>JAODKC010000044.1:19748183-19768353 GCA_026777985.1 Mormyrops attenuatus | reverse complement strand
CATAGTCCCTCCAGCATGTCCTGGGTCTTCCCCGGGGCCTCCTCCCAGTGGGACATGCCCGGAACACCTCACCAGGGTGGCGTCCAGGAGGCATCCTAAACAGATGCCCGAGCCACCACTTCTGACTCCTCTTGATGCGGAGGAGCAGCGGCTCTACTCTGAGTCCCTCTCGAATGACCGAGCTCCTCACCCTATCTCTAAGGGAGAGCCCAGTCACCCTGCGGAGGAAGCTCATTTCGGCCACTTGTACTCGCGATCTCATTCTTTCGGTCATTACCCAAAGCTCATGACCATAGGTGAGGGTAGGAACGTAGATCGACAGGTAAACTGAGAGCTTCGCCTTTTGGCTCAGCTCTTTCTTCACCATGACAGACCAATGCAGCACCCACATCACTAGTGACGCCGCACTGATCCGCCTGTCGACCTCCCGTTCCATCCTTCCCTCACTCGTGCGGCATTCTAAATGCTGTTTTATTTAAAAATTAAGGATGGTGGATGAAAGTAGGCTGTCAGTTTATTAAAATTTGTTGTGGCTGACGTGTGAAAAACAACTACATTTGTTCAGTATTTATAAGTATCAATTAACTTTTTTTTACTTCAAGATCTTGAAAATGTACCGCCAACAATTCATGTGTTTTCAAAATAGACTTTTTAAAAATCTTTCATCACTACCCCAGCCTAGCTTTGTGCACTTTATGAAATTGCCTGGTTCTAACAGTAAATGAGCTTCAATGAGAATTTACAGGATATCTTAAAATAACTGAAAAAAGAAGAAAAATGCATCTTAACAATGGCATGTTTACGAAGTATTTGTTGGTAAATACAGAGCACGATTTACCAATTTGAGCAGCTTTTAGTGTGTAATTTAAAACAAATTTAATCTCAGTGTTACTTGTAGGGATAAAAAAGATTTCTGTACATAAAGAACTTTCACAAGTGACCCAGAAAAACACTGCATTGCCACCAAGTGGAGATGATTCCTGAAAATCAAATTTGTAGTAGCTCCTTTTGCAACAATCCCATGTATAGTAATAAATAAGGACAATTTGTTGGCCTAATTGAGTAATGTCTTTGTATCATCTTTACTGGAATGGTTAGCAGCTTATTTGTAGACGGATAATATGCTTATAAATATACAAATGACTGTGACAATATGGTGTAATCTGCTTGTCTGCATCAGATTATTTTTTCCTATCACTGCCTTTTTCCCATTTCCACATCTGGCTGAATAAGTGGATGATAAGCATAGTGATGCCGTCACCATCCATGTACCATGTTTCATAAATGTTTATTTGAACAACGTTGTAAAATCAATTACCCAAAAAGTAATAAAGGAATCCAGGGCATAGCTCAGTGTCCCAAAGCCCATGTTTTCTATTACAGTGATTTTATTATGTAAATGCTCCCTCAATTTCCACAATTTTCAATTAGTGGAAGTGACATAGATGTCAGTGAAATGTACAGCTTAAATTTGTTTCTCAATAAAATTCGTGGTAGATGAATAAAAATAAAATCTTAATTATATATACCACTATTATATTATATTATATTATATTATATTATATTATATTATATATTACTAAATGCTTGAGTAAAAGCAGATAATGTCTTATGCTGACCTTGTAACTGATGTCCAGAAACATTTGGAGAGTCAGGACCTTGTGTATTTTTAGATGCAAATGATCTTAACATGGGAAAAACAAATGTCTTACCTCTGTGTTGCAGTACCATCATGTTTTATTTATGACAATCCAAGGATCTCACTATGACTCCCCCTTACCTTTGAAACAACCACATGTAGCTGTTACTGGAAGTGAGTAAAGGGCACCTGCTGGGTTCTGGTACTTGGCTTCGGCTTGAACCGTTTGCCTGGGACCAGCACCCTTACACAGCTCAGTGGGAAAAAGTGACTTGTAATTTGTTGTTTATGTTTTCCTTCTAAGGAAATCGCATTATGTATTATTTTATTATTTATTTTCCATGAGGGTTCAGCATAGGCATGGGAAACACAGAATATATTTATGTAAGTGGATGCCATGTGCCTTGATGTACCTTATTTGTTCATTCAATGGATATATTATATTCCACGGAATTTACACAATAACTTCACTCACACTTCAGACAATATCTGTGCACTGGCAACAACTGTACTACACTGAGCTCCATTCTTGAGAAAAGGTATGGCTGGTGGAACGTCCCATTGTGGTTATTGGGGGGATACTGACAGATTGACCACTGTGATCATACTTACGTAAATATATCTTAAGAAAAATTAAATGATGATTTCAGCTTTTCCTTTCCTTAAACAGGGTGTACCCAGTCCTTTGTTTGGAGACTGATGAGTGATAGTTGCTTTACCAGTTGCTTTACCAATTACCAGTGCCTAAATTCCAGTTACATAATGGAGCATTTTCTATTTGTTCCTCACATGTGAATGTGTATGTAGTCTAACTTCGGAGGTCATCTCAGGACACTTGTGAATCTTGTTGCCACGGTGAGGTATTTTGCATGTAGTGTAAGAACATAGTGTTCTGCTATTGTTTTAGTGTGGACAGGACAGACCAGAGTAATTTCCACTAAAACTTAGTTGCCTTCCCTCCAAATCTCACACGCACAGATTCTGATCCCTGTGGAAAACTGTTAGTGGGGGGGGCGAGAGGGTGGGGGGAGAAGGCAAACTGAGATGATTACTTGTGAGGCCATATTGTGTAAGGACCATCTGGGAAGCAGTTCTGTTGTAAATGAATACTACACTAGCTCCATGGTAGGTGAGGTATAGGCTGAACTGCAGTAAGATCTCTGGGTGTTTTGCTACTTTTGGCTGCTGTGATTTGGGTGAGCAGAATGTGAAGTAAGGCATGTGATGATGATGAGGTCATTTCTCTAGTTGTCGGCAACTTTCTCAAGATCCCCTTCCATGCTTAATATTTTGTTTTTGCATTAGAGTGCGTGCTGGACTTCATTTCCACCAGCTGGAGACCTGTTTTCAGTGGCGAAGGCAAACTAAGTTGTGTATGCATATCAGCCCCACAATTTACAGTAAAATGACATGGAGCTCTATGACCTTGGCCTTTGACAGTGCAGGAAAACCTCTCAGAATGTCCTGGAATCTGTGGGCACAAGGCTTTTGCTAATCAGTCCTCCAGTTGGTGGCAAAGAGACCGGGGGCGGGTGTAATATGTGTCAGATGTCTGCCCCAAAACTTGTAGAGTGGGGAAAGTGACCTTCACACTGCTCCTTCCCAACACCCCCGGCTGCCTTGCCTCATTTACATTTATAGAAGTCAGAAACTCCACGCTGGCAAGCTTGACCTGGAAAAGATGAATTTCCCAGAAGTGGCTGGGAGGAGAGACAGCTGTCGTCTGGTTAACTTCCCGGCTCCCTCCAAAGTCCCTTCTTCACCAGCATCACATGCCCCTTCAGATGTTTCCGTAAGCAATCTTCCAGAACCACATCACACTCACAAAGTCACCCCAATTTCCTAACTGAAATGACCAGAGTTGGGTAATTCAGGTTCAGAGAGTAAAAGTCCACACCGGGATTTTGTTTCAACCAACTAGTTGAATACTCTGTGACTGTGACTCTATATGCTCAACTGGTTGGTTGAAACAAAATCTTGGTCTGGACTTTTTCTCTCTGGACTTGAATTACCCAACTCTGGAAATGACTGACACACTTTGGCATCAGTAAATCCAGACAATGTATGAATTGAATATTAGTCCTGTGACCCTTATGTGGAGGTGCAACTCCAAAAGCAGATTCGATCTGGCGCATAGAAATTCTGACGTAGAACAAAGTGATGGCCAGATCACAAGTGATACCAAAACATGAACTGAATTTTTAAGCAGACTGACCCAGTCTGTAAACCAGCCCCACATCTCTTGCCCCAGGAAGAAAAAAAAGCTTGTTGCTTCAGTAGTATTTTGGAAATTGTTCCTGAAGTATGAAATCAATCACTCCCCCATGAAGCTGCACCATACACAATGATTCCTTTGTTTCTGTCTGGACCAACCTGCTTCCAATTGTAGAAACATGCACTGGGTCCAAGAGCGTTTCGACACTTGTCACCATTGGGTGCCTATGATTTGATTGGTGTGTCATTTCAAGAGGACTTCACTTGACGGCAATTCCAGCTGTGTACTTTATACATTTAAGAAGAATGCGAGACATCTTTAAAGAGTGAAATAAACAAACCTTTGACAGCGTATCTAATAGACAGTAGTTTCCATATAAAATGAGAAAGGAGTTAAAGATTTCAGTCACATGTTGCTCTTCTTGTCCTTCCAAGGTGTGAGCACCCTGGTACCACCTGTGTGCTACAGAGAGGCTTGTTTTAGCTGCAGAAGGAGCCAAACAAGCCAGAGGCGTTGTTCAGAATCCTTGCTATAGGTAGCATATCCGCTAATCTCCCGCTTTTCTTGATTAGCCTGCCACTGGATTGGGTGCACAAGGACAGGCTGTGGATGTGGAAATCAGTTTGCGGTGGGAACCTGGCTCTGATGCAGGCTGTACTCCTTAGCCTTCAACCGTAGGCTGGCGATGCTGCTCGCCATGTCGACTCCTTGTCTGCCCATGGGTGAGTTTGAGGAGCTACAGGCGGGGGCTGAGCTGAAGAAGAAAAACACGGCAGAGTCTTGGGATCTGACAAAGCGGGTCATTTATTCCCTAACCAGCATTTGCTTATATAAATTCCTTCTTCTGTTCCCACAAACTACAAAGAATATTTAGCTGTCACCCGAAGGAGAAAAGAGGCTATGACACAGCTGTTTACTTTGGGTAAAATGAAAAAGGCACTGTCTCTTATTGTCACTTTAAGATTAATAAACTTGTCTGGGTGGACTCAATTAACTTGTAAACAGGCATCCAGATTAATGTGATTTGGAGAATATGAATCGTTATATATCTGTTTTCTGCCACATGACAAACTATGAAATCTTGTTTTCCACTTTTAATTCCAATGCTTTCTCCAAAGACCTATCGCCACTTGTTAGATCTATTCAGGAGTTGCATGCACATCGCTAAGTTGCTCAGCTGCAGCAAACTAGGAATGCCTGTTACCTGTGGGGTGTTGCGGAAGGCCAGGGCATGTAGTCTGACCCATGGGGGGCAGGCCGTGGAGCTACTGGCTGCTCAATGACCACGTCCTGGTTGTAGGACTTGAGCAGGCTGCTGGAGCGGCTGGCCAGCACAGCCCTCTCGTTCCGTCTGAATTTCGCACGTCTGTTTTGGAACCACACCTATGGAGGACAAGCAAGGGATTGTGGCCAGGGGAAAATCCCCTCTTATTTATTATTTACTGATACCCTCTGACAACCATGACAAGCTAACAACTTCCAAGATGTAGAATTCGCCCTACTGTGGATCTCTTTGTACAGGGTTGATGGGGACGTTTATGTAATGGCTTTGGATTGTTATATGTTCGACTAAAACCACCTGCATAGGAGTGTCGCACCTGGACTCGTGCCTCACTCAGGTTGACCCGGCGGGCAAGATCTTCCCGCACGAAGGCGTCCGGGTAGTGCGTGCGCTCGAAGACCCGCTCCAACGCCTGCAGCTGGCCACTGTTGAAGGTGGTCCGACTGCGTCTTTGCTTTTTCTTCCTCTTTGCTTGGTCTGGTCCAGACCCGTGACCATCAGCTGGACAGGGGAGAAGGTGAGGCTCAGAAGACGTTCAGCTGAAACCTTCAAAGTCCATGTGAATGTGATCATCTGTGTTTGAGTGTCACTCCAGTGTTTTCATTTAGAAAGTCTAGTGATATCACATATATCAGAGACCACAGCAACATTGGCTCCAAGTTAGTCATAAGTAAATTTGCAACACAAAGATGTATTCCAAGTTTATAGAAAGCACAGGTTTTGATGTTACATTAATATATCATGCAAAACATCCACTACAATAAAAACATTACTAAGAAACTGTGGGCTTATCGTTTCATGTTTACCCCAATAAATCCATCCATCTATTCATCCATCCATCCATCCAAAGCAGTTACAACATAAATAAATAAACATCAAACTAACTAAATAAAACTAAATAAAAGATTTCTTTTTCCACACCATTCATGAACATGAACTCCTGTTGAAACTTTTGGCATTTTGCAACAGAGGCTGTAGTACTTTAAAAATCAGCTAAACATGTGTGCAGCATTAGCCCAGCATTTAATGACACAATTACAATTAATATTCTTTTCATATTGACTGGAGCCATAAAAAGGTTAAAGTCAGCCACCATTAAGAAGGCGACTCGAGTTGTTTGCTGGTTTCCCTCATGTGGGCTGCATATGCATCATATTCTGGCTTCCAGGGAAGCTTGTGTGCTTGCTTTTGACAACTAAGGTGGAGAACCATCTAAAGTATGCTAGCTCTTGCCAAAACCCATTTGCACTTGTATGCTCTGAGTGGACTGTGAAGTCACGTCAGACGGGCGGTCAGAGGCCCACGGCTCAGTACTCCTCTGAATTACTTCATGCCCTTGGCATGGTGCCCAGATCATACTGGTGAAATGCATGAAAGCAGACCTAATTACGCTTGGCACCTATCTGAAAGCTTTATGATGTGTGACTTTTGGATGTGTCTTGGCTATTGAAGAAATTACTCAAGCATCAAAATATTTGTCCCGAGGTTGGCAGGGCAATGGAAGGAGCCAGGGAGGTATTGGTCAGGGGAACTGGGGCAAGGGTGGGTATAAGAAAACTAGGTTAGCTGTCTACAGTAACCATGAAATGTTCATTTTCATCCCTTCATGTGACAATCAAACACTGCAATATTCAAAATGTACACATTATCATAAAAAATCTGTGACTGCAGTAATTATTAAGAGTGTGGGATATGTCTGGTGCTTATGGAACACTCTGGTAATTCTGAAGGAAGCAAAACAGGTTTTGACCAGTCCTAAAAGTCTCAGAGCCTCGGATGACTTAATCACACAATTTCCATTCCAGAAATTCCATCCATCCTGGTCAGAATTGTGGGGCATTCCAGAAATTTTTTAATTAAATTAGACTGACCTAAAATCATGTTTCATTATCAAAATGAGATAGCATTCTTCAAATAGGAATACTACTATGTAAATTATTTAGTAGAATTCACTGTTAAATCCCAAGCACTTATAATGTGTCTCAGCTGTACTTATTCGCATGTTGGCCAATAAAGGATGACTTTTAAACAACTTACATGAAATACATTGTACTGGGAAAAACAGCTTTGATAGTGTACCTCACATGAGATTTATTAAATATATTTTGTACATCACAGAGTATCCACAGTACTGTTGCATTGTCCAGTTGTCTGAAAATCTACCACACCGTATGTCAAGTTTGACATTTGCATCCTGTGGCATGTGATTTTTCAAGTGCAGTGGTCACAAATTAAACTGAAGAGTTTGGCCTCAATGGCAGGGATACTCAATTATTTTCCCCCAAGGTCCAAATTTCATCAACCACACAAAGCCAAAGGGGGAGGAGGGGGTGTTTGGTTGCGTAGTCCACCATTTGAGTACTCCTGCTTTATGATGAGTTCAAGGTTCCCTCATACAAACACCTATCAAAGTCTTTTCTGTTCTGTTTGCCTTCCACTGAGAAGCCCAGAGAAAGTCTTTCACCTTACAGATACTTTTCAGGTCTCTTCCGAATATCCATTTAGTACATAGAGAATATTCTGTTCCCTGATTTCCTCTGCATTTTGAATGTCATTAACAAACAGCTGGAAAGCAGCTCAACCCTAACCACCAGATAGAAGTCCCATTGTGATGGGAATCATTGCAGAATTCCTGTTTTACCACAAGCTCTCCATGCAGGTCTGGCCAGACTCAAATAGTCATTTGATCCTGGGATGGCCCAGATTTTCCAAAGTTTGTCACTTCCATCCATTTTGCTTCTCCACTGAGCAGCGAGGGTTCATTTTTAACGAGATTTGTCAGTAGTAGCACAGATAGACTTATTTTTAAAAAGGCATTAATATACGTCGATCATGTGGAAACAAACTATTCATTTTCCTATTAAATGCTGTTATTGTATCTAACTGTTTAACTCTTGTGGGCTCAAATATCTATTCCATGTTGGATTTGTGGACTTGCTGACACAATGATTTCTGTGAAAATCTAAGTTGTGCCTTGTTAACAGTGGCAGCTGGACTCTCGGAGAAGTCTGATGAATTTCATTAGCACTATACTTAACGTCAGTGTATGGAGAACCTTCCAACACCTCCACTAGATTGTTGGCACGTGGCGGTTCCGCAGGGTGGAACAACATCGACCGCAAAAATGACAGGTAGTGTACAGCACATGGGTCGATGTCAACTGACATTGTAAATCAACTTTTCACCCAAGTGTGGTTAACTTAAGAGCTCAACTGGGAAGAAAACCAGCACCCTTCCTAATCTGTGAGACCTGGAATTACCCCCACTTCTAAGTGGAATATTCTATGCAGGGCAGATGTTCACAAACAAATTATTTAATTTACAGCATTCTATCCAATTCACATCCATCCATCCATCCATCCATCCCTTCATCCATTGCCTATACCCACTTATGTAGGGTATGGGGCGTATGTAGGGTCCTGGGAGTCTGGAGCCTATTCCAGAAACTATGGGTGAGATATAGGGCATTTGATTACAAAGGGCCTCAAGTTCAGCAAAAGTTACGACTGTATTGCCTCTAAATGGGACAACAGCTTACTAAGACCAAAAATTCTTTCCATTCTAGAATGTATAGGTTGAATTTAAAAAGCAACAATTAAAGTCAAGCCAGAGTCATAAAGTCAACATCAGGCAAACAATCAAACAAATAAAACCACAGAAGTTAAAATTAATTTATTTTCCATAATTGTTTATCCAGTACTGGGTCAGGGTGAGCCTGGAGACTCTCCCAGGAGGTACAGGGAACGAGGCAGGGGAGGGCACCCTATGTGGGATGGCGGTCCAGCACGGCTGGGGGCAGCTCAGACCCCACACACAAGGGATTTAGAGATACCAGCTCATTGGAATGACTTGACAGGGCTGTGGGAGAAAGTATGAGGATCTAGGGGAAGCCCAGAGGGACACAGAGCCTGGGTAGGTGCTGACCTTACAAGGCCGAAGCTGGGAGTCCACACAGAATGAAAAGTATAGGAGGTGCTGTGTGAATACAGACTGAAGAACATGTTATGCTAATAAATAACAATTTCTTCCAGAGATTAAATATAGAAATGGCATGATTTAGCCATTTATTTCCCAGATAAATTAGGTGGAAAGAGTGGATCTGTGAAAATAGAGCTGTTGAGTTTTATTTAGTGTTTAGTCTATTCCCTCTGTCTCCCTCAAATGAACATAATAATAAATAATAAAGAAAAGTAAACGGTAACCTGAAGTGGGAGCAGAATGATAGGTTAATTTCCACTCTTATCCAAGTTCATCTTAAGAAGCTTACGCAGATTTGGGAGAGTGCTTCGAGCTTAAGAGTTAATCTGATCTTTGTCTGATATGTATGTGATCCTCGTGCAAACTGCATCATATGAGCATATATAATTGGGGGTTGCGTGAAAATCAAAAGGCCCGGCACCATCTGTTGATAAGAACTTTCGTTCATTCTCCTGTGCCTTATTATAGTCACATGACAACATTCATCTTCATCTGTGAGCTCTATCTTCAGCACCTTCACCATCCATCCATCTTCCAAAGCTTAACTAGTACATGGGTGTGTAGGGGCAGGTCTGGAGTTTACCCCAGGCAGCATAGAGAACAAGGCAGGGGTCCAGCCAGGAAAGGATGCGAATCCATCGAATGGCACCCTCGCACACAATCACACCATAAGGGAAACACTTTACACCTCTCTAGGCGAGACATAGGGGCCAATCGAAACAAAAGTCGCGCACTGGGTGAGCTTCACCGCTGGCACCGCAGAAGGCACGAACACTCCTAGGGGCATGAGCAAGACAGTTTCATTTTGTTTCAGATGGTGCACACCATGTGCAACTGAAATTGTTCGGCTATGTCGGCTTTGGCTCCCTAGGCTGGGTCGAGCGGCCCTGACTCCATTAAACCTCCATGAAACATATTGCTGCCTTTATAAATCATTTGGCAGGTTATTGTTAAAATTTCATGTGCGGGGGGACCCCAGGGATTTTTTTTCAGATACGTGACACAAAATGCTCCTCTTGGTCATTTTCAGACAACATTTTATGTAATATTTGAGGAGAAAACATTGCACAAGCAGTTGGTAAGTTCATACAATTCCCAGTGAACATTCTTCTCATGTAAATCTTTGTGGTGCGCTGTCTGAGATCTGAAACTGATAGTCAGAAACTGGAATGGGATAGATGAGTCAATCTATTTTATTATAAATATTATAAGGATTTTATGGGTGTTTACCATCAAGTTTTTTTTTTGGTTAGTAATGCATGGTAATACATTTGTTGGGCATAAGATCAAGAAAGAAAAATGTGGAATCTTAAACATATAAAAGTTTTCTCTCCAAGCACTTAGAGGAACAGAAACGTCTTTTGTTCATCTCAGATGGTGGCATGTTAAGTAAACCAAGGGAACGTTTTGTGTTCATTTGCTTTGCTTTATCGCGTGTGCTTTGATGCCGAGAAAAATGAACCCAATACAACTTCTGTGGACTATTCGCGCACTACTTTTGCATTAACGAAGGACTGCTTTAAATAGTTAGTCAGCATTGAAAAGGCACTCATACTTCATAGGCAATTAGTTAGTCTTAGTTTTAAAACAAGAAATATATGTGTGTTGTTTTAATCCCGGAAATGTTTGATTTTTCCTGATAATAATACCACCCTATTTGTGTATAAGCACCCTCATATTTATAAGTTTCTTTAAATGATGTCTTACCCAATTAAAAAGTATAAGTCTTGATTATACAATTGTAATTAGGCTAAGCAGCGTCGTTCATTAAATGAATTCCCTAACAGTGAGCTCGTAAATAGACCTTAAGTGTACACTAATACTATGCCAATTTGTTGTTAATATACATGTAATTAGGCCTGCGGGCTGTCACAAGTCAGATGTTTGTTCAGCGAAGCCGGTCACGGTGCAGACAGGAGTTTCCTTGCGTGTGAGAGCAGTGGGATTTCTCACTCCAGCACTGACTGGACGGCGCCTCCGCACATCTGGTTCTGTGTCAGATTCTGGCGCCTGCCTCAGTCGCAGCCTGCGCTCCATGCAGCGGTGCGCACAGCACGACAGTTTAAGGGGAGAGGTACGCGCGAGCATACATGAAATAACAAGAAAGCAGCTATCGTAACTGTGTGAGTGCTTCATGTCCGCTTAATATATTTAGATGCTGAGAGACTGAGGTCCACTGTTGTGCGCGATTAAAAACTCTGCAAGAACAGCAGAGATACCGATACACGTGTGCGTTTTATTATTATTATTGCAGAGTGCTTATTTGCAGGGGTTACCTCTAATGCACAGGCAGGATATCCTTCTGGGTGTTTTTTTTTCTGCAATAGCTACACACTGAAGTATTTATCTTATCGCAATGCTTCGCGTACTCCTATGTGCAGCCAGCGTTAATGTGCGTCGCATACAGGTGGACGTATTAACTTCACCATCTATAGAGAAATTGTTGACAAGATACATTGTAAGAATTTGCAAATTATCGGTTTCACTATAATTATTATGTAGATATGCTAAAGTAGATGACGTAATTCATTGAATTTATTTACAACAAAGGGAAAGTTAATCATATGACAGATGACAGGTGTGTTCAGAAAATTAAACACGTCGTCTTGAGGTTTAAATGCATTTAGAATTAGTTTTTAAATTGATAAAAACACGGGAATATGCAAATATACAAGTTAAATGTATAATTACATACGTCTTTCTACAAAAAAAATAATAATCAAGCGCTGTAGTTAAACCGAAGTAGGCCTTTTGGTAAAACTATAGACATCCCAATCATCTTCTTAACTAATTTCCTATTTAATACATGGTCGTTGGAACTATTCTTATTTTAATTAGATAAAAAAAATAAGAAGTGCCACAATTAATCTCGCAGGCTGAATGTTGACACTCAGTATATTGAATGTTGATTTGATTCAGGAAGTTTACGATTCAGCGAATCAATGATGAAAAAAAGTCATTTGGCAAATAGTCAAGGACAGAATTAGTTTGCCGTTATACCTAAGTATAAAATTATATATTGGGAAAAGCCATTGACCGCAGCTAAGAAACAAAATGTGTTTTTTTTTCTGCGATAAATTGTAAGAGTCTGTTTCCAATTATAGTTGGCTCGTCATAGTGTGTTGTCATAAAATATCCAGTTAAATCTATAGCCATAGAATTTAATAACGGGAATAAGAGAATTGGTTCAAATGTTTTTTCTGTAAAATAATGGGCTTAAAAATCATTTTCTTATATATGGTATAAGCTACTCAACAACTCAGTGGATATAATGGGGTTACTGATATAAATGGCTTTATGATTTTTTAAAAATAATAAGCTTGACATAGATGAATTCATTTTATTGGTTTCTCAATAGTGAAAGAAAACAGATTTTTAGATACTTGGCCAACAGACCAACTGCATTGAAATGTTGAAAAAGAACTGTGTATGTGTGAGTGACAGAGAGAGAGAGAGAGAGAGAAAGAGAGAGAGAAAGAGAGAGAGAGAGAGAGAGAAAGAGAGAGAGAGACATAGGTACATGGCTCCTGTGTTGACAGAAGTCCCTCTAGGACAGTATTTCTCTACTGGTGGATTGCGAGATGATATTCAGTGGGTGGTTGAAAGAAAGGAATTATCTTGACGTTAAACCAGTTGAGAAAACCTAAAATTGTATATTATTTACTAGGCGATAAAACAGTAAGGAAAGCAATATGTAGGAAAAAGCATGGACCTAATCATTTCTATGACTGCCAATCAAGAATATCTTTAAGAATTTGCACCATGTCTTTATACATTGTGCACAGTTTTTCATGTCACACAAATAACACTTCAGCAGTAATTTCACAACTTAGACTGATGAAAACTATGTTAATTTTGTTAATTTTGCATCAGAACTATTCAAATTTTATTACATTTTAAGGACAATGTAATAATTGTAAAATTCATGTGGATATTCTCCTGTAGTATGCAATTTACCAGGATTTAAATTTCACTTGTGATGCGCGCATCCATCCATCCATCCTGAGTTCCCATTTCCCCAGAATGCTCCTAATGAAAGACAGATCTGGAATGTTTAATGGTCTTTGACACTGGGTGTGAAAAGCATAAGATACATTAATGAGGCCTCGGTACTGAGGAATCTGGAATGATGTCATTTAATTCTGCACTTTATTCCCTGTTTAACATTATACATTTTTTTAAACAAGATTTGCATGCATGGCTACACCACTCTATGACACTAATAAGGAAACGGATCGCTTTCACTTTCACTTTATAAAATTTCTCAGATAGTCAAAAGTAAAAGATTTTATCCCACGTGGGAATTCAAAAATAAACTGTGTCGTCTAATGGTCAGACACAGAAGTCACTTAAGCTTGGAGAGCTACTGAAGCCTTGTAAAATGTGGATGAAGATCATATTCACCAAGAAGTAGAGCAGAACACAGGAGAGGCTAAACCGGTAACAATAAACCAGTTAATTGGCAACATTGCTGAATGCATTAACTACTTGCTATAGTCATGAGTGGATTTGATTTATCATTTTTTACTGCAAGAGTACAGCTTTTTTCAGCAGTATACATGAATACATTTTAATAAAATTCTTGTTTAATCACATGCTAGGCCAACATCCAGTAACTACTGGGAAAAGTATTTGATAAGGATTTATTATATACAGCACAAAACTTGAGATGGTAACCTTTCACCCTAAACTAATGCAGCTTTCAGCACTCCAGCTGAATTACTACAGGGTCAAGGGAGAAGGAAATGCTGACTTTCAGCTCTCATTGGGGATAATCAAGCTTCTCCACTGAGGGTTACATTTTTGATGTTAGTGAAAGCATGACCTTTAAGAACCGGGCTACAAGTACGGAAAAGGCTGTAACAACAGGCAGTTGTGTTTTTCAGCTGTCTCTGTTTCCCTATCGTTTACTATTCATAACTAATGTTTAATGGAAAAAAGTCAGGGTTTGTTCTGGGTTTAAATAACATTGGTTGTAACCCTGTGAGGGCTGTGTTTGGAGGGGGAATTGGAAATGATGCAACTGGAATTGATAAAATTTGAAATGACTGAATGATTTACTAAGGCATGCTCAATAGTTTGTCTTGGTTTATAAAGTGTTGCAAGGGTTTGGCATGTGAAATTCCATTATGAGGTTTAAGTTTCAAATTTGTGCCATTTAAGCACTGCCCTCTTCCTTATGTAAAGGTTATCCCTATATGGGTTTTAAACTGCAACTCTTCTCATTTCATTGTTGGTAAAATTGATGGAACATTTCTGTTACACTGAATAAGAAGGAATAAAGGAATATAAAGTTAGATTGGAGATATATGAATATATTTATGAATATAAGGCATGCAGTCAGATTTATTTTATTTAATGCATTTTTATAATGTAATATTGTCTGATTAATTGTAACAGCAGCATGGGCTCATAATGCATTTTAATAATCATTTAACAGTTTGTGCAATAAAATATTTATGTTTATGTCTGTTTTCTTTATACTGTAAAGCATAAAGATTTCAACAGACTCTCTAGCCAGTCATTCTTTCTTCTCCTCACCCTTCCTCTTTCTCTCTTTACTGTTCTTTATTTTATATTTTATGACATTGTGCTGTTTTCTTCCCACAACACAAGCTGCCAATGACAGTTCTGCAACTGCAATATGGTGCATAAACTAATTTTTTGAATTATGCCTTCTGATCTTCCAACCGCTTTTCCCGGTCAGCGTCGATGGGGGCCTGGGGCCTGTCTCAGGCTGGGGTACACCCAGGGTGGCACGCTAGTCCAACACAGGGCACAACATGCAATCATACGCTACAGGTAATTCATAAATGGCAATTAGCGTAAATGTTTGTCTTTGGACTGTGCAAGGAAGATGAAATATCCAGAGGAAATCCGTGTGACACAGGGAGAACATATTTATTAATGCTAAACAGTTGGTGAGTAAATTTGAATAAAGATCCTCTTCGATAAATATACATGACACACAAAGCATGCAGTATAATATATCTAAAAAGATTTTTGGTATTCCAAAGGTTTTCTAATCAGGAATTTTAAATCAGGAACTTTTACGGAGCATAGCAGCCTTGACAACAACGCTTTTACTAAATTACCGGATACATCTATTATGATATCACAAATGAATTTTTTGGCTTTTAGAAACAAATTAGCAAGGATTTCGGATATAAAAGCTGTGTCTATAGCGTTTTTATGTTTTGTCTTTAAAGTCTGACATAAATATATATCATGTGCTGTTTGCTTTGTGCTTAAGTGGCACCATATTAACTTAAGCGATAGCCCATGTTGAAGGGAGTTTTGAAATTCTAAACCAGCCATGAATGAAAATATGAACACTTAAAAAAGAGGAACATGTTTCAAAATTGCGTTAAATTAGTAACTGTGGTGCAGAAAACATTTGTAAAAGATTTGAAAACAATGGTGTACGTTTATATATTTTGAACAAAACCTCCTTAGAATTCCATATTGTCAAAAAAGTGTGCTTTCCAATAGAATCCACATTGTTTGGGGTTAATTAGTTAATAAATCTAAATAGGAGTAAATTGAATGGAATTAAAGTAAGAAGTAAATTTATGTTATGGAGGTCTGTATACAAAATGTAACAAAACAGTCTACAGCTAATCTGAAAAGGTATGCATAGGCTATACATAATTTTAATCAGAATATATATGTCTTCCAACCTATGACACTGCGGTTCGTTCTAGGTGAGTTCTGTCAGTATAAATAGGTAGGAAATTATTCCCTTAAGATACCTTATGAGCCTTGTCCATGAGGTATCTAATGAAAGCATAACCTGTAGATGTACAGCATGATGTTTACGTCCGCAGCATCCGTTAAATGAATAGTCAGCTGTGCTAAGTAACATCGCTGAAACGACCGTTTTACTGTTGTATGTCGTTACCGTGTAGGCTTATATCGTCACTGTTCTTAAGGAGACCTATAAACGGGCCTATGTGTCAATGTTATATTTTAAGAAGTAGGTCAGTTTACAAAAGTGAACCTGCACCAGACACGGCCAACTGGTACTCAGCACCGTCGTTTTTACCCACACACGTTTAAGAGTAAATATCGACTTAACAAATGCGTGCCTTCTAACTACCAGCAAATGAAAATTGCCCGAAACAATTCAGTGGTGATAATTGTAATGGGAAGTCTCAACTACTTAACATACAACGCAAAAAAAAAAAAAAAAAAATACGGGATGATATTCGACGAAAAAAAAAATCCCATAATTATTCCCACTTGGGAAAGACATTTTTTTGCAAGATAATCCTAGACAAAGTGGGATAAAGTTGGTTTTGTTAGTCTAAATGTATATTCAGAAAAAAATGTTATCAGTGAATACTTGGAATTCAAATAATGGTTATTGTAATAAATAATAGAAACGTTAATTCATTTGAATACAACAGAATGGTGTACAAAAAATGCATAAGTATTGTGCAAAAATAATAGGCCGATATGTCAAATTCCATTAAATACTAAATTGATAAAAATCATGGCCAATCAACCTATATTAACACATCCGTCTGTTCATTTTGTGTTCCATTTGTATTCTGCAGTTATAGTGTTCATCGTAATATTAAAAAGTAATATGTTTACAGCAGGCTCTCTTGAAAATGTAACATTTTGACATTTACGCGATATGACAGTAGTTGTACAGTATGCAATTACAAATCAAATGAAAAGAAAATGCCCCAAAACATTTTAAACAAGCTTTAAACTAAACAGATTGCATGGTGTGGGCCTCCTAACGATATGAGATGGAGCTGAGTTTTATTTAACTTATAATATTCCAATCATTGTGTAGTCCCCTTAATATAGGCCTAAACCTATATAAATCCGCTTTCTCAGTAGGCCACAGGATTGAGGTGTATGCTTATAAAATTTTTAACTGTCAAATATTACTAATACCCCATTATTATGCGCATTTAGTAATAAACTAAAATCAAAGTATACTCATATGTAGCATTTGCGTTTTAGTGTTTGACAAGTTATCACTTCTATAGATTTTCCACAATCGATTAGATGCCAGTGAAATACTTGTTCTCTAAAATGCCGTGCTGTATAACATTAGAACATTCTGGTAGTTCGGAAAACAAATAGCCTAATAATATTAACTATATTTTAAGCGAATTGGAACATTTCATATTCAGATATAATCAGAAATTATTTTGTACGTTTGACTGTAAAGAGATTGAAAAGAATCTGCGACTGAAGCAGCAGTGAACTAATGTCGTTTCTGATGTTCTCGTTTAGCACAGCGAAACCTCTCATATAAACTGAATAAGCAGTGAATGTCCTGGCATCTGAGCCCGAGTTCATGCTGAACGAGACTCACTTACTGTCTTGAGGAGCTGCTTCGCTTCCGCTGCTCGCGCCGGACTGTTCCTGAACCCCCTTCCCTACCCTCTTCATCCCCCCAGCTGGATCCTTCATGCAGCTCATCACCGACACCTCCTCCAGGTCCAGAAGATGGGTCACGCTGAAATTTTTCCTGTTTTGACTGCCGTCTATAGAGTCCATCCTGCTGACGGGATCTGGCGGTAGGTTATTTTCCACCAAGTAAATACCGTCCATCAGTGAGGGTCTACGAAGCAAAATTTTAATGTAGCATTTCCCGTAAGGTTCCCTTATATATTAACAACTATGGAAATAGAAGGGAGATGCATGCAAACATTACGAAAATAAAATTCCTTTCTTCTTTCCAAAGGTTCCCGCTTGGCTTCTCGTTGGAAAAAAAAAGAAACCATTTCCACACCCCCGTAAGTTAAACGGCTATCCCCTCCCCTACAAGATGTCAAAAGCTCTTTTCTTTTGCCTCAACTTTGTGTCTCGAGCGTAACTGTCAGCAAAGGAAAATGAGGAAGCCCATCTGAGACCGGGATGTGTGACTCAGCTGTAATTCCAAAGCGGTACTGTAGATATTTTAAATAGAATTATTTGACTCACATAAATGCAGAAACCGTAGACTTATACCGAGTTTTAATATGCTTTCACCCTATAAGTGAATTCCCGAAGGTCACAACTCTTATCAAATTCATTAGACTGGTGCTTTGCCCCAGGAGACTCTCGCAGTTCCCGGTAATCAAACTAACCCACAAACTCACGCTGTAACCCAGAAGATTTACGAAGATACTTTGGATCTGTGACATGTATGCATGGATTT
Source organism: Mormyrops attenuatus (assembly GCA_026777985.1). Lineage (NCBI taxonomy): Eukaryota > Metazoa > Chordata > Actinopteri > Osteoglossiformes > Mormyridae > Mormyrops > Mormyrops attenuatus. The sequence goes on along the minus strand of JAODKC010000044.1, from coordinate 19,750,073 downwards.
TGTTCAGATCATTACACTGAATGCATCTTACTTAGCATTTACAAGGAACAATATTTAATTTGTGTGTGTGTGTGTGCCACGTGACAGACTGGCATCCCGTCAAGGGTGTACCCCAGCCTCGTGCAGCCTCTGTGCTGCCTGTGATATGCTGCCCCCCCCCCACACGTCGATGACCAGCATCTGACATTAGAGGATGGACGGATTGATGAATGGATGGATGGACATTTAGGCCTAAAATATTTGTATGGTCACATTTAAGCCGAGTGCTACGTAATAGTAAAACTCATCATCAGTTGAAAGATTCTCTTGATTTGTATGTTATTGATAACAAGTAACGCACCTTCAGATATGACACCTGACAGAATCCGAAAATGGTTTCATTAGTACACTACGATATAGTCGAACTTTCATTGAATCACTACGACTAACCCCTCGGGGCCTGTTTTGTTACGGAATCTTAAAACGAAAATATAACTATATACCTAAAACGAATGGCGTGTATTTATATAGAAAGAAAGTAGCCTATTATAAATAAAAGACGAAGAAGATCGCCGATATTGAAGTCCTATAACCAATAAAAGCTTTCAAATAAACAGACGGCCCTGGGTTTTTTGCCTGTAATGTTACGCTGATCGAAAGATTAAAAAACAGCATACTAGGAAATTACAAAGCATGCACTTGCTCAAATACGCCGCTCCATATGTCAAACAGGGCCTACAAATTTCCTGTGTTCATTTAAGCAGTTATAAGTTATAAGTGACTCCTGGAACCAACCGAACTTTATCAGTGGCTCTGTTGTAATGCGACGGTTCTATTTTAACTTGTGCATGTAGATTAAAAACAAGAAAAACAAAAGTGTGACGACGTCATTGGTCATCCAGAAGTACTCCCTCTTCAACACATTTTTTTCATATCATAAAAATTCAACGGACATTTCCATTAACTGACTACACTGTGATTTTATTTTGGGACGTTGCTGGGTAATTTTTAATTTGAATCGATAAGCATTTCCTTCAAAGGTAGGCTCTTCGCGCTTTGGGGACGTAAAACAGTAGATCTTCCCGTCATCATCAGCATTAGTGTAACCCGTTCCATGGGATTTCTCTGGTCATAATAATAAACGGAAGTTCTCACGTTTTTAACAATACCGTAAGTTTTCTATTTTTCAGCTTATGACAGCAATTTTCTTGGCATATTTTAACTTTCAAACATGTCTTTTCGTTACATGGATTTATACTAAATGTTTGATTTTTTTTGACCTCGTAGTTTTTGACAGTTTTGTTAGTTATATTTTATAGGGCATTTAATATTTTTGTTATTATATTGACAGATTCTTCTCAGTTTGTATATACGGGTTCTATTACTCCAGATGGATAAGAATCATGTAGAAAGTATATTACAACGGCATTAAAATATGTAAATAATTTTTACACGAAACATATGGAACATCTAAACGTATTTAAAGATAAATGTAAATGTATCGTAGTACAGCTGGCCTACATATCTCTGACGTACGTTTCAATTTGTTTTTTTCATTATGGCTGAAATAATTTGAATGCCCCATGTATTTTGGATAATTTGGAATTACATATCCTCTAAAATTTACAGTTGATTTATTTCCCTTTTGTGTGGCGATACCTCTCCCTTGCGTTGTGTGTTCTGCAATAGTTCCAAACATTAAAGACCACGTTAAAGTTCATTTGCATAAGGAGTTTAGAAATTAGCCTTTATCACTTTAGCATTTTCTTTTTGCATCATCCCAAAAACATTAGCCTGAGCTCAGCTGACTGTCATTAAAGGCCATCTTGATCTCTGTATATCCTCCTGAGACCCAAGGAAAATTTCAGGTTATTTGTGATTTTCTATGTCTTTGGAGGAAATAAAACATCT
>JAODKC010000044.1:19732394-19748167 GCA_026777985.1 Mormyrops attenuatus | reverse complement strand
GTGAAAAGATAGATGCAAAAACAAAATGTCCACTACAGAGGACACAAATGAATGGCCTGGGTCTCAGGAGGATATAAACCGTGTCTTGCGTTTAATCTAACTTACAGTAATGTGATTATATAATGTATGGATGTCGAGGTGACTCCGGGTTGCATAGGAGCTTTCAGAGGGTAGCCTATGTTCGTACACCCAATTCGGAATTGAATGGCACCTGAGATAGGAAGTGACCTGACAAGCTGTCCAACTCACCGCAATAAACAATGGTGAACTGAGATTGGAGTATGGATTCAATTTACTCGAGGACTATACTTGGGCGTCTATTATGTTAATTTTGCCGAACACATTTCTTAAGGCAGCCTTGGCACTATTCCAGCCTATTTGCGGTTCTTTTGGAATTAAGTACATCGTGTTGGTTCGAGATCAAGAAAACACTCGCCTAAGGAAGAATATTATGGTTGCTATTTCATAAACAGTTCAAACGCAACAATGAACTAAAGGTCAGGATAACCAGTTTATTTTTTAACTCTTTCACTCTTTTTAAACCAATTTCCCACTTTAACAAGAAGACCCAGCAGTTTGGTGATCCATTATAACATTAGAAACACCTTCTTAAGAGACGGCAAAATTTTGGGAGGAGCTGAAACACCCTATAATAACGGCAAAATATTACTTTGGTTGTCGGTACTATGTGTTCTGGTTGTTTTTGGCTTTAACTTCGGCTATTGTTAATCATAGAGATCGCAAAGGCAGCCTCTTTTAGTACAAAAAGAGAGAAAATCCCCGTTTAGAGTTATTTCCGGAACACAGAGAAGAAAAATCAAAGCTGCAACACATTGAATCCAGATGTGCCCTCGCACCGGCCCTCTCGAGAACAGCTCTCCAACAATTTAATTAAATTCCCTAAGACAGCCAGGAGGTATTTTGTGATCAAATTTCTCGGCCGCGCTTCTTCGCTTCACTTGTACTCGCCCTTTCCATTCTGTGACGGATATTGACCTACAGTCTTCCTGCTCTCGTCACACTCCTTACCGCGATTATCCTATAATTATCAATGCTATACAGTGGAAGCCCGAAGGACAGACGGTCCCTAACGGTGGGATCACCTAATTTATAATAATAATTATAACACAATGTATATTGCTTAATGTGCATGCAATGGTGCAGATAAAATGGCCTGGATAATGCACAGGTAACTCAAATCATATTCAGAGGCTACTATGGTATTTATGAATTGATACTTAGGCGGAGCCTAAGTATCAATGTGATTTATCTGTAATGGATCAAAAGGGGTAATTATTTTGTCCAGGGTGGTACATTGCACTACTTAAATTTGATTACAGTTCAATCAGAGATCATTAGGCAAGAATGCCGTGATAGAGCGCCAAAAGCAACAACCGGACCCATTGATGGCTTCCGATGCCAACAACACCGATGTGTCACCGTTACTTCAGATCTTTTCAATTTATTGTGTCATTTTATGGGTTGGCTACACTATATGCTGTACAAAGTATTTGGGAAATGTTTTAAGCAGCTCACTCTAATATATTTTACAACTTAAAATTGTTTACTTGAACTACAGATTAGGGTATAAAATGATGGTTGTATTGAGACCAACAGGGAATCATTTCAGAGTAACATGCTTAAAATTTATGAATGAATAAGGAATCTAGAGATGGTGGCTCCTGCATTTCAGTGGTTACATGCTTTGGGAATGTTATCCTCAAAATGAGACTGCGAGGTCCCGTGTAACAACACTGATCCATCTGCCTTTGGGCCAAACTGAATAACTCTAGACCAATTTGTAAAGGCAATACCATATGGCTAATGGGGGAAAAGTACTATGTCTTAAGTGTAGATAACACACTAAAGAAAAAGAGTAGTGTTACTTCATAAGCACAAGGTAAAACAGATGACGGGAGGTCTTTTAGCTGGGCGAGTGGTGTCAGATGTGTCTACAAAGTCTGCTTGTAGAGAAAGGTATACTTCAGGGACATTTCTGGTGTTTACCGCTGACTGTACATTCCGGAAAGAAAAGCCAGTGTCCCCTGTGAGAGGTGCAGTTTATATAAAAAAGGTCTCAACTACCATGAGTTCTCAATCTCTGTGATTGTTGCTGGATCTCTCAGTTTGTTTCCTTATGCCAGGTCCACTGATACATATTATTGTCTCCCAATTCTGTCTGTTTGTGTTCACTTAGCATCGCTGGAGTGTACTTAGACCTTGGGCCAGATATATGGGGCTCAATAAAGGTATCAGCTGGCACTGCAAGTGAAGTTTTGAAAGCCTCAATGTGTATGGGGGGCAGTGTTTGAAAAAAGAAGGGGAATGGAGAGAGAGAAGAGTTGGAAAAGGAGAGAGAATGTTTGTTTGTCTTAATAGTCATGACACTTCCAACAGCTGATGAAGACACAACTCAAATGCAATGATTAATTATGGAGACCCACACTGTACCTATGCATGTCTGTTAGAAACTTATCTCTGACATAGATTGGAGTTGGAGACACAGACTTCTCAAGGTCCAGTGTTCTTTTATTATCATGTGTATGTAATACAGTGAAATTCTTATTTGCATACTTCCTACAGACCATAGAGACATTGCAGGTACTTGTGGGTTACTTGTTTAAATCCCACAGCCGACACAGTAATCACATGACTGCTGGGCCCTTGCGCAAGGCCCATAAAACCCAATGGTTCCAGAGACGCGGGATGCCGGCTAACGCTGCTATCTGACCACAAGCTTTCCTCATTGGACAAGAACATCTGCCAAATAAATGTAAATACAACAACACATACAGCAGGTGACAACAAATAATAAAACTAACAAAAACACATCACCACAGACAAACAAGCATATAAAATATGACAGTGTTGACTGCAGGATTGGTTATGCAATTACTTTCTGTAAAACTATATAAAACTTTTAACACTTTTCTATAGCTAAACCCCTAGGTCATGCTGAATTGTTATAAAAGTTATTATAAAAGTTGAAGCCAGTTAAAAGAAGTGCAGAAATCAAAAAAGTTGTACACAGCCTAAATGTATTAATATATACAGCATTCAGAAATGCACTTTTACCAATGTGAAATCTAATTTCAAGCCGGTAATTATAATGCCGTTATTCCTGCATGACTCTAAAACGATTGGCGCCATCTGTTGGGAAAACAGTAGCAACACATGTATTTTAATTTGTGTAAATTCTCTCACTTGAGCAATGGTTCCTTCCCGTTATTTAGTTTCCTAGGCTTATTGTTCCACAGTATTTCTGAATTGGTGTCTCTCTGGAAGAAATGTTTTATTGTTTAACTTTTTTGTTAATTTTGTGCTCATATTGTTATCACCCAACATTGATTCATTTTCCAATCACTTAACATGGCTAGGGTGACTGGGGCCACCCTGGACTGGATGATGCTTAATTTTTCTGGAAACAATTGAGCTTAAGTGTCTTAAGTCCTGTCCTCTCCTGGGACTTGAAACAACAACTTTCAGATAAGGAATTGTGTTCTTAAAGGCCATGCTACCTTTTTTGGCATTTATGTAAAAGCATATCAGGCAGAAGGCAGCTCAATATTAGCTGTAACTCGGCTGACAACTTTCAGTGAATTACTTCCTGTGCAAGAGTCTGGGTTCATTTATTATGCAGGTCCTTATTGAATTAACATCTGTCTGTGCAAATGTTTAACATGGCAATGAAAATATATATAATCTGTAAATAGCTATTAAAATGAGAACAGACAAATTTAATAAATATTTATTTAACATCAGCAAACCGCGATATCAGTGACATCATGATAATACCAATACTAATACTACTAATGATAACAATAATTCAGCTTTGTCTGAGGCCACATCTCGAACAAGGACATTTACAATTTGTTGTGAAAACTATGGCAACCTGTTACATTTTAAGACACTTGGTGTTTTTTTAATATAACAAAGTAAAACAATACATACAAATTTAGATACAAAACCACAGTAAAAAGTTTCAGAAGAAAACCACATGAATTCATTTTAATTGTTACGTTCAGTGATTCCACATAACTCCATCGTGTTTTTCAGACTTACACAGGTTTTCAGGAGCGATAAGGGAATTTCAAAGAATAGAAGAAAATGAAGAAAATGTGACAAATTTGTAAATTTCCACAAGAGGGCGTTATTATACAGTGCCTGTGACTTTTTTCCAGGTGAAGTGTTCCTGAATTTATCTGTAACAACCTGCAGTGGAGTAAAGGCAGCTCACATGCTCTTTGTAAAGAGCACTTATTACATTAATAAGCCAATCATGTATGGTATTGCATCAAACCACAACCTATTTATCATTTTTAATACTCTGTGTAGCTAATGCCTCATTCAGGTTTCAGGTTTTACCTGACTGAATGCAATTGTATCACATGGCCATTCGGAGTAAGAGATTTACATATTTAGGGTCCCATTACTGGTGTTTTAAAAAATAAAATAAAATCATGCATTAGTGAAGTTTATGAGCTGCAGTTAAAATTCAGTTTGGGAACCAGAGACTAATCAGGACCAGCCTGGACTTACAGATAATTCTGCTCTTTGAAAAATTACTCCTACTACTCTTATGTGAAAGTGGATGTTAAAAGAAATGAGTGCAGACCAAATTATATCTTACCATCAAGAAATTCAGTAGCATATAAGTGCCATGCATACAAGTATTTTCAGTGTGAATCAACACAATAATGGGAAAGCAAAAGAAACTCACTTTCAGTTTTGGTTTATCTAATCTACAACATCATTTAGTTTTCTTTTATTCTACACATGCTTTACAAATAAATAACTGTAAGGAGTTTAAAACACAGGCAACACGTATCCAGTATTTTTTAAAGAGATGATTAAAATCAAATTGTATGTCTTTATTCTACAGTGCAATTTACGTTAAATTTAGTGTATCTATCGGTCAGTATCAGAAATGCCTGATCCTCTATTCCAGGAGTCATTTACTGCAGTTACGGCTAAAGGGGGCATTAGTGTCATGTACAGGTCGGCACACAGCCTATACAGATGACAACTGGGTTGAGTATATTCAAAAATGGAGGCCAAATAACAGGGGCATTTCTAGCTATTGAAAAGATAAGGGGCTAAGTCAAGCTTACTCGGGCCTTGACTTTATTTTTTCTTTTATTTGAGGGAAGATTGGCATTGGGGATAAAGTACTCTGGGCTATACCCCATGCCACAGACACAGGTGGAGCTGCTTTTCTGCTTTTAGCCTATTATGGAATACAAATTTTATTAGGCTTGCATTTTTTTCCCATTAAATCTGATTCTATTTCGGTCAACGAAACCAAGTTAAAGCACATGTTGCAGGTTAACCAACAGAAACCTAATGAACAAATTTGAAAGATGGGGTAGAAAGACTCGGGATTGTTTCACTCCATGTTTTCATATTCACTGAGGATTCATATAGATCAGTGTTTCCCAATCCGGTCCTCAAGGACCTGCAGCCGGTCCATGTTTTTGCTCCCTCTGAGCTCCCTGCCAGACAGTCCACATTTTTGCTCCCTTGGAGCAGGGAGAGAATAAACACATGGACTGATTATGGGCCCCAAGCCAGACCTCGGAGACTGTGGCTCACTCCTGCCCTGACCTGGATGTTACCAACATTTCTTTTGTATTTAGTCTTATTAAAACAGCTATAAGACATAAGAACAACCCATTTCACTGTGCAACACATCTAAATAAAACCTTGCTGTTTTCACACCCCCTGTATGTCCCCGGCACCAGCGCTGTACCTGTGGTGACCACTCCCCAAAAACACATCACATTACACCCTGAATAAAGCTTATCACAAGAAATGGCCTAAAAGGCAAACTAGGAGGTAAAGTGTGGACATTTATCATAGCTACCTTTGCAAATGCTAAAGCCTCGTCATTCCAGGTCAGTGTTTCTTAGTCCGGTCCTTGGGGACCCCCAGCGGTCCACGTTTTTGTTTCCTCCTCACTTCCAGCCAGACAGTTCACAATTTTTGCTCCCTCCCAGATCCCTACTGGGTGCTGGGAAGAAGCAAAAAAGTGGACTGTTTGGGGGTTCCCAAGGACTGGGTTGAGAAACTGTTTCCAGAGCAGTGTGGACCAAAGAGCAAAACAGGTTTCCTGGAGAAGTAAGGCTTTGCCGCAGTCATTTCATGCTGTGCACCATCTCAAGACTCAAGAGAAACAAACTCAAGAGGGAAGTGCACAGCTTATTGAAGAACTTAAGTAAGGAAAAACACAGGCGAGCTCTATACCACATACACACAAGTGTTAAAAAGCACAGAACCCCCTGTTGTCCTCTAGTGACCATTTGAGGAAGTGGCAGACAAACTGGCATGACATTAGCATACAGTAGGCCTGATGGGAAACACTTTTCTCTAGACTCAATTCATTTACCAGTTTAAATTGACCCTTATATTATTATTTTAGATAGATAAGATAAATCTTTATGGTCATTGTCACTTGACAACGAAACTGAAATTAGCTTCAAGATTGAGTAAAAAGTCTCTATTGGCTTTTAATATGTTTTTTTAGTTTTTATTTTGAATATAATAAAAATAACATTTTATCATTCATCTGCTTACCCAGTACAGGGTTGTAGTATAATGATGTTTATGTACAATAAAGTTTAAATTATATTCTTGTGCATGGCACGAATATGCTTCTGAATTCAAAGTGAACAGAGTAACACAAAGCCTGGACCAGCATGGCACCTTAAATCATGGCGACCTGTGCGTGTGATTCTCTTGGGAAAAAGATGTCGGCAGGCATAAAAACACAAGGTCAAAGGTCAAAGAAAGAGCAGTCTATACTGCATTCGCAGGGTTCAGCAGGCTAAGTACTCACTCACCACTGTAAAGTACTATGTTCCCTGACCAAAAACAAGAACAGCAACAGCACAGTCAACGTCGAACCACCCTGTGACATTGCTAATACTTTGTTAAAGGATAAACTGAACAAGGAGGTACAGTGGATTTATATAAAAACAGAGAAACATTCTGTAGATTGTCTTCATTTTAAGTCCAGGACATCTTCCTCAGGGGAGGGAGAGATAGTGAATGGGATGCTGAGTGGCGGGGGGCCGTCCTGTGTCTCCCCAGTCGGCTCTAGGTCCAGCTCTGGGCTTGATGTGCTGTGCAGCTGGACATCCAGCCCCACAGCTGACGGCGACTCTGCCCTGCAGAGGCATGAATGGTTCAGGGTCACAGAGTGCGTCCTGGTACCCTGCTCTCAGTCTGTTTGCTATGAGAGATGCAGCAGCTTATTTATGGTCTTTAATCAATGAGGTTTAATTTATTACAAGCTACATGACTTCTTGTGATGGGTATGCAATTTGGATTATTATTTGACTGTCAAGTTGTTGAGTAGTAAGAATAATAAGTAGTATCTTAATTATGATAACTTGATCAATCACAAAACAATCTCATTGACCAAAGATGGAAGATAACGAAGGACAGAATATAATTCTCCTTCTCCACATTCAGACCCTAGAGGGCAGTCTTACCTCTTTAAGCTGCTGGATGGTTTCACGCCTGTGGTTGAATCCTCCTCCACTGGCTTCTTGGTCACATGCTTGGGTTTCACAGGGGCCTCTGGCTTAACACTTGGTTCATCTGTTAGGCCTGGACATGAACAGAAGGTGATCTGAACTAGAAGGTCTGATTCAGTACGTAACTGGTATAGATGCAAGATCTATGACCAATATATGTTCAAATACCAGCTGCAAGACTCAACCCTAAAAGGCTGTGGGCTGCATGACTACAAAACCAGGAAAAAGTATAAAATGACAATTCATGCATTATAAGTGACTCACCCAGGAGCTCCTTGCGTGTCCGACTGGCTATCTCTTTGATCTCCATGCGAGAGCAGGAGAGCGAGTGCTGGACGGGAAGGTGTGTTGAGACTGCCACCATGCTTGAGGTTGACGTGGTCACCACCTTGTGCTGAAGAGGTGACTTGAGCGGTCTCTCGATGCCACGTCCTACAAGGTTGCTGAGGGGGATCTTGAAGATGTGTCTAGATGGTGTCTCACCTGTAAGAGGAAGAAGGTTGATTTGTCATGGATACCGTCTGTAGCGATCTTCACAGATAACTTATAGACTAAAATTGTATTTCGTCCTAAAAACTCTAGTTAACTAATAATGTATGTAAATGGTGTAATTTCATTTCCGTTTGGAAAGTGCACCTGAAATGTGAATTACTATATATATATATACACACACACATACATATATATATATATATATACATATATATATATACACACACACACATATATATATATATATATATATATATACACACACACACATATATATATATATATATATATATATACACACACACACACATACATATGGACTGTGGACAGCTTTGATGAGTAGATGTTACACAACTGGAGTCAGGAGCATGTGTCTGAAACTGGATTTTGGCACACAATGTAAAACAATTAAAATGTTACCAAACATGATGGAAAAGTACACTATATGGACAAAAGTATTGGCCATACCTCTTGATGATTGAATTCAGGTGTTTCATTCAGACCCACTGGCACAGATGTATAAAATCAAGCACCTAGCCATACAGTCAGGTTTACTAATATTTGTGAAAGAATGGGTCATTCTGAAGATCTCAGTGAATTCAAGCATGGTACTGTCATAGGATGCAGCCTATGCAATAAGTCAGTTTGTGAATCTCATTCCCTGCCAGAAATTCCACGGTCAGCTGTAAGTGTTACTATTGCAAGGTGGAAGCATTTAGAAATTCAGCCACAAAGTGGCAGACCATGTAAAGTAACAGAGCAGAGTCTTCGAGTGCTGAGGCACAAAGTGCGTAAAAGTCACCAGTGCTTTGACGTCTCAGTAACTGCAGAGTTCCATACTTTCACTTGTATTAACCCCAGCACAAAAACAAAACACAAAAATGGCCAGGTGCCCCAATACTTTTGTCCACATAGTGTAGAATACACTGCATACATGTGCTTTATTTTATTTGCCAGTAGAATTGAGAATTTATTGACATAATTAAGTTTGCAGTGACCTTAAAGACAGTAGGATTTAAAGCTGCATGGCTTAAAGTGTCCTGTATTGCAAAAAAATGTTTTCCTTACAATTAAAGCTTGTAAGTTTCATGGTGGAAGAACAGAGAAAAGAGTTTGGGTGTCTGTGTTTCAGCATCTGTCCTCTGGCACTGAGCCCAGTGCTGGAAGATGACCATGGAGACAGGTTCACTGTCTGGGCAATTCTCCCGTGCTTCTGTGCCAAACAACCCTTACAGGGTCATGCAGCTGAGGAGATGGCCTCTATGGTGCTTTCATGTTAGAGGGATGATGGACTTCACGTTACATGCTGTTTGCAATCAAAGAAATGCAATGCATTCCAAACCACGGGTAGGGGGTGAGACGTTGCGGCTTTGGAAAGTACCACCTTACTGTGTCTCTTTTGTTTAATGTTAAGAATTGCATCAAAATTTGGAAAATAAGCATGAATAATGATGCCTTTAAAAGCTGCAAATTACTGAGCATTCTGTTCTTTCATCTATGTTTTGGTATTGATTGCACTCATCTTAAATAGTGCATCTAGCACAGTCATTAAATTTACATTGTCCCATTGCTAAGGAGGGACATCACTACAAGTGATCGTTTTCTGATGTAAGGAATGAAAAATGGGGCCGCAGTCTGGAAGGCATTTCCAATAACAGACATGTTAGTAGCTTTACATGGCTTGGGGACCATGTAAGTACCTTCTGCTTCTTTTGGCAAGTACAGGGAGATCCTGCTTCCAAAGGGGATCCTAATAGAATCTGACATTTAAAGGAAAACAGGAGAAACCTTCTACAAAAGTGATTCAACAAGATACATGGAAGCAATGCATTCATTCTTGGTTTGATGTAGCGTTTAAAGATATATTTGCTCTTATATCCTTCTGCCAGCTGGATCACAGGGGGCCTGGAGCTAATCCCAGGGAGCAGAGGGCACAAGGTGCGAGTTCACCCTGGATGGGACACCAGCCCACCACAGGGCACATACATGCATACACATCTTTGGATGTCAGGAGGGAACCTGGGTGACTCAGGGAGAACCTGCATACAGCACCCACACAGAAATGAAAGAGGCAGGCTCAAACCCATACAGAACTGAGGCAGTTTTCAAATCCACACACCACCCCAGAACAGAGGCAGGTTTCAAACCCACACAGAACAGAGGCAGGTTTCAAACCCACACACCACAGAGGCAGGTTTCAAACCCACAACCCCAGAGGTGGGAGGAAACAGTGACACCCAGCGAGCCATCATGCCACCCACTATCTCCTTTAATAGCACCAGCTGAAGGTCAGTAATAGGCTAGTAATATCAGCTAATGACAGTAACACTTTACCTAAGGCACTCATGTATAATGCATTATAATGCATTCATAAAGCATTATAAACATGGCTATTAATATCAAAAGGCATAACACATTATAGCCATGTGCATTACGCATTATGAATGCTTTACAAAGCTCTCATCTATCTATCTTCATAATGTATTATAGCCGTGTTACTCCAATGACTTACAGGAGCACACAACAGCATCACTGTTCATCAGCTATTGCCATATGTTGCACCTTCTACTTACTGCTATGTAGGGATCCTACATGACATAATGCTCATTTAGATAAATGATAAATAATATTAACAAAGACATGTTTTATTTCCTGCTCATGGTTAATAGCTGGTGGTTTTTCTACCATGGAACTATTTATTCTTTCACAGCATCAAGGATTATAATTAATACTTTATTGGTCCCCGTGGGGAAATTCTCTTTATGCTTCCCCCATCATGCTCTCTGTAGGTGAGAGTAAGCTGGCTGTGAAGGGCAGCCACCTGTTGCAGCGCCCAAGGAGCTGGGGGTTAAGGGCCTTGCTCAAAGACCAGCAGACACGGCAAGGGATTGCCCGAACCGGCAACCTTCGGATCACAGGGACAGAGGCTTAGCCCACTGAGCCACACGCAGCCTGCGTTCATAGATACATTAGGGTTAGATGCTGCCTCTGATTGTCTTTCTGTTTAATAAAAATATTACAGGGGATGCTGTAGTAAAAAGCTGAATTTGGCAGATGACACTACATGGCAGAGGGTGGTCAGGCACTGACATGCAGATCTGAAAACCAGGATCAGATGCCTTGTAGTGTGGGTGTGTCCGACTATCCTCACATTAAAGACACAAAGCAGCAGTGGGTCCCTTAGAGACACTCAGCGTCACATTTTCCAAAAAACAAGGCAAGCTGTATCTAATAAATTTTAGTTTAACAAAAACATTTCTTTGTTAAATATGCATGTGGGCTTGTTGTAAATGATAAGTTAATAGAGACAGTAGGCCATGTTCTAACTTGCAAAGTGCTGCAGATAAACACTACAAATAACTGCAGTGCCAGATGTACACTACATGTAAATCGCAGAATGTGATTTAAGCAGGAGTCCATTATGTGTCATTTAAAAATTAATCACAGAGACCAAAGCAACAAAGGATCATAAACACACAAAAAAATCAATAACTACAGGGATGTTTAGAACTCAAAGGATTTAAAAATGTAAATTTAAAGTTCTGTAAAATATAGGTAGGGGGCTCAAATTCCCACTCTGCACTGTTTGCTCACGACCAGCTAAGTGACCATAAGTCAGAGAAGAATTCCATCATTTACTGTGAAATAGACAGACAGTAAAAGCTGCTTCTCAGAAGATTCTCAGCCTAAGAACACATAAGAGATGAAAAAGAAATAGATTAATACATTACATTCAGTTTCCTTGGCTTTTCCTAGGGTCGGATTAGCATGTATAATACTAGTTACAATTCCAGGAACTGTGAAATGCATTAACATGGGTAGACAAACATATTCCAGAATAGCACACCTCATGAAGCTTGTTCAGTTTTCCACCTCATTGAGAGGGAGCTCGTCTATAACTGGCATCCTGCTATATGTGACTCACTCAGCATGGCTAAACACACAACCTCAACAGTTATTCATCTGTAATTATCCTTGCCGGTGTTAATCACAGTTCGTTAAAATCCAGTGGGAATCCCACCCACATTTGAACTGTTTACTTACCCTTAATAGCTTCTGGTTGTGTGACTGGTATCTTGGTCAATGTTATGCTTCACAGAAGCATTGAAATCGTAATGTTTCGTAATGTAATGTAATCGTAATGCAATCGTAAAGTTGAACAGCCTTGAAATTTCTTAGGAAATAATGGCAAGTTAAATTACACATATAACCACATACACATATAGCATTATAGTGTGAAAATCTATGAATGTCTGGGTAAGGGAGTTTTTCTGTAAAATTCACTACCTAAGATCTGAAGGAGAGACCTACCGTCCCCTAGTGGCGGGGGGAAGGCTGGCGTGTCCTGCTCAGTGGGGGTCTGAGGGGAGCTGTGAGTGCTGTTCTCCCTGGAGCTGCTGCTGAAGACAGCGTTCACTGGAGCGGCGGACACAAAGTAGATGTCTGCCTGCAAACAAAGAGCAAGTCAGGCACTCCTTTAGCAGCCTCCGCACGTGAAGCTTTAACCCTGTACAGCAGCCTGATGTGGCTGCTCACAAGGACGAGCGCCGTCATGAGCAACGCACTGTTTTGTTATACCTACAGTATAAATTCATAGCTAAGTCACCAAGAGTTAATGGTTATCGGTGTTTCCTGCAGACATTGGTGTGTTCCCTTGTTATGAGAGATGATTATCGTTGCTGTTGCTTTCCTGTGGTGGTGTAGCTGCCCGTATCGCGCTCGCAGTTAGAAAGGGGTCTGAGCTTCCTGGACCGTTAGGGAAGCGAGAGGCTCGCCGTGTCTCACTCACCCTTGATGAGACAAGCTGTAGTTCTGGAACCACGGCGGTGTACACCAGGTTTCCGTTCACAACCAGGCGGATCTCAATGGAGTCGGTCGTGAAAGCCAGGATGTAGGGGAAGGCGCAGACTAAAAATCCAAAACCCACACATACACACAGCTGCTTGTCATACGCAATCATGCGCAGACTGACAATTTTGTTCGATTTGTGCGTTGTGAATCAAAACATTAAAATGATCATGGACAGACGGGAAAGAAGTTTTGTTATGTGTTTTTTAAAAGTCAGTGCAGGAGAAAAATCAATGAGGATCTGCAACCAGCATAGCAAAGCAATAGAATTGTACTTGTGACTAAAAAGTTGAAGATTTAACTCCCTAAGAATGAAGACAAAAGCACCTGCCAAAGAACATAAGCTAATATGGTAGCATACCGATTGCTTTTGGCACCTGGTTCCAGCTGAAGTGGAAATCCGAACTGGAGAACTGCATTATGGGGGCACCTCCGTTGAATGGGCACACCTTCTTATAGTAGCAGATATCTATGATACAATTTGGAGGATCAGTTATGAAATACACCTATGTCTGTGATTATTGTCCTATCGTGATATTGTCATATCTTAAACAGTAAAGCACAGACAATTACTCCCATCGTCCTTATTATAACACTGTTTATCTTTGGCATGGAAAGCAGTGTTTGGCAAACCACAGAAGAAGTGAACAACATCGCCAGTACTCACAATTGTAGCACAAGAAAATGCCAGCTTCCCCATCCTCATACATATCAATGGCCGCCACAAAGTTGACCTAGATAGGGGAGTACAAAAATGAAACTTCAGTTAGCGGGAAATAAGGTGGGCCGCTGGTAGTCACTTTAGCATTTAGCCGGAGGTCTCTGGGCTTCATTGTAGTGGAAAAATATAGACATGAATTTAGCGCCCCTCACCACTTTGTGGTGATAAATATCTTGTATGCCTTGCCTGAGAGTAATGGGGCGGGGGCGGGGGGGGGCAGCAGAGAGGGCCAGCCTGAAGCCCAGAGGCCGTAGCATTTGGATAACTCACCTTGTTGGCGTCTACGTGATGCAGCCGGTAGGCCTCGCCCGTGCTCTCATTAATGAGGTCGAACTGGTGCTTGTAAGCCACACAAATCATGTTGTCATTCTCACCGGTGGGGCCATCCACCAGCGTCATGACGACAGGAGGGTCGCAAAGACAGATCTCCTGTGCGACGGAAAGACTCGCATTAAGGAAAACTTGAACAGATTAACGTTAGATGTAATTTTTCATGCTTTAGAGTGTCTCTAAGCCATGAAGGGAATTTCTATTATTAGATTTTCATTTGGACTTTGGTGATATTGATACTTTTTAAAAATATTGAAGTAGGCCTATACCAAAGTTTCCAGCCACAGTACATTAGGCTGTTTATATAGTGAATTTAAGGTTCTTATAAAATAGATTAAAACTCAGACAGAATTAATGACATGCAGAATGTACCTACAAACATAAAGGAGGACATGAGTTTCATAGCTGGTAAGATGATTTCTTTTCTGTATTTCAGGATCTTATTGTCATCTGGATTATGTGACAACAATTTGACAGCAACCGTTGGCTGCCACATGTCGACAGTGTTTCAAGAATGTATCCTAAAAAGTTTTTTGTTAATTTTCGGCAGATATGAAATAATAAAATTTAATATGCCTTATGAAACAGTGACCTATTTAACAGACATGTTAAAAATAAACTTTTTAATGACCGTTTCTTGGGTTTTGCTGCCATACTGAAATAAAACTGTATCACTTTTCAAATTCCACTGACTTCCAACTACAAAAATCTCACATTATTAATAACATTTTCTATTAAAGACCTTATATAAGTCTTTTATAAAATTAAGTTTTAGTTATAGATGTTTATGTAAAGAATCTATAATAAAAAAAATCCATCCATCCATTTTCTATACCCATTTCTATACCCATTTATTAAATTAATTTTGAAGGAATTATGCTTTTGACTTTTTTTTTCTAAATTTTTCCACAAAATGACAGAAATTATGTAATCAATGTTGTTGTTTGATTTGTTTGATTTGTTCTGAGAGCAAAGTACCATTTTAAGGTAACTTAGGGAATTCAGATTGATGTGATTCTGATGATAGGATTCATTCTGCCTGCTTGTCATTCCCCTGGGGCATGAAGCCAGCAAAGGAAGGTCCTTATTAACACCTACTTACCCTGATGTACTGCAACTCCTCCACAGGGGAGTCAGCGCTCGCACTCTCCTGGCGTAGTATCTTCCTGGTGATGAGCAGCAACTTGTTGCGAATGGCTGCCACGATACGCAGATCCACCGCATGGTGAGTGTTAATGGAGTACAAATGACAGCCTGCAGGGCGGGGCGGGTGCATGAGAGAGAGACAGAGAGACAGAGAGACTACACTGGTGCCACACTGACATAAAAGGAACTCTTCCGGTTATTGCAACCTTGGAGATTGTGAGTCATGTGACCATGGAGAAATCCAATCACCTTTGGTCTTCTCAAGTTTATTGTCTCTACTGTCATACTTGCTGCGGATTTGCTGCTTCTCCTTCATGCCCGTAGAGACGGTGCTCAGTCGAAAGACATAGAGACGGGATTCTTTCCCTGCACAATAAGCAAACCAGCTGTGTTACAAATCAGCAACCATGACTCACTATTGTGGAAAATGACGATGAATCCCATTAAGTCTCTATAAGAGGGCTGATCTTGACACAAAACAGCTGCTGTTAATACTTCATTCATTCCTGTGGGCAAATTCTCTTTTGTGTCCTCCATGTAACACAGATGCATAGGCAGGTCAGAGCAAGCTTTGCAGGGAAGGGCAGCCACCTGCAGCAGTGCCCATGGAGCTGGGGGGGGGGGGGGGGGGGGGGGGCGGGCCGTGGGGGCCGGCCCACAGAGGGGGCAACTCCCCCCCCGCCCGGCTGGCAGCGGTG
>JAODKC010000044.1:19716480-19732294 GCA_026777985.1 Mormyrops attenuatus | reverse complement strand
CCCCCCCCCCCCCCCCCCCCCCCCCCCCCCCCCCCCCCCCCCCCCCCCCCCCCCCCCCCCCCCCACGGGCCTTGCTCTAGGGCCCACAGATGTGACTAGTCCACCAAGGCCAGGCTTGAACTGGTGACCTTCGGACCACAGGCACAGAGGCTTAGCCCACTGAGCCACACACTGCCCCAAATATAGTCTTTATAAAATTACTTGTAATAGTTTGTAAACCTGTTACATTTTCCATAGATAAAATATCAGTACAGCTTGGACTTGATTGTGTAACATAAACGGTCCAATTATTGCATCTGACACTTTGCGTCTTCCTTTCTCAATGCCCACTCTGTAGTTAAATCAATCAGGATAAATACTGGCTAGCAGATGCTTAAATCCGACCCTTGCCAAGAGAGACTTTACTGTTTTTTGCATTTTTGGCAGCCAAAACTCCACCCCATGCTCAAAAGCTACCTTTCATAATTCTAAGCATCCGACATGATTCACAAGTGAATGTATGTTATTTTGGCCATGTCTGCCTGTTGAGTGAGTCAGTACCACGTAACACTGTGTGGCAGGTCACTGCCACCTCCGTGGAAGTTTAAAAATATGCCACAATTAATAAGCAGAAATCACACAATACCTCAAAAGCAGTTCAAAATAGCAGGCAAGAGCCAACCACAGACCACAAGGCTATGAGAAAACGCACAAATTACTGGAGATTCTGAGAGCACCCACTGACAGAAACATCTGCTTCCTTTCTTTGATGTGGGTAATTAAAACAGGGTGACCCCCGCAGTCAATTACAAGGCTACTCTGTTTTTCACACCGTGTGACTTGCTGTTCAAATTGCTGTTTTTAGATGAATTTATCTGTGTCTGAAATGGAAGATCTGACATTTGAATGAACCAAGTTCACCCTTATAATATATGGCTGAAGAAAATCTCCTAAAGTGATTCAACACTCAGTATCTTGAGTAATAATATAGTGATCGCTGTGTTATTGCTTTCTAAAATGAAAGTGCTCAGCTATTGGATACGTTATTCTTCTAACCTTTGTCAGCCCTCATGATCAGGAGGTCCTGAGGTTCAAGGACATGCATCTGCTTGACCAGCATGGTTCGGTCAAAGACCTGTGTAGGGACTGTATGGCTCTCTGTGGAACAAAGTACATGTACATGTAACAAAGGAGAAGACGAAAAATAAGCAGAACCAGAAGCAGCAGAGTTTCGATAATTAAGGATAATTAGTCATGCATGGATAACTGGTTGCTAATGTGTAAGGATTTATTTATGGCAATAGAGCCTGTCAGCTTTTCCAGTGATATCTACACCAGTACAGTGTGAAAGTGATGCTACCCAAGTCTGGAAAGAGTTAGATCAGAGGCTGACAAGGTAAATGCTACATATCAACTCCTGTCAATTAAGGCGGTACCATGAAAGAATTAAATCCAACGACAGTCACTCCACTCAGAACAGGAAATGTAACTCACCGCCCAGTAGCATGACTCCGGCCTCTGTGGCAACGAGCAGAGACTGACCCCAGGAATCACTGCATATAATCTCATGTGGGAAATTACTGCAGAAGGGCTGGGGCTCCCAGGGCTACGAGAAAGTCGGACAATGAGTCACATCAAAACGTGACGGTCTTTACTCTGGACACATACGATACTTCCATTCATCACCTATCTGGAGGTAAACGGCAGCTCCCCACCTCCTTTCGGCACATCCCTGTCGTCGCCAGACTGGTTGGAGCGTCCCCCTGCACGATGGTCTTCAGTTTTAACGCCTGGATAATGAGGGAGGTCATGTTGCTCTTATTCCACAGGACTTAAAAATAATGCTACTGTAAATGGGTGGATAAAGATGGCAGATTCACAACCGACATTCACACACACACACACACACCCAGGTTTGGTCCCCATTTGGTCCCCAAAATGCAATATAAACATAATCCACACACACATCCAGGTTTGGTCCCCACAATGCAATATAAACATAATCCACACACACACACACACATCCAGGTTTGGTCCCCACAATGTAATATAAACATAATACACACACACACACATCCAGGTTTGGTCCCCACAATGCAATATAAACATAATCCACACACACACACACACATATCCAGGTGTGGCCCCCACAATGTAATATAAACATAATCCACACACACATGCACACACACACACACACACACGCTGTCAGAATGATTGAATGTGGAACCACTGGGGAATGATGTTTCCTGACAAGTACCTACCTGACCAATCCTGACAAACTCTGCCTGCCTGGCCTCCTCCTTTTTCCGGGCAGATCTGGGAGATTCTGGCAGAACGTCACTGAGTGACCGACGGTTCAGCATGTTCTGGGGGTAGAAGGGGACCTGCCAGGGAAGCAGAGCGACAGCACGGAATGAGCTCTCATTCACAAGATGCAGTGTGGTAAGACGTGATATGTACATGGCAAACAGGTCACAGGTGATCTACTAGAGCAGCACAGACCGTCACCCTCTCTCTACCAGTCAGATATAAAGCAGTCACTTCACTACAGTTAAGAGTCGACCAACAACAGCCATAGTTTTTATGCACAAGTATGTTTAGTACAGATATGAGTCTGTGGATCTTCAGCTCAGAGTCTGCGGGAAGGGTTGCATTTGACTTTCAGAGCAAAGAGGTTTTGTGCGGGTTATTGTAGATGGCTGACAGCAGACCTACTTGGTTTCTAGAACTTTAAAAATGCTTGAATTCACATGTATTTGATTTTCTGTGATGCGACACTTGAAAATGTTTCTAATTGGGATAGAATATGTGTTTGGTGAGGATATTAATTGATATTCTGGTGGGCCACATATTGCGAGACAGTACCAACTGACAGCCCATCCATCCAAGATGTACCTTGTGAAGATCAGGACTGAGGTCCTGATACAGCGATCGGATCAGCATGTCCAGTGTCCGCTGCCGTTTCTGAGCAAACGTAGCCGTCTCTAATGTGGCCTTTTCCCCATTAATTACTGTCAGGAACACAAAAGAGACAGACATGTCGAAAGGCTGAAAAGAAAATCTGTATTTTCCACTGGTCCAGTAAAACATTAAAGGTGCGAATTGTACACGCGAATAAGCTGGACAGAAATGGCAGAACTGAGTTACTCACGTTTCACTAACAAAAAGTCCCTGAATTCTTGGTGGTCTGTAAACACTGGTGGTGAGGGGAGGGGGGGTCCAAACAATGGGACGCTCTCCTCTGAGAAGATCTTCAGCCTGTTTGGTGTCACATGGCAGCAGTCCAACACATCACACCACAATGGCTACAGAATGAGAAACAGAGATCCTGTGGAGCGTACGTACTCACCTGTAGCTGCTGTTCTTACTATCAAACCTGACTAAGGCAAATATATCTACAGGGCATAAGTTACGGAAACATACAAGGAACCTCATTACAGTGTTCGCTTCTCTTGGGATTCCCACTGAGACCTACAGCATCCCAAAGGATACGTGTGAAATGGGATCGGATCATGGATGGTTTAAACGTTGACGAGGCGTCGTCCCCCTCTTGAAACACTATAGTGACGATGTCATTCCCAATGTGCCTCTTCCGCTCCACCTGGGTGCGTGCAGAGACACATGAACCAAGGCAGGTGTGACAAGCAAACAGCCGCAGCTTTAGCCCTTATGTAGAACCATAATGCAAAGTCACTGCTAAGGGTAATTGACCTGACATAAGACACACCTTTATCACACGACAATCACACATTGATGAACCAGGAACATATTAAACTTCAAATTTACAGCCAAAATGAATGAAACTTTCCTAAATATGTTGTTTTTCCCATACCACTCAAAAAACAAACAAACATTTTTTGCACAAATAATAAATATTAAATATGAGTGTGCATGTGTGTGCGTGTGCCCTGCAAAGGACCAGCATTCCTCTGGGGGGCGGGGCACCCCTGCCTGAGCATGCCCAGATTCAGGTCTCCTCTTCATAAAATATTACCAAGTATCTGAAATTCATCTTCTCAGTGCAGTGCTATTCCCCGCCTACATTCAGACATATAAGCAGAGTTGGTGTTGCTAGATGAGCCTAAAGTCACTTACTGATTCAATATTTAACCATGAGATTATTAGGCAGTCCTGAGTTGCATGGTTATATAAATTTGAACTATTCTCTGCCACTATTTATCAGCTTTACAGTGGGAAACACCAGGTAACTGGTCCAATTCATAGGGTAATCGATAATACATAACCGCAGTATAACCAGAAAATTAAAGTATATTACTTTTACTCATATGTCTAATGGGACAGATGATAAAAAATAAATAAACAATAGTTTTGAATTTTTTTTGCTGTAATATGTTTCTTTCAGCCGTAATACTTTAATTATTTACAAAAACCTAAATATCAAAACCTTCTTTGTTCTGGGTCTCAGGAGGATATAAAGGATATATATATATATATATATATATATAGAGACTATAAAGGATATATTCACCCATTTGATGAATGTAAACTGATAGAATCACTGCGTGTACTTTGTGAAGAACCCTGGGCTCAATAATATCAAAATACCGGCCACAGCGCTACTATGTTTCTAATTTTCTTAAAACAGGTGGCTCACATTGGGTCTGCTAATCAGGTTTTAATATTTGGTTCGGATTTGTAAGTTTAATTCAATTAGATTTATTTTTATATAGTGCCTTTCACAGCAGAGTTGCTCCAAGGCGCGTTACATGGGTGTAATACATTCCTACATCATTTGCACACAATAATTCAAAAACAGGGAAAAGGGAAGACAAAGAAAGAAAGAAAGAAAGAAAGAAAGAAAGAAAGAAAAAGAAAGAATGGAACGCTATGGAGGAAAACTCCCAGAAAAATAACCTCTGGGGCTCCGTGGTCAACTGAATGTCCAACCACCCCAGGCATGTGAACATTATAGAAAAGGAGAACAGGCCAGCTTGCCAAAAACAAGGTGCGACCTGTGGTCAAGTTCAAAGGCAAAGTCCATCAATGAGTCAGCTCTCCATGCTGGCCCGTGTGGGCTGGCAGACTGAGGGATGTGACGCTTCCATGGGACGTAACCAGCAGTCCAGCTCAGAGTGCTTCTCACATCCTTTCTGCGAACCCGTCCTCCCATCCATCCCCTCACATTTGCACGATACTCACTAGCTTTATCTGTCATGGTCTGTTTTTGCAGGGCTGCCTCACCTGCTGCTTGTTATCCCTGGAGTACGGTAGCAGGGTGGACACATGGAACATGAGCTCGTGGCCCTGGTACACAGTGTATATGGACTTTATTCCTGTAGTGTCGTCTGTGGATAACAGGGTATTAAACAGTGACATTAATGCACCGGATAAACAGACATAAATTAAAGTTATTACAGACTGTGGAATCTTACTTTTTGTGTCCAGGCCTCCTCTGTACCCAGCCCAGCCCTGCAGTGTGATTGAGTCGCCCAACAGGTCTAAAAACTTGTCAAAGTTTTCACTTCCCTTTTCTATGTAAGGAACAAAAACAATTTCCAAATCAACAGACATCAGCGCAGTAAAAATACCACACCTCTTGGGCCTGGGCAGCCACACCAACTATGTATCTCTATGAAAGTTAGCACTACTCACCGTTGCTAAACATCTCATCATCCGTCAGCTGGCCGTCTTTGGCATACAGGACACCAAATTTAAAGTTCACAGACCCCTGAAAACACAGCTTAATTCTCATCACAGAACGTAGGTCTAGCAGAGGGTGTAATGCGTAATGGGTACTTTAAGCACCTCATCTATGAGACTACAGTGACTGTACACATCCTTGCTTGATTCTGTTAACTAGTGACTAGATCATAAGCACTAGATTAAATGCAAAGAACCATTTTTAAAGTAGGATATGCTTACTTCAATACTAAGTCTTATTGGATGCAACCAGGACCAGCCCACCCTATATGCGACATAGGTGCTTGTCTAGAGCATCATTTGATTAGGTTACGCAAAAGAGAGATTAATAAGAATCAGAAGAAACGCCTCTGGTTGCATTCTGTAACATTAGTTATTCACACTAGTTTTAATATTTCACAACTTTTCATGTAAAACAGACGTGAGCTAGCTAGTTAGCAGTCAGTCACCACGTAGCTAGTCAGCAGTCAGTCACCATGTGCTACTGAAATGTTTTGTTTTAAATTAACAGACACAATTTGTTTTCTGCTACTCAGGGAGGGGTGGGGGGGTGTGGCATTCCTCATAATCTCACCTAGGGTGCCAGAACGCCTAGGGCCGGCCCTGGATGCTGTTCAGTAAAACTCAATGATACAAAAATATGAATAAAACTGACTAATTAACGATACCTCTTGTTCCTCCAGCACCAACAGGTCCTGTGAAGGAAAGCAGCAGTAATGAAATAGCTGCCGACACTGTCAGACGGTGTTCCCACATCATCTGTCCCACATACTCAGCCTGCTGCGCTGCCCCCAGTTCAGTTCTCATCAGCACTCACCTTCTGAATGTGGGGGCTCAGTATTTCTCTGGGGCCCTTTTCAAACTTGTCAAGATTCATGGCACTGAGAAAGAAAATGAGAAGCTGGGTAATTTTTTAAGCACTGTGTGGTAGGGAGGAACAGTATTATACAGCGAGGATGATTAATTCCCTCAATTAAAGGAGTCTAGACTTGCAAAACTAGGGAAAAGGTTCCGTATGTAGTTTATGCCTGTTGGGCCTTGTTGAGTAGCTCGAGATTAGCACCAGAAGCTGTGACAAAGCACTCAGCCAAGTAGACTAATTAGCACTGAAAAGGTAAGTACTTCATGCCATATTACACACTCACAAACGGAACAAACAGTTTTATTTTTTATTTTGTGTGCACGACATACTAAATTGCATGTATAATTAAGCTCAACGTGCCCACGAAATACTAAATCGAGCTCACAAAGTCCCTACCGTCTGAGTTTTTTCGTGCTCTCAATTTGCTGTTTCGAGCTCTCAGATTCATTAAGTCATGCTCACATTTTGGTTATTTGTGCTGGAGACGTGAGACTGTAGGCAGGCCATCCACACATAGTTTGCGGCTCTGTGAATACTACGGTATGTAATAATTGTATTAATGTTGTAATAAGGCATAGTACGTCTCCCATTCCATTTTGAGAATGTTCTTCTATATCTGACAAACAGACTCTCATTTCAAAGTTCTATGGTGGAAAGTAGGGGTTACAGTCAGCTAATTTTAAATACTGCGGACTGTAATAACCAGTATGTACGTATCTCTGAACCTTTATAATAATGCATAATGTCTCCTGTTCCAGATTTATACACCTGTATTGCTTTATGGATAAAAACTTGTGGCCATTTAGTTACCATTTGCACATTTATGTATCAGGTAGTTTTTTTTTATTTTTATGAATTTGTCTTATTTTAATTCAGTAACAATTTATTTACAATTTATTTTACTAGCATTTACACACTTCAAAACTATGTGCAGATGGCTTGATAAAAGTCACAAGATTCCAGCTCCTGGCTTTGTAGCCACAAATAACCAAAACGTAAGCACAACTTAATGAATTCAAGAGCTCGACTGAGCAAACTGAGAGAGTGATAAAAGGAAACTGTGCGCACATTTTAGGGATTTTGTGAGCTCGATTGTGCTCACGATTTGCTATATCATGAACGCAAAACAAAAAAATATTGTATATATCAACTCCCAGACAATTTAGTATGTAAGAATGCGTGTGATCTTTTGCATAACATGCATGACTTGCCTTAGAATGGACTTAGCAGATAGCGTTTTTGTGGGACTGTAGGGAAGACTGATCTTCAGGGTCCCCTGAACAGTTGAAGAAAACAGCAGCATTAGATCTTTTGCATTAGATCACATTCAGGAATATGGACCCCACAAGATGGCATTGTTACGGATCAGGGCGGATTGGGTGTGATGGCGAGAGTGAGGCATGGTGCAAGCAGAAAAGGTGGACGACCCACTTGCGGTTCAAAGAACAAAACAGGGTTTATTGACAGAACTAAACACAAGAAAACAACAAAAACAAATGACCACGAGGGGTCAAAAGTAACTGGGGATAAACCAAAACTAATTACAAAACGGAACGGGTAGGCAAAATCCAACATAGCGTAATCACAATCACAGAACAATCATTAACTGCAACAAACATATGAAACAATGAACCACTAAGGGACAGAACTCAGGCAGGGACTTAAATACTAAACTAAACCGGGTAACGACACAACAGGAGTGAGACATAGACAAATAACCAATCTGGGAGGGGGCAGGGCAACGAGCAATCAGGTAAACACACAAGGGCAGGCACAAAAACAGGCAACAGCTGAAACTAATAATTAAACTCAGGGAAATCAAACTAACAAAGAAACTAAGAAACAGGATCTACACTAGGGGAATAACAGACAGGTAGAAACACAAACACGGGCACAAAGAATTTAACCAAAACCAAATACAAATCACAAGACACAGGAACTAGAAAAACTAATACAATGAAACACTAGGGAACAAAATACAAAAACAGAGCAGGTGGGATTCAAACACGTGACAAAGGGATTTACAGGTAGCCGCATGCTCAACACATTGAGCTATGCAGCTGACAGGGAACAGGGGAAACACAAAGACTGACAAAAGGGACAGGATGGCCAGTGATGCCTGCTGGCCAAACGGGGAAGGGACGCAAAAAACTGAGACAACAGGAGCTGACCCTGACACTTCCTGGTTGGTCCTCTTGGCCAGCCCGTTGGGCTGTGGGTGATACGCGGAGGATAGGCTCAGCGAGATACTCAGCTTAGAACAGAATGCTCGAAAAACCTGAGAGTGTTGCATCCCTCTTCCATCCCGCGTGGACTAAGCTACACTTAAACCTGTTAAGTGGTGCCCCCTGAATTCTTTACATAAATGTATTACCCAGATTTACTAATTATATTCGTTGGGGATTAGTTACATGTATACCTATACCTATATTACAAACGAATGTGCTCAGAACAAACCGACACTTCACAATAGCATATAATAAACTCAACAATACTTTACTTAAACAATTGTGAATAACAGAAATGACTAAAAGATAGTTAAACGAAATACCTTGGCTTCCTCGCTTTTGTCCGTTAAATTAAAACCCAGTACCGGGTACACACTTTTAACACAAATTTCCAACAGATTCTATGGTATCGCTGTTTCCCAATCTTACCCACAGGAAAACACAGTGTTTTACGCATAACCATTCAGGGTTAAGCGCGACACTGAACTGGAACTAGTAACCCAAGTTCTGCATTGCAGGCCTGTTCGCTGCCTGTGATCGTGGAGGCCACAAACTAACAGCCGCTTCGCTCAAGTGAGCTAAAGAAAAGAACACCAACTTCTTTACCTTATCGCCGAAGGATGAAAGAGGCGGGTGGTGTCCAACAGCATGTTACACCAACGCAGCTCCTTTCCATGTCCCACTTCGGCAGGTGGACGATGGTTCTCCGACGTCAAGTAGCGTAGTGTGGGCAAGGTCCCCCTCTTGGCCCGTAACTAACTCCAAGGCGTTATCTCTCAGCTTGGCCGACTACCTTTTCCTAAGCACGGCCTCACCCTTCACCACTACCTCTTTCGTTTTAAAAAATATCTAGCTGACACATTAAACTCTCTCACAACCTATTCCCATAAACTGGGGATAGGTTCACCAGTTCTCTCTTACGGGTGCTCCGGGAAAAAAAAAAACTCTTCGGCTCCCTTCTTCCTCAAACACCTCTCTTCAAGGTTTTGTCCAATCATAGTCAATCAAAAGCTACCAGCCCAATCCATGCCCTCTTCCCTAGCTGTCTCCAGGTAAACCACTGTTCAGAGTCCCCTCCAACCTATTATACATTATAACACAAACATCTTATAGCAATACTATGCACAGCAATATACACCTCTGTCACATAGATATTGTCATAAAAACAAATGAAACATGAAATAAACAAAATATTTTAGCCCTGCTACACCCTTCCCCTCTTTAAAGTGTCTGTGACCTCATCAGACCCCTATAGAACTATGAGTGCAACTCCAACTAAGCTTCTATTTTTATTATAATCCCTCCATGCAGTATAGTAATTGCCTGATCTCTAGAAACCCCTGGTTTATTGTATGTTAACTTAACAACGGGTTTTACCTTTCTTTTGGGCCTATCATTTCTAGAGGTATTACCCCGTTTCTCAGACACCATCGTAACCTCTGACTCTCTGACCCCTGTCACTTTGACCAAATCAGATGCATCAGTTCCCTCATCGGAACTACTCAATCCCTCAACAGCTCTCTCTGGCATGTTTTCACTACCACTTCTAACTGCTTTTCTTGAATCATGGTCAGTTAGCTCTCCCAATGACACACCGTCATCGGCCAAATTGCATTCTTCCTCCCCTCGGGAGAACACTTCTAATGCCAGAGAAGTTCTACTACCCGTCGACAAGTCGTCATACGAATAGCGATATCTCATGGGCACATCATACTCAGAATCAGAACAGAATTCCGACAACTGCTGTTGGGCCTCAGCAACATTCTCAGGCTCAATGTTGTCTACTCGCCTTTTGCGCTCATCTGCTCTAGTTAGTGGTTTTCTAGGCATCTCGTCCTCCAGGTCAACTTTAGGAATTCTAACCTGAACATCAATGAGGAGTAGATGATCTCTGTGGATCTCTTAACTCCACCTTTGCCATCGGCTGACTTTATTTTAAACACAGGTAGATTAGGCAGTTTCCCTACCACAAGGTACGGACACGGATTCCACCTGCTCTCCAGCTTATGCTTTCCTCTGAGACCTAGATTTCGTAACAACACTTTGTCATCCACCTTTAAGGACTGAAAACCCACTTTCTTGTCATACTGGTGCTTATTCCTTAAATGCCTTTGAGCCGCGGCCTCAGGTGCAAATCAGAAGGCCTCTTTCAGATCCTCCTTCAATCTCTCAACATATCGGGAGTGATGAACAGCTTCGACCGTTGCCAGACGAGTTTCTAAACAAAGATGCACAGGGAGCCTCGCTTCACGATCAAACATTAAATAGTACAGCGAATAACCAGTACTATCACACTTGGTGCAATTATAAGCGTGCACCAAACAACTCACGTATTGGCTCCAATTTCACTTCTTTTCCTGACTCAGGGTACCCAGCATGGAAAGGAGTGTTCTATTAAACCTTTCGGGCTGCGGGTCACCCTGTGGGTGGTATGGGGTAGTCCTTGATTTGCGAATCCCCAAAATTGCTAACATTTCCCAAATTAGATGACACTCAAAGTCTCTACCTTGGTCAGAATGGATCCGGCTCGGAAGCCCATAATGCAGAAAGTACTTCTTAAGTAACACTTTGGCCACCACACTAGCTTTCTCTAGTTCCTGAAACTGTTTAGGCAAAACAAGCTGAAGCTTCTCTTCTCCAGAACCTCTTTTTCTCAGCCTATAAAGGAGTCCATCACTTATAGTCATTTTCCCTAGCTTTCGTTTCATACTATACAACTCGTGACTAGTCCCCACACTCACAGGCCACTCTCCACTCCAAATAGCCTGCATTGCAGGTCCTATGATGTCATCAGCTTCTTGCGCTTCCTGAAGTTCTTTTCGGGGCACCTGCTCCAATGTGTCCAACCCCAACTGTGTGGGACAACAATAAGCCGCTGGCTCACAATTAGGATGAGCACCTAACAGATCAACACATCGGACAGGCCCACTCTCGACAGCTGGACCTTAAGACACTGGCAGATGGACTTAACGCCATTTTGGGGTATAGTCACCCACTCATCTGCATTCTCCTCTACCAGGGCGATATTTCAAATCGAAAGTGTAAGTGGACAGTGCAGCTAACCACCTATGTCCAACCATGCTAAGCTTAGCTGAGGTGAGGACATATGTAAGGGGATTATTATCTGTATGGACAGTGAAATTTGTGCCATACAGGTAATCGTGCAGCTTGTCCACCACAGCCCACTTCAAAGATAGAAACTCCAGTTGGTGAATAGGGTAGTTCTTCTCAGATGGTTTTAGCTTTCGGCTGGCAAAGGCCCCTGGCCTCAAGCCCTCAGGATACTCCTGGTAAAGAACCGCTCCTAGACCCTTCAAACTGGCGTCTACATGTAATACCTATGGCCTTTTTGGGTCAGCAAAAGCCGAAACTGGAGCATGTGTTAGGCAATCAATGACTTCATAGAAAGCTCTATCACAACCATCGGTCCATCTTGAGTTCCGTTCTTTCAGATAAGAATCAGCGGGTTTATAGGCTTGCTTTAAAGTCTCCTGTTTCGGCCCATAGCCTTTCGTGAGATCAGTTAACGGTTTCACAATGGCAGCATAATTCTCAATGAACCTGCGATAGTAACGAACCCAAGGAATGACTGCAATGTTTTCAAATCAACAGGCTTAGGTCAGCTAGTGACCGCCTCAATCTTTGCGGGGTCCAGGGACATACCCTGGGCTGAAACAATGTGCCCCAAATACTTAACCTCTGGCATACATATCTGGCACTTATCCAGAGACAATTTCAGCCCCGCCTCCCCTAGGCGATCCAAAACCTTCAGCAATCTCTCCTCATGCTCTTCAAGTGACCTGCCGAACACAATGAGATCATCTAAATACACTATCACTTGCAGCAAGTTCATATCCCCTACGGCCCTTTTCATTAAACGCTGAAAAGTTCCCGGGGTCCCCGTAATCCCCTGTGGCATTCTTTCAAACTCATAGAAACCTAAACGGCATATAAATGCTGTCTTCTCCTTGTCTTCATCATTCATCGCTATTTGGTAATAGCCGCTTCTACGATCAAGGACTGAGAACCATTTATTCCCAGACAGTACATTCAACACTTCATCAATACAAGGTGTTGTGTATTGATCAGGAATTGTCCTGCTATTCAGCAGCCTGTAGTCTATGCGCATTCGCACTGCACCACTTTTCTTCCTGACCACTACTCTTGGTGAGGTGTATGGACTGCGGGATTCTCTAATTATGCCTGCCTGAAGCAACTCCTGGAGGTGCTTCCTCACATCCTCTATGTCCGCTGGTGGAATGCTTCGCGAACGCAGGCGGAATGGACAAGGATCAGCAGAGTCTGATCTTATGCTCAACCCCCTTAGCCACGCCCACATCCCATTCATGTAAAGAGAACACTTGGGATCTCTGAGACAGCTTTTTGCACAACCTGGCTTTCCATTCCTCGGGAACAGGTGAGTCCCCAAAGTCAATCAAGTCAGTGTCAAACTTCTCTGTATCTGTCCTTTCAGATGCCATTATGGTCACCGAGTCAGTAAGTTGCAATCTGCCAATTACAGTACCCACTGGTATAACAGTTTGTGTCAATGACTCATTCCTCACTAGAACTCTAAAACTGTTAGCATTGACTGCACCCCCTGGCACCACCATGGGCTGAAGGAAGACTCCCGCCGGAAGTGGAGCAACAGGGGAGGCATCGACCAGCAATATTTCTCTACTAACATCAGGCTGCACTTCTGCTTTACAGACTACATTTGCCTCCTGACCTGGACTCAGCATCAATGTGCCTGGCCCCTGCCATTTCACACGCCCAACCTCATAATCTAATTCTACCGTAGGTTGGCAAGTGCTAGACAATCGCTTAACTTTGGCATTCCCAGCCTGTATGCCAAAAGTATGAGTGACATCAATTCCACTTTTTCTGTACTGCTGTACCAGGCGCCTAACATGACTGGCATTTGTCCCAACAATGACAGAAATCTGATCAGAAGTTTTAGGGTTTGGGCAGATGAGGGCAAGAACTGAAACAGTCTTGCAAGAGCCAACAATTTCCGCTGGGTACTCAACATCCATTATGACATAACCCCTATATGGATAGCTTACCAGGGAGTCACTCAAACCCCACAAGTTCAGGCCTGTAACTGGATGAATGGGAACACCGTTCAGATGCTCCCGGTACCAAGATTCAAAAATGATAGTGACTTGTGAGCCACTGTCTAACAACGCTTTACAAGGGATACCATTACCTTTTAAAGGCACAAGGCTAAGCGGACCAATCAAACCATCTGGGACTTGTGAAGCCTTTGGTGTAGTTGCCGCCCCCTTCTTTACATCAAAGTTAACTTCACTCACCATTGTACCTTTGCCTTCTTTGCCCTTGCTAACTTTCAAAGCCTGGACAAGCCTCTTTATGACTTTAGTTTGATCTCCTGGGTTATGACATTTAGCTGCAAAGTTCCCATTTTCTTCACATCTATAGCAAAATTGCTCATCTTTTGCAGGGCTACGGGAGGAATTAGAGACTCGTTTAGGTGCTTCAACAGCCGAAACTGTGACTGACGACGTGTTATCAGTCATTTTAGTATTTTCTCTAAAGCACTACCCCAGGCCTGACATCAAAGTGCACAAGTGCCTTAGGGTGGGTAGGGGTTAGAAGTATGAGCATTCATTATGGCGGGTGGTCCAGTACTGCGTCGTGCACACCACGGCAGTCACACTTTCACGTGAAGTATGAATCAGCCCTGAGCCATGCCTGCAATACAGCAGACGAGAGGACAGAAGCAGTACGACGGGATATAATTTTGCCCACATTCCTTCTTATGCAAACAAACATATATGTAAACACAACTTGCCAATATCAAGGTCAGAAAAAATGATCACGGTTATGTTTTTTACTGTATTCGAATTCAGGTTCTGCATCCTTCTTATACTCTATGCATGTGCTTACGTGTGTTGTTGCTATGCAAGCAGTGCTGCTGCCGTACTTGCACGTGTAGTTTATGTCAATCTGGAGGACTAAAGGTCATGTCCATATTGGTCGACTCCTTCGTTTCTGATCTTACTTGATTGTATGAGGTTGTGGCAGCAAATATTGTACACTTGCTTTCTAATTTTGTAATACTGCTGCAGCATTCTCTTTATTCTACCCACTGCTCCATATTGTATTGGTACTTCGCTCTGCCACATATCATTTTACTACCTCATGTTGAATGTTGTATTATATGTTGTTAGACATCGCATAGTAATTAGTATTTTGCACGTTCGAGTATTATAGCTGCACAATATTGGAAAAAAGTCAGCTTTTGTGATACATATTGCTGTATTTATAACGAAAAAATGAGTTCCAAATAAATCAATTTCTCAAAAACACATCTATGAGTGATTTAAAGAGCAAGGATGAAAATGATTGGGACTGGCTTGGAAAGCACATGCAGAACTAATACAAAATAGTGGTGGTAACCTTTAAAGTAGTGTTAAACATATCCTAGGCAATCTTGAAAAGTTGTTAAAATTGCAAAGCTTGCTAAGTTTTGATTCCTACAACAATATAAATGTTCTAGCTTTGATGAATTTTATCAACAAGATTTCTAAATACTAGAACAGTATTGAAAAATAACATTGTTTATGAAAATAAGCAAGTAAGAATTTCAGGTTAGAATTTCATTGTATTTTGTACACGGTACTTTGTACACATGACACTGTTTTTTTAGATGAGACTCAATTCAGAAGCAGAAGTAGGGCTCTCACGATCATGAAATTTCAGTTGACGATTAATTGACATACAAATAATTGTGACTTAATTACGATTTAATTCAGAATCAGAATCAGAAACTTTTTATTCGCCAAGTACAGAGAAGTACAAGGAATTTCTTTTGGTGCGAGTGGTATCATCACATAAACAAAACACGTATACAAATAAACATCCAAAGGTAAAGGTACAAGGATTTATTTATTTATTTTTACAGGAGATGTGCAATATGTTGAGTCAAGCATGCAGACAATTTAAATAAAGAAATAAATAAACAGATGATGGATGATGTAATGTGCGAAAGAGCTTAGGTACAGTACAGATGAGTTCAATTTGTTAAAGTATGATAATGAAACATAATGAACAGTGC
>JAODKC010000044.1:19635545-19690495 GCA_026777985.1 Mormyrops attenuatus | reverse complement strand
CCCCCCACACACACACACCCCACCCAATTGCAATCCATCAAGAGTCACCCAAGTAACATACACAGGTCAGCACCCGTATCATTGATTTTCATTGCCTTGTCTTGAGCAAAACGGGAGCAGCTAAGTCTGGACTGCAGGAATGGAAGGTGGAGTGACCATGGAAAACAGGCCCCTCCTCCGCAGATTTATTACACATCGAGGGGGAGTGAAATTTTACAGCAAACTGTGTGGCTTGGCTTTGTGCCGCCAGCCCACTCGCCCCCAAGCTTGTTTTATTGGCCTGTCACTTTTGATGTCCACGCTCGCTCACTCTCCCACTGATGCTGTGGGCACCTGAATGCATGCAGAGAAGGTGCCGGCGTTGGACTTCCTGGTCCTGACCGATCTCAAACAGGAGACGTCACAAGTCACTCGTATTCTTTTATGGTAGATTGGAGTACATTGGAATGGCAGGAGTGGTTTGTTTGACACTTCAGAGTTACTTCAACCACAGCCACAGTGAGGATTTAAGAGGCTATGCAGATGAGTAACATATTTAAAACACTGCATTAGAACAATCTTAAGCTCAAGCAATCTTAAGCTCAAGCAATCTTAAGCTCAATACTGTGTAATAACATGACCTCAATTTAGTTCTCAGAAACACCAGCAGAGGCAGCTATGCAAATTCAAAGGTGTTTAGTCTTTCTCACCAACTGTATCGTATCGCTATTTTGTTGAAAGTGTTTAAACGGCGGTAAAACAAATCATTCAAGGAAGCGTCATCTCCACTCCGGCTGTGATGCTGGTGTATTTACTGCTTACAGCTTTGTCTGAGTGCTGCTGCAGTGAGCAGTGGCTCTGAGCTTATTAATGACCCGATCCTAAGGTTCTCCAGCCTTAGGTAAGCGAGGTCTTATCTTGGTGGAAAATGACATCCGCGGTCTTTAGTTTTCACGTCACCCACTTTCACAGCTAAGGAGATTCCGGATTAAGCCTGACGCGCCGCTCGGACCCACAGCAGCATCGCCGCAGACCCCGTATCCCCCAATCGCCGCTTCGATGCTTTTTCTCTGGACCGCATTCCTATAGAGCGTTTCATATCACTCATTTCTCTTTAGCACATGGCTGTGTGCGAGATTTCTTCTAGAATAACTTTATGTGTTAACACCCAATATGTGGAAAAACCTGTAATTGTGAATATGCAAAGAAAAAAACTCTAAATGAGTACAGGAGTAGTTTATGAATGTCTATCTACCTATGCAGTTTATAGCCACATATCCAGTACGGAGTCACAGTGGCCCTGGAGCCTATCCTAGGAAGTGCAGGGCGCCACATAGGTGATCGCCTAAGGAGCCATTTAATTAGGGGTGCAAAAGAGAGAGCGGAAAAAAATCCGAAGAAATACCTCTGGGTTGCATTTACATTAGTTATTATTACATTAGTTATTTACACTGCTTATCTTGTGAAATATGCTAGCTAGCTAGTTAACAGCCGACACCCTGTGCTATTGATGTTTTTAGTACAACGGAATTGACAAAATTTAGCTTTAAGGTGCTCTGGGGATGGGATGAGGTGGGGCACTCAACAGAACCTTACCTAGGGCACCAGAGTGCCCAGTGCCGGCCTTTCAGCAGGGAGGTGCCCTTAAAGGGATGCCAGCTACAGAATGGGACACACTCCAACATGGCCGATCACATGGTATGGCAATGTTTACAGATTCTCTGCTGCCGAAAGAGGTTTTGGCAACTTTGATCAAAGTAAGCCGAACGAACCGAATAAATTTTAAACTTTGAGACTGCAGGGGGTTTAATAAATTCTGTGGCCCGGCAGCCAATGTGCTGTGAAAGCGATGTATCTTTAATGATTGTCCCTCTTCCCCCAGCTGTCTAGGGCCCGGTTTAAATTCTCCATACTTTTAGCATCAACGTCACTGTTATCTGTCTCCTCTGAATAATTAAACGCCACTAACGAGAATAAATATGAATTGAGATGTGAACACTTAACCCTTACATTGTCTTGGTTCTGTTCCTAGCCACCTTTTAAAAGCTGAAGACGTTTACATTTATGGTATTTAGCAGAAGCCCTTAGCCAGAGTGACTTACATAAGTGCTTAGAAGTCTCCATCATTGAATACATTAAGATACTGGTTCATTGGGAAAACTCATTTTTTAAATAAGAATATAATCCTGGAAGTGCTAATCCAAGAACTTCCAAGAGAAGTAGGGCTTTAGTCATCATTTGAAGACAACCAGCATCATTTCACATGAAGAGTGTAATGTTGATGGTCCAGAATAAACTTCACACCTAACCTGTCTTTGCTCATTTAGAAATCTAGGACATGTATTCCACAGCTCAGAAATTGGCTCTGGATTCCATCCTACATCCCACAATGCTTCTCTAATGATCTAAAGTAAATAATTAACCACCCTGTACCAATTCACTTTATAGCTGTGTGTTTTCCCCCAGACTGAGGTGTGATCCATCATGTGTGTCCCGGATGTTACACTGTTTATGCCACTTGTATTCTTTGGTGGCTTTTGTTGAACTGTACAAGTTAAAAAGAAACTGCATTTTTAACAGCATGGCATCGTAGAGGCCTGAAACCCGCCTGGAAAACATATACAATAGACATTTTGGGGCCAGTGTGTGGCTGAGGTTCCGCCCTCAGTCGAAAAAACATGCTGAGGCTGATTGGAGGCTGATTAGCAAATCGCCCATAGGTGTGTGAGTGTGCCCTGTGATTGGTTGGTGCCCCATCCTGGGTTGTTCCCTGCCTTGCACCCATAGGCCCCAGATACCCTTTGACCCTGAGTAAGATAAGCAGTTTCAGAAAATGGATGGATACAAATTTGAAGGTTACCAGTTGCCTATTTACCATTTTAACAGTCTTTCTCCTTGCACCATCCATGCTGTGATTGGCTAGTACTCGCTTGTGAATGTTCTTGGTATATCGATTATATTTTCAAAACAAGATATAGGATGACAGAATACCATTTATATTGTTATACTTCTATAG
Organism: Mormyrops attenuatus; assembly: GCA_026777985.1. Taxonomy (NCBI): domain Eukaryota; kingdom Metazoa; phylum Chordata; class Actinopteri; order Osteoglossiformes; family Mormyridae; genus Mormyrops; species Mormyrops attenuatus. The sequence goes on along the minus strand of JAODKC010000044.1, from coordinate 19,687,500 downwards.
ACCAATAGTAATTCTTTGTGGTTGTAAACGACGCGGGAGCTGCAGTAGTGAAGTTGCGCACAATAGGATTCACAGCTAAAATCAAACTCAGTTCAAATTCAGTTAGCGTCTCTCAGGGAATTTGATGGATGTAGTTAAGCTCCGTTGTCATGCGCAGTTCAGTTTATGTATTGTTAATATTATTGATTTATCTGTTATTTCATTTCCTTAATTACCTCATTGGGTTAACACTCATGTGGGTAATGACAGTGAAGCCTGGAAGGGAGGATGATTGGGAGGGTGACTGGCCATGCTGTGGCTAGTACTCGTTTGTCCAAAACTTTCTGGTTTTCTGGTCCAATCACGGCCCACTTGTGCATAAGTCACGCAAAAGGCTCTCATCATGCACAGAACCCGGGCGCAAATCTGTTTCTTGAATTGTGTTTACAAACTTTTGTCACTGCCTGACTGCTGGCTTATGATTTAATGTAATAGACTGTTCTTTTGGGCCCTTTGTTTCTTTTCTTTGCTTATTCTGGACCTTTAGCTCATGGTCAAAGTTCTACGGCTGAAGGGCAAATAAATAATGTTTATCAACATGATTCTGAGATACTATATTTTATAACCATGACGGATGGAATAATTTTGTATGTTCAAAATAGAATTAAAGAATTTTCTTGACTGATCACCCATTAGTCTGTGGTAATGTATTCATTTTAATTGTGTAAATTTATTGCACATACATGTTCCCATATAAATGTGTAGATTAAAAAAGATTATATGAAAAGTGGCAATTCCTTATGTATTTTTCAATACATTTCCATTATATTTTGCAGGATATTGAAGCAGACACCTTTGACAAAAACTATATAAAAATGTCCATATATCCACATATTTAAATATATTTTTGTTTTGCATGGGGTTGCCTCACGCCTCCAGACTTGTACATTTGATGTCCACCTCATATAGACTTTTCTGCCCACAGTTCAGAAAGTTGATCAGATGAATTGCAATATTCTCTGCTGTGTGTGTGTGTGGATTATGTTTATGTTACATTGTGGGGACCAAATGTTCCCCACAATGCAATATAAACCTGTTATTTTGACGTTGTGGGGACCATTTTTCAGGTCCCCACAAAGATCTGTGATTGCAATCAAAAAAACTAAAAATGCCAAAATTCTCATCTTTTGTTTGGTTACTTATGGCTAAGGTTAGGGCTGGGTAGGGGTTAAGGTCGCCATGTTGGGATTAGAGTTTTCCCCACAGAAATGAATGGAGAGTCCCCACAAAGATATAATTACAAACCTGTGTGTGTGTGTGTGTGTGTGTGTGTGTTCGTGTTTCCGGTGATTGACAGGCAAATACATCGAGGGTGTTTCTTAAAGCCTTGGGTTTCCTGGGATACGCTCCCAGCTCACCACAACCTGGTACTGGACACATAATATGGAATGTGCATGTATAAAGCTAGATATTTAAGAATGAAATAGGATTACCGTGATAAGGAAACGAGGGCTCCGCCCCTCCTGGCTGCCGGAAGCCTCTCTGGTTCCAAGTCATTATCTGTGGCCACAGACTTATGCAGCATATTGAATTGTGCAAATAAAACACCCCCATGCCGGGGCAGGAATAGCTCTGTCAAGCTGTAATAGACACACAGAGATTAGTCATTGTTTTTCATGGGCTTAGCGATACAGCACAGTAGGTGATTAATAGGTATTCGGTGTCTATGATTACGCTCTGAACAGTGTGAGTAATCCATTTTGTGCTGGACGAACTGCTTCCTTCTCAGTATATCCATCTCCCCGTTTGGATCTTGCTTACTTTTCTTGACCTCTTCCCAGGGGTTGTGTTCATTTTAGTGGCTTGTAGGTAATCTCCTCAGCATCCATAGCCCTAGATGTTTTCCCCACACTCTGACCCTATCGAGAAGATTGAGTGCCCAGTGATAGCAGGCCTTCCTGACAGCACGCTATACATTTTCTTTATTAGTTAATAAATGGATGGAGTGCAAATGAACTGACTAAATATGGTAACATTTTGATCACATGACATCGCTGGCAAATCCGCGTTACTTTCTTTCAACGCAAGACCAGTGCAAGGTGACTATGAAGAAGAACGACCTGTCTTTCTTTTGACCAGCCAGGAATCCCTGATGATCATATTCGCTGGGTTATATAATGAATATTCTTGGTATGTCAGTATATTTGCAAAACAAGATATAGGATGAGACAATACCATTTATATTGTTATAGTTTTATTGAACAATAACTCTCTGGGAATGTGGATGTAGTTAAGCTCCGTTTTCATGTCTAGATGCGCCCTATGCATCCTTGACATTTGGAGTGGAGCAAGATCAACATTCGGGGATTTTACCCTCCTCTGATCTTGTGATCTTAGTATTGGAACTGGTCCTACACTTGGACATGTCACATCAGCTGTATCTAAAAACCGTAACAGTGCCTCCTTTCCACCAACACGGAGCCGGTGCTGGGCTGGTTCTTGCTTGGTGCGTTTTGAGAACCTGCTCACGTTTCCACCAGTTTCAAAAATTAACGCAGGCGGAAGTGAGATTAAAGTAAAGGTGCATATGTATTCAGTTTTGTTGGATTCATTCTGATCTGTTTCGGATTTTAAGTTTTTATAAGCTGCCGACCCGAAAAAAGAAAAACTTGAGTATTACTGAGTATTACTCGTTGTACTCTGTCTCTGATGCATGTATCCACTTTTGTTCGCTTAAATTTAGGCGCCCATCTGTGTGTACGTGAGATTATTCCTTATACTGGCTCATTGTTTTACCACTGTCCTTTTCATGCAATAAAAGAGTCTGCTAATAACAACTCTGCTGTCAGTCTCATGATCACTTCGCCACTTGAGCGCCACAATATTTTATTTATTAGACCTGTGCCATGGTTTTAATTTATTATATAGTAATCTGGCCAGCAAATGTATCTTTCGCTTTCTGCAAAACAAAAAAAAAACAATGCAAAGTTATTCTGCTAATAAGCTGGCTAGTTGTTTCACTGCCAGCACCGGCGATAGACAAAGCGATGCTGTTATAGACTGAATTTTCCAGGTATGAGTAACGTTTGGACGCCATAGCCTGTTACGGGAACTATTTCTTATTATTTTATTTTTTTTAAGGCCCGTAAATGTTTAATCAAATAAGCAAAAATGCTGTATCTTATTACTGTTGCCTTATAAATGCTACTCGATGAACTGTTGTATAAAAATAATAGTCGTGCGGTTGTACTTCAATGTATCACGGCTGCGCTTATCTACACTCGGCCTATGACCGAATCACAGCCGTACAACTGCACTCCTTCTCGTATGTTATTGCTTAATTTCAGAGGTGGCAATTTCAGGTCCAGAAAGTAAAAATCCAGACCAGGATTTTGTTTCAACCAACCAGCTGAGCAAGAGTCACAGCAAAATAGTACTCAAGTGGTTGGTTGAAACAAAACCCTGGTCTGGATTTTTACTTTCTGGACGTGAAATTGCCACCTCTGAAAATTTTACAGGAAGCAAGGGATACATCTCCTTTTCAAAATATGTAACTAGATACTTAAGCACGGTGGAGTTGCAGTTTATACCTAGAGTGACTGATTTTTGATTGGTAAAACTGTTTCAAATACTAATCAGCAATCCAATTACACAGTTTCCTGAACCACAAACCACAACAGCACAACAGAATGATCTCTGCATAAAACAGTTATAGCTCGTTCTCTTAAATTAGACGGCTGATACACACCGCACTGCCTGCTGCTAATGCTTTGGATGGGATAAAGTGGGCGGGAGATTGGAAAGTACTCTCCGATCGCTCCCACCAGAACTGAGAGAAGCAGAGCCTACCATACCCTCCTATTACAGTTGGAAAACTCACCACAAACAAAGCCCCACTTTCGGTGGCCGGTGAAACTTAACCTCTTGAACCTCCATCCAAAGGTACCCACCATGCCCCGCTGCTGTCCTGTGGGGTGTCTGTTCCTCTCTTTCGCAGGCCCCACAATTATGGTCTGTCCCTTCAGTTATCGACTGAACTGACCACCACAATCTTCTCCACAGCTTCAGGCTGTGACTGTGTTCTCCAATCCTGACTCTTCCCTGACAATGTATGTTTAGACTACATTTCAGTGGTTGTACGCATATATATTTTTCTGTATTTTTTTCTTGCAGTGTATGTTTTAGTAAAAATTATTCTTGAGTGACTTTTTATTTGATGCTAGTTTGTATATAAATATATCTACTAATCAAGAGAACTCACGCTTGGTTAGCGCCCTGCCCTGGATTATTGCCTGCCTTGCGCCACTTTATCCGTAACGCTCTGTGGGACAAGTGGACATGGAAAATTGATGGATGGAAGGACTGGACGGACGGATGTATGGATGGAAGTCGCTTGGTTATAGCAAGCATTACAGAAGAAATACCTCCATCTTGTGGTCATAATTAGAAATACTACTACAACCACGAAATACTATTATCCATGAGAAAACTTTTTAATCCCATCTATTCGCTTCAAATCAGTTTGCCAAAGTCCAATATAATTCCGGAAATGTACGGGCTTTCGAAAATGTTTTCTATATACAAAAGTATCTACCAAAGACATGCGGTTTCAACTAAAAGCCGCTCGCCTCACATTTTACCACACTGTATCTGACATCACATATGTTTAAATTAAACCCGAAAAATTACTGCAACTTGCCTTTACAATACTGATCACACATTTGTTGAATATGTACAAGCTGAAAAGTAATGGTCTTGGGAGTCTTTCTATCACTGATCAGCTACATTAAAAATGACTGCATAAAATGCAAAAAAATCATGTGTTTTATTCTTGGATTGAAACTCTAGGTGGACTACGTTGTCGCTAGTTTATAGCCAAAGAAACTCATCAAGCGTAATGTGAGGTTATAAACACCAGGGTTTGCAACACATCTCCAGACCAAGCACTTAAAACCCAGTCCGTCTCCCCCCGGGACCGACCTTTTCCGTCTCGTCCATCACCGCAGGTGATGGCTCAATTACTCGAATCGGTTTGATGTTCATGAATAAAATGGCTGGTACAATATGCTTCCTTGTATCGTTATTAGATCTAGAGAGGTACGGTCCCAAACGCAAGTCGCCGCTTGCCTTACCTTGTTATTTCGAAGCTGCACCCTTTCCTCAGCAGGAGCGCTCTCTTCCTCATCATGCTTGCTTTCTCCCAGCCGAGATACACATCACTATCCGAATTCATTAAAAAAAAGACCTTCAATGAATTGGTAGTTACAAAAAACCTATAAAATTCTGCAAAAACTATGTAAATCGAAGCAGATACCAATAACTGCTATGAAACGAATAAAGGCGCTGAGCTTCTTCTTATAAAGACAGAGGAAACAGATTAGTTATGCACCATGACGAAAAGGCTTTTTATTTGAAAACTCCATCCAAATGTTAGTGTTTCATAGATATGAAAACGTCCAAGACGTCCAGATTAAAAGGTAGGATTCGCGCTGACAAGCGCAGCCAAGTCCTAGATAGTTCGAGCAGTGAAGTGGACCGATATCACTATATACCACTCCTTCATCCACTATTTGAAGATTCCGCTAGGTCCTAATGTCTATCGAAATACTGTACACGTTAGGTAGGAAAAACACTGGACGATGATATTTACGCCACCGCTTCAAAGTCTTAACACTCAGCTTTCCAGCTTTTATTGAAACTAACACAGATTAATGTTACAGTGTGCTCAGAAATTAATGCATAGAACAATAAACAACTGGAGAGAGAAAGAAATCTTGATATCGTTTTGTTAAACACAATTTAGGTCTGATCTAAATTTCTGATTTAATATAGTATCCACCTTTTGCAGATACAACAGCTAAAGACACTCATGGCATGATTTTTACAATGGAAATCACATATTGTTCAGAAAGGTATTCCCACCAAGTTCCCACAAATGTGTTGCTCTTGTAGTTTGTTTTGCTTTTATCCTTCTGTATGGTTCATCCCCAACCAGCTTGATATGATTTAAGTCTGTATTCCATGAACTGAAGCATATTGTCTTGTTCTTTTCTTCTAAAATAGCTCTGACATAGTTGGAGGTAAGTTTTGGGTCATTATCTTGCTGTAGGATCAACCCCTGACAGACTAGGTGTAGACTAGACGATGATGCATCAAAATGCCGTGGTAGCACTTTGGCTTCAGGGTGCCAGTCACCCTGTGCAAGTCACCAACCTCGTGCTGTCAGTTTCCTCCAGTTTTCAAGTGTTTTTTATTGTAGGAAACTCTGCTGACTGACAACTTTGTTTCTTTGCATCTTCTCTAGGTTATAGACATGCATTTTTTAAGGATTATAGTGGTTTGTCTGAATACCTTTATTGATACCTTTTATAATTATTACAGCAAAATACTATTTAATGCGATGCGATATTGTCTAAATAATGCTTCAGAGGCTGTAGTACTACAGTCTATTCAAACGCTGCTTTTATACAGAAATAGGTATTATAAGCAATCAACAAATGTTGGGAGACCTGGACGAATTGTTTAGATTCTTTGGTTTTAAGGCTTAATTTACTTCCATTGCTGCAGAAATGCTGTAAGTTGTTAACTCATTACTCCTTCCCTGAAAAAGGCTTCATTTATAACTGAATTTTATATTCTTTTTTCAGTTTCTGGTAACCTTTTTCTTTACCCTTTACCTTTGTATCACATCAGGTCATTCTCTGGGCTTGAACTGTATTTAGATAAAACTGGGAAAAAAGCGTGAAATAAAACTTTTGACTGGTAGTACGTATATCTCTATTATTTGTCTGTTAATTGATGTAATCATAATTATGTATTATAGCGTTATGGTCTCCGAAATCTACCCTCAAATAAAGCCAGAAAGCACTGATTGAAAGGAAGTTTGTTGTTTGGGTTCTATTCTTTGATTATACGTAAAAATTGTTTGAAATGACACATTCGAGGAGCAATAAAGTTGCTTTTTGTTATGACCATTTTCTGCATTTAAACTGAGGCCTTTTCCCCAACACAACCCAGGCAAGAAGAGGAGGCCACTTTAAAATCAGTGTAGCCAGTTATGTCTGTTTAAGCTACAGTGTTTACTGTGACCTAGATTCTCTCCAAATTGAATCACCACGTAAACGAAAAGCTGTGCTTAGTCTAAATATTTATACCCTGAGCAATAATGCCAGCGATTCCAGTTCGTCTGCAAACAGGTGTGCAGCCTGTGTGTATCTTCCTCTGTCTCCATGTGTGTGCACCTTTTGGCAGACATCTGCGAGCTCAAACCCAGTGTGTGCGTAGCAGTAGGATTTCAGAGGCAAGCTGCTACGCCGAGAGGACATCAATCCGTTCCATTTCCAGGATGAATGCATGAATTTTACAGTTTTGTAGGTAGCCCTTGTCATCCTTTTTTAGAAGCCAAATTATAGCAGATAATAATTTAATATCAGACAACAATAAATATATAAGTATATAAGCATGGAATCTGAGGCTTATCTGTATAACTGATCAAGACCAATTAAGTCAAGATATTAAGTAAAGCGTCTAGTGTCTGATGATATATAACTACAGAAACATGCAGAATAACTACCTCTTCATCTCGCAGCTAATAAATGTTCAAATTACTTTTTATAGCATCATGGAATCCTTTCATACAGGTTTTGATTTTTGCATCTTGAGGTATAATTTGCTCAAAAAGGGTTAAAAAATATTTGTTTTTCTGCGTTTCTACATGAAGTCCAATATACGCGTATGTTCATCCAACTCCAAGGAGACCAGATTCTACTTGTGTAATGGCTTTTCCAGGCAGGTAGGAGAAGTAAAACTCCTTGGATTTTGCATCGACAGTAGGATTTAAAAAGTATCCTGATTGTTCTGGGTGTGAATAAGCACAGATGAACCACATCACATAATGTTTTGGCTCATCAGTGTATACATAAAGTATATACACACCACAGGACTGAACCTGACTCTGCAAAGCCCTGAAGTTCAAAATATTACTGCACTCCTCTCATATTTATTCATGGTACGTTTCAAGCTCCTAGCTCAGAATGAGCATTTTACTAATAAAACAAAGCTAATAATAAAATTTAGCTAAAAACCACGATGCGACATGGGAAACCTGAGAAGGGGGGTGACCTAAAAAACTGGGATAAACAATCCTCAGAGACGAATGAAATTATATTATTTTTGTGGAGACTGGAGAGACCAACAAACAAAATCACGACATGGGCAATTCAGGGTGGCATGAAGGTCATTTGGGTCAGGTTTACAGAGAAAACCAGGAGATGTACCCAAACAAATGGCATAAAAATGACGCAGACCTCTGGTCATCTGGGAGTCCCTGCTAGCCCTGAGCTCTCTCCAGACAAACAGGCATTAAAATGGTCAAGACTCATGCAAAGATGTGCAATAGTTTTCTGTTTGCCTCATTCCTTTTTCCTCCCACTAGCTTCCAAGTGTTTAAAAAGTACAATCCTGTAGCTCATCTTGTGTTGACTCATACCCTTCAAATAAAACCACGGCACTTGTAAACTCATAAATGTACTGCGAACCGCATACTGGCCCAAATACTCCAGGCAGTAATGATCCTGTACATTAAAATTCCAGGAAGGGTCCATTTGTTAACCTGTAATGTGACTTCTTTTCAGAAAAAAGTGTCAATATGGATGTTGTATATTATGGCAGGAATATGCTGCAAGACCCGATGAGTGTGGAGACTCCGTTTTCACAGATGACAAGTGATAAAAGTATAAAATCCAGGTACCACTTTACAATAAGACTCCCTTTAGCCACTTGTAAATGGTAGTAACTCATTAATAAAAAGGAAACTGTGTTATAACTTGTTTAAAATTGTCTGTCACTCCCGGTACTACCTAGCATGTTTTTAAAGTTACAGTATATGTCCAGTTCTCCTGATAACTTTATTCTTTATGCTGTCTTCATCTAAAACCCCCTTCACCCTTGCATGACATTCCTGCCTTATACATACTTTAGTGGGTTAAAAGGGAGATTAAACCTAATGCTCCTCACTTAAAGTACCATTTGGTGGTTTGTGACAATAAAATTTCTCACCCTCATATTTAACCTCACTGGACTTGCAGAGACATTCAAGGCTTTTTTTAAAATGATAATAATTTTTCACCAGGGTAATTTGTGGAGTCTATGGTCTGGCATGTTTTGTAGTGGACACAAGGGTTTAGTTAGTTTTAGGTGGCTTTTTTTAATATGAGCATTTTAACTAGTTTTCTGCATTGTTTTGTTTAAGCATAAGTAGGAATTATGACCATTTTGTTTATTTCTGGAATAAAACTTAATTTGGCAAAAGCTCTGTGTTGTGACAGTCCACCTTACAAGAAGTCATACGCTATGCATAGTGCAAAGTTTAGTGCTATATGGGTCTTTATTTTCATACCATCTATACACATTTGGATAGAATGCCATGAAATAGTATTCCCCAGAAGCGCGGTGCAGTATTTATACATGGTAACACTTTACTTGACGGGGCACAAAAAATTAGCAATAACTCAGTTACTACTGAAGTACAAATCATGAATCAATCATGAACAAATATAATAGCTAATATGCGTGAGATGCGTCATGATTCAACAGTAAAGAAATACATCAGTATTTCACTTGTGTTATTCATGACTTGTTCCTTCAGTATTTCACAAATGTTTACAGAATGAATAGATATAGTAAATATAGTAACTGCTTGAGATAAAACATACATTACTGTTCATTGATGACGCATTAGCATAGACTTATTTTTTGGTTACTTAATACATAAGTAATAGAGTAATACAATATTATTTGTGTAAGTGTTGCCATATATGTAAAGTGCAGAAACAGCAAACAGGACAAGTGTAACACATGAGGAAACAGGGATAAATGGAAAAATAATACTAATAAATATACATTCCTTGAAATACCTTGAAACCTAGCCTTGCCTTAAGCTCAGAAAATGCAGTTATCCTATGATGCAAAATCCATATTAGGTCAATGGGTCATTTAAAACTTCTTGCTGACAGTTCAACTAGCAAATTCTGCATGCATTCACATGGTCATTAGTGAAAGTTAATTGAGGGTCTTCACTGATTCAGCTAAAATGTGACCTTAAAAGAGAATTGGAGTGAGAATCCATTCATCAGCTGGGACTTAGGAGGTGCTTATATAGCAATAAATGAGCATTGTGGCATGAGATTGTATTTAAACTTACATGATATTGTAGCTGTGGAATATTAGACAGGGTTTGCTTGGGAGTGTTTTAGCTATGATACAGGACAGAGATTAAAGCAAAAAGACATCCGAGGAGGGGAACCGATCCAGTATAACTGGTAATATGCCAAAACTGGGCTGTGCAAATGCTGTCCTTACCGATAATACTTAGAAGGTTCAGCTAAAGAGGCACCCAAAATATTGTTTTAGGTTTGTAGCTCCCAAGTATCAGCGAGGACAAATTAAATCAACCTTTAAATCCATCAATCATGCTTTAATTTCTTACCCTGGTTTGTGATGCCTGGGGCTTTATTACAGGAACACAGATATGGTAATTGTGCCAGACTTCTCAAAAGCATGAATGTTTCCCATCCAGCACAGTAAACCACAAGAAAGCAACAAACTGACAGTTACTGAGGCAGACAGATAATCTTCTTTTAGATTTTTTTCTGATTTCATGAGAGTAGAAAACAAAAAGGTTTTCTAACCAAGATACAACCAAAATGCTTTCTGTCTCGTATCTCATTTTTGAGCTTTAATATATCAGTCTATTTGATGCTTTACCAGGTGTTGTTTTACTTGGAAGTGGTTATAAGCTATTCTGAAATACATCAGAATAAGGACATATGTTGGTGCAGGATTATGCTGCAACATCTATACGTGATTAGAAGTTTGTATTCATCTTCTTTTCAGAGCTGTCAGTATTACAGCGGTACTACTGGATTACACAGAAAGAATACTGACAGAAGTATACTGTCATACTAGATTTCATTCCATTCTGTCATTATAAGACAGAACTGGGGGAGGCAAATTCAGGCATCGGGGTTCTCTTCGCATCAAGGCAGACAGCCAGGTCATTGGCCAGCTGCTCAGCTCTTGCCAGAGTAGGAGGCTGATGGCACCGTGTGATGTCATCTTTGGCAGACTATAGAGGAATTACTCCAGCACCACATACTCCACAATGACATCCAGGGCGTGGCTGTCCAACTGCAGCCACTGTCTGAGGGAGCCCAGGTCCAGGTTAAAGGATGTGTCACATCTGCTTAGTTAAAGTCAAGTAACCTGTCACAGAATCTGTCTGCGAAGTAGGCTGCTCTCTTACACAGAAGCAGTAATCTTGTACATAGGGCATATTTCACCTACAGCCACCGAGTTTGAGGTCCTGGGTTTCAGTGCAGATAGATAGATAGATAGATAGATAGATAGATAGATAGATAGATAGACAGACAGATAGATAGATAGATTGATTGATTGTATTCTTTCCATGATTGTATACTGGTAAATATCTCCATCTGAGAGATAGCAAAGTAGGTTTCAATTCAGCATTGAGAAGCCTAGATGATTGAACACTGAACCTTGTAGCTTCTGCTTCATTTCTTGTCAAATTGTCTTAGATCTTACCCCATCTATGCCATATACAGTATGAGCAGTTTTGTGGTTTTAAGTGAGATGAAGCTTTTTCAAGTTAAATTTAGGCAAAATTTGATCTTAAGGGTCACTCCAGAGTTTGATGGTGGTTTTATCTCACACAATGGATTTTCAGGATGAGGAAGGTCATTTGTTTAGGCTGATCTCTGAATTAGACTGGATAAAATCATGACAGATAATGTCAGGTCCCAGGGCCACTAAGAAGTGGGATAATGTCAGGTCCCAGGGCCACTAAGAAGTGAGATAATGTCAGGTCCCAGGGCCACTAGGAAGAGGTTGTTATACCTCTCAGCTGCAAAACCTGACATCTGTTTAAATGACAGAGGCTGTTAAGGGATCATAGTTACAGGATAACACAGAAAGCCTGTCTAAAATCCAGTGCTGCAGCCATTTACATTTAAGCTGCAGCTCACTGGTGAGTGGGTCCTCCCAGCTTTTAGTGTTAAGGGACTGGATGTTTCCATTCTACTGAATTTTTCCATACTTGTTACTGGAACGTTAACTGATTTTCAGCTTGTACATCGAGGGGCGCACATTAAAAGCTGTCATCCTCCTTTTGAAAAGTGAGAGTGATTAATGGCCATTGTTGACACAACAATAAAATATGCTCTCTGTATTTAACCCATATATGACATAGCAGTGGGCAGCTATTATTGAGCCCCTGGGGAGCAGTGCGTGGGGGTGATACTTTGCTCAGGGTACCACAGCAATACTTCTCTAGTCATGGATTTAAACCAGCAACCTTTTGACCACAAGCACGTCCCACAAACCACTAGGCCACCACTGTCCTGCTAGTTCACCCTACGGCCAAAAATAAGGGACCCATCATTTCAGAGGCACTCATAATGACCTGTCCACTGATACAGCAAGAGCAGGAATATCCTGCTATTAACAGACCAAATCTGTGATTACACACATGCCACACCACCCTGTGTTTTTGGTGATGCACCCCTCACAAGTCTACAGTCCTTCGCTATTATGTTCTTTGGGTGACCTCATACATAAGCATTGGCAAGTATCCCATGACTCTAGTTGGTGGGGAAAGCCCACCTAACGAGGACCGCACTGCCCTTCCTCTACAAAGTCTAGACCTGAGGGTGGAGCTCAGCAAACAAAAAGCTGTAGCGCTCCCACCCACCCTGCAGTGCACAAGACGCGCTGTTACTCTATTGCCTGCCACACCTCTCCCTAGAGCTCGTATTTGTTTTCTAACCATAAACCTCAAGCTACATAACTGAGGCAATAAATATACTCTGCCCAATACCTTGTTGCTGGATAATGGGGTTCTAGCTCTGTTTTAATTCCACATTCACACAAGTTTTGGCAGTGAGAGTATATACCAAATAGGAGGGCTTACAACCTGATCCATTTACAGAATGGCGGTGAATGGGTTTTCCATACCTATAGCAGGAATTATGAGTATCTGGTCTTGCCCTTTGCAACCTGTCAGTGCCCCAGATTGGTTCATTTTCATTTACAAACTGCTACAGTTCTCTCACATTTCTTAGAGAGAGTTGATAGATGATGGCACCTTTTTGGGGTCTACATCTGGATTCTAACATTACACATACAAGTTAGATTTTGCAGTGTTCTTTTTGGTCATTGTGTTTTCCGAAAAGCGATCTCAGAGTCTCAGCTTTCTTGCAGAGGGCAACAGATTTTTTTTTTCCAAGGACTGCTGTATTTTGCTTTATTAAACCTGATTTTTACCCTAATTACTAAAGTCTCCGCTCAATGCATGGTGCTGATCTCATCATGCTTCATGGGAGGGGCGGTAAAACTTGAAGTATGCGGTATATTCAAACAAAATCCTTTGCATTTAGCACTAAATGTTTACCTTTGTTTATTTAGATCCCAAAACATTTAACGTGTGTCTACAGAATCACCCGAACATTTTATACAGTAGATTTATGGCATCCAGGAGTACATTTCTATAAAAGTGACTTTTTTGCTATTCCTCCAATTAGACCAGTTTTGTGGTGTGCTTGGGAAATTGTGACATATAAGCGGACCACTCTTAGATAAATTCACCTATAGCTCTTATAGCACTTTCCTGATATTAATAATCTTGAGTGTGTTCCAAAGTATATTCCAGGCCTAAAATGAATATTTATAACCATATCCCTGATCCATGATTTTCCACAACCTTCTTTAGGAGTTCATTTGAATGCTCCTTAGTGCACATGGTTGAGTTACCACCTCATTCATCTCTGTAGATGGAGACTGATTCATTTACTATGATTTTGACAGTAATTGGTCACACCTGAGCCGGTCTACAGTCACTGCTACAAGGGGGCAGGATACCTTCTTGACAAAGCTACTTCAGTTTTTAAGCTAGAAATAATGTTTGAAAAGATTCCAAGATACATTTACATTTCAACGCACTTTAATTCTAGGCTAATATGGTGAAAATATGAGAATATATGTATTTTGGTTCAGTTCTGTCACATTCGTCTTTTTCATTTATGCTGGCAAAGTCTCCAGTTACGTCAGTGACATTTGAAAATGAGCATTTTCTGGGAAATGAGGAGAAGAAAAGGTGTAGATGATTCTAATTAGCATATAAATACCAATATAAATGGCTAGATTAATAAATTCTGCATGTGTAAGGCCGAGGGAAAAATACATGTAGTGGAAAAAGGAACCATTCACATTCACGCACACTTAATCAAAACAAGGCAGCAGTGGTCACAGCAGGACAGAACAGGGTGAACTGAAATGTGGCAAAAGCATGGTATGTAGTTCAAACCTTATATTTGAAGCTCTGGTTAATGTTATCTGTTTTCAGTCATTTCATGTGGGGGATTTCCAACACATCTTGCTGTAATGCCAGACTGCTGCAGTAAATGGAAGCTAGGAAAACTTTAAACTAACATGGGTACAATGAAGAGCAGAAGTGCGATCTTCAAAGCGAATATCAAATGAGCACATCTGACCTTTTTAAGGTGATGATTAAAAGTACCACAACGCTATGTTGAGAGAATCTTGCATGCTGTTGAGGTGAATGGTGGATCATGAATCTCTGCGATTAAATATGATCCACAGGGCAAAATGACATCTTAAAATAAATACCTCTTCATGTTCATATGGCTTTGGCCTTCGTCTTCCAAATATATTGTGCAGGCCGCAGACAAAAGAGTCCAGTTTTCCATGGCTCAGACTGGAAAACAAAAATAGCCATTTCATTTGTCAGCAGGAAAATGAATATTTGAGAAGCACTTGCCGGGAATACTGTCAAGTCCACACATCTCATATATTAAGTATGCGTTACGGAGCCTAACTAGAAATGAGAGTCCTTGTTCAGACCACATCCTTACAAGTGATTCTGCAACTGATTAGTGTCTCTCTGTAGCCTTATATGAGATGAAATTTGTTGCCATTGCATAACCAGTCAGTGATTCAGTAACCATGATGGAAATACAATGTTGGTTTAGTACTATCCTCTTGTGTATTAATTTTTTTTTCCACAATAATTGCAGTACTCTACATTTGTGTCAGTAGAACTAGGATTTCCCCAGGAGCAGAAACACTGAGTTGTCCTAGAGGAATACAGAGGAGAGGAAAACTGGAAATATGTCAACACTGCATATAAATATTTACATAAATGGCTAAAAGACTAAGTGAAAAGTGCATTCAGCTTAAATGAATTGTCTGAACATCCCTGAGTGATGTGGATATTGTATTGGGTCACAGTGGTGATGGAAATATATGGTGGCGAGGACAACAGTACCTGCACAACAGAAAAATAATGAAATCAAAATAGGGGACAGGACATTTACATCAAGAGATGCAGGACCAGAGCAACCAAGATAGGCAGGCAAACATATTAGGAGTATTATGGCCAAAACATACAGACTCAGAAGGAGCTTCTATCCTCAGGCCATAAAACTTCTTAACCAAGAAAACCCCTCACAGAGTTTAAAATGATCTCAATAATAAAAAACCAAACTCGTAATATGAATTGTACCTGCTGTCACACACACGCCTTAGAACTATTGTTCATTACAGAAACACAGCTGCACACTGCACTTTAATATATGTGGAAGTACTGTGCTTTACACATTTGCACACTGTATATCTTTTACATGTCTGTGTCTTTGTGTCTGTGTATGTATACACTATATGAACAAAAGTATTATACTTACAGGAAGTTTTATGACATCCCATTCTAAATCCATGGGCATCAAAATGGAGTTGGTCTCTCCTTTCAGCTTTAAGGAAGGCTTTCCACAAGATTTTGCCTTTGTGTCTGTGGTAATTTTTTTCCAATCATCCAGAAGAGCATTTACAATAAGAGGTCAGGCACTGATGTTGGATGTGACGGCCTGGCTCGCAATCTCCATTCTAGTTCATCTCAATGGTGTATGATGGGGTTGAGGTCAGGGCTCTGTGAGGGCCAGTGAAGTTCTTCCATACCAAACTCATCCAACCATGTCTTTGTGAACACACACACAATATATTATGTACATATATATATATACTTTACTTCAGCCTTTTCTTGAATTTTTCTCCATTTATATCTAATATATTTTCTTAATTTATGTAACATTCTTGCACAGTCTTAGGAGTGTCCAGGTTTACATTACACTACATGTTGCACTTGTATAACTATATATGTGAAATGAATCTTGAATCTTGAAATACAAATTGGCTAATAAAAAGAACATTCATTAAAGACACATGATTAAGATATGTATATTATGCAAAGTAAACGGTGCCTTTTGTCTGCCTAGAAGTGAAAAGCTGAATTTTGCCTCCTAGGACAGAGAAGCCTGCAGTTCATAATTATCGTTCAAAGGCAGATGCTTTGGCCTGGATTTAATGTTAAAGAGTGACGTGAGCAATGTGTAAGACAATGGGCTTCACCATGGGCCCACAGCCCAGCTCTAACTGTGACCTTTTCCATCATGCAGGGTTTCCCAGTCCCGGTCCTGAAGGGCCAGTTTGCAGAGCAGCTTGCAGATATTCCTGCTCAAACACACATACTAAACCTGGCAATTGGAGGGTGAGTTGACTAAGGTGTGTTTCAGCAGGGATATCTGCAAAGTGTGTTGCAGACTAGCCCTCCAAGGCTGGAACTGGGGGACCCAGGTGCTGTGTTTCTCCAATTGCAATGCAATTCAAGCCAAAACGTGCCTGTTGAAAATGTCTACACTGATGTCAAAATAATGAAAGCGCAATAATAGAAGCCACCAATGGTGACGTTTTACATATAGCATTAACTATAATGCCTCAACCTTCTTATGGGGAGGAAGCGAGGCCCCTTGAAGGACTGAAAGAACATTGCAGTCAGTTTTCTTTTCAGCAGGAACTTGCTCAACCCACCGTGAACTTCTCCTGTCCTCTACGGACCTCACTGTGCATGATGACTGTTTTGTTATCTCCTCCTAGCCTAAAAACATGACTCTTGAAGAAATTGTTTTCCTAACGCTGGGATAATTTTCCAAGTAACACACTTTCTGAAAGAACTGCATGCTGTGCTTTGCATATTTTGTTGTACTACAGTATTTTATGGACTCCCCATGGGAAAGAATCATTGTATTTTTACTGACTGTGACATAACGTCTTACTGTGAAAATCAAGCTCTTATGCAATTTAAGACCAGAAAAAATACAATAAAAAGTACAATACTTATAAAAGTGTACTATAAACTAGTTAATAGCTGTGCTGCATGAATTACTTAGCTATCTACTTATGTAGATAGACATTGTCTAATTAACAAGCTAACAGGTCAGCCTGATGGAATTGATTAATTACTTTACAGTTCTGTGGTAACCTGTAAAGCCAGTCAAAACAGCACATTTTCATGGAGTTTCATGGAGTTTCATGGAGTTTCATGGAGTTGTTGGCTCAGCAATCAACATAATCACATTCAGTTGGCTTTGTGTGGCATGACTGTATAGGGATGTGAAATGGGACAAAGCGAAATGCATTACTGTATGTCCTTCTTGTTTGTAGTTATTCTTTAAGGTGGGACTTGGTTTTTAAAACCTGTCAACTGAAGACAATGAGTCCGGAAGGCTGCTGACAATACTGCTGGATATTGGGGTGCCTGCTGAGGGTGCTTCAGCACCTCCTCTGGTTGTTGATGGTAATGCAGTGTCAGAATACTGTAGGGCAGTGTACCTATGTCTATAGTTTTGTCAAAGAAAAACTTAAAAAAATAATAACAATTTCTCCACAATTACTACAAAGCCACCAAACCACTTCCGAGATCTGGGATTTTATTAACAAATACAGGGTTGTAGGGAGCCTATAGAGTGGGAGCCTATCCTGAGCAGCACAGGGCACAAGGCTGGGGTACACCCTGGACGGGATGCCAGTCCACCAAAGGGCAGGGGTACACCCCGGACGGGATGCCAGCCCGCCAAAGGGCAGGGGTACACCCCGGACGGGATGCCAGTCCACCAAAGGGCAGGGGTACACCCTGGACGGGATGCCAGTCCATCACAGGGCAGGGGTACACACTGGATGGGATGCCAGTCCACCACAGGGCAGGGGTACACCCTGGATGGGATGCCAGTAATAAGCATAAAACGTTCAGTTTTTGAATATTTCAGCTATTATCACTGCAAATATTTTTGAGCATTCCTGCAGCCTGTGAACATTTTTGATGATTAATCTACATATTGCAGTAAACAGTACAGGGGTTTTCCCGTCATCTTAGTATTTTCATTGTCCATTATTCAAGTCTGCTTATGATAAGTCCTAGTAACTGTGAGAGATTTAAGACCTCTGAGCTAATATTATATTATGACTCATTTTATCTTTTAGTTTTGTGTAATGTTGGCAAACACTGTTAAAGTGGCCACAAATATCTTTAGTCACAGAAGGCAAACAAGCACATTGCATGTTCAAAATACATAAGCAACAGAGGCCTGTTTCACAAAGCAGGATTTCTTGATTAGCCAGATAACTTGTCGGATTTAAGGTACCCCAGTTTAAACAGACTTTACCTTTGTTCACTTACATTTAGCCAAGACTACCTTAAATCCGACGAGTTTTCTGACTAAGCAAGAAATCCTGCTTTGTGATACTGGCACCAGAGGCGGTAGTAAGGTCACCATAGTTCTGAGTGTGGTAAACAGACAATGATTACCCTGCAGGCACCACTTTAAGGCTTGTTTTCATTTAATTCATGTTCCCTGAAAGTCACATAGGATCTAGGCAAAGGTGAAGTGAACAAACACATCTGACACCCGGCTTCATTCCAGTCTTACAAATTAATGGCGTGATTGCTATTTTTGGCACCTGTTTGTATTACGTTTTTACTTCATAAATGTAATTATTAATTAGCTTATTTGGGCTGACATAAATCACCAAGAGTATCGTTCAAATCCTTTGAGAATTTTTTTTTTCAAAAAACTGAAAGCAGCCTCAAAGTCAACACTCAACAGAAGAGTTTGATAGACATTTAAAGTAGGAAAAGAAGCATGATGCCATAATAGAACACCTAAGCCAGGCCTGAATTTCTCCAGCATATTTATAACACAGATATTCTCATCCTTTATATTTCTGGTGAAAAAAAATTGTAATAGAATGATCTATAATTGCTGGTTAGCCATAAGGATAGGGACTGAAATTTAAATTTAACAGATACAAACTTTGATTTTATGTAGTTCTTTATATGTAGTATTTATAGTACACTGTCTGGAACGTTGTGTGATGAAAACTGTTGGTAATACTTATAATATTAAGACTACCTCTATTGATAGTACTTGCAGTGAATGGTTATATGTAAATAAACACCAGAAACTCCTAATAAAAATTCTTTTTGTAAGATAGAGCCCATTACTTGTCTACAGAAAGTAAAAGTAGTTCCCATGGCAACCCCAAAGCAGATGGCATAATTTGTTATAATTTAGCTTGGTTTTACCAAATAAGTCTGGATTAAGTAGACAGTAATAGCACCGTTTAATCATTTCTGTTTTTATAATGAAACAGAATTGTTGCAGAAAAACTGATATGGGTAGATTACCTGTGCTACATTCACGCATATGTGGGGGACGGCATGACTGGATTCATATTTCACTTGTCACATATCTATATGCAATTATGAGGCATAAAACCAAACTAGGAGGATGTTTTGGAAGAATAAACGTGTGAATCAGGTAGGTTGCCAGATGAATTAGACTGCATTTCCCATTTTTCAGAGACTAAGCCAAGTTTAAATGTAGTCAAGCAGAGCTCCAGTAAAAGTAATGATATCCGGCAGAAGAGGTGCATGTTGCTGAATGAACCCAAAAAATATGCAAGTTTCTTTAATAATGTGCATAAATAATTCTAAATTTGGATTAGTCCAGCAAGAGTCCAACACACTGCTAGTGCATCGGTAATGCTGAATTTTTTCTGTGCCTTACAAATCATTTTGTGGAGAAGGGCTCCATCTGTTTTGACTCCCTTTGTTGTTTTTAAACATGCAATATTCACCCAAAATATCTACTCCATAGGAAACTGTTAAATTGTCAAATAAGTCTGTGAATATGTCACAAATCTTAATCGCCTTGTTCTCCAGTTTCTCGTAATACCCAAAGGATCTGTAGGATCCGCAGAAATAGGCTTCAGCACATACAGTATAAAAGACCAACGTTAGTTAGTGCACAGAGAGGATGTCATGATCCTGTTGGTTAGGTCGAGGTGGTTCTTGCCTCCACCCCTTGATGTCAATGCAATGATGATCTGCACATGAAGTCTCAGCATTGCTTTTAAAATTAACTTTAATTTCCATTCAACACTCTAAAATCTTATTCATGTGAAGGTTCATTCTCACACAATCTAACAAATTACAATCAATTCATCTACTGAAGGTAAAAAAGGAGTTCTTTGTGAAAAGATTGTCATTTGTAGCTGTGCAGCTGTTGATGTGAGGGAATCGGTATCCATTTATGGGACATCAAAGCTGCATGCAACACACATGTAGGAAAACAACAAAGAGCACTATCGAAGTGGCACAAATCATATTCACATGTTAGGTATGGTTTTCTGCTAACATCACATATTAAGACACTGCCATTTTATTTAGTGGTCTTTTGTAGAGTATAAATTTATGAAAAGTGAGAATTAGCTCATTAAATAATGAATACTGCCTTTCCGGTGCCATGTATCCCAATCAGTTCCTTATGTTCACACATAGGACAAAACCTGACTGGGAACCAACTGGTCAGAGCTGAGCTATGTCCTTTCTCACTGTAGACTTGTATGTGTCAGTTGTATTTCTCTTAAAATGCAGTTTATTTCCATTTAAGTGATAGACATAAATTTCATTATATTTAACTTACATGTCTGAAATGAATGGCGATGGGATGCAAACCCTAAACTGCATATTTTTGCACTGTGGGAAGAAAACAGACACACAGACACACGCGCACAACACACACACACACACACACAGGTTTGTAATTATATATTTGTGGGGACTCTCCATTTATTTCTATGGCGAAAACTCTAATCCCAACACGATGATCTTAAACCCTACCCAGCCCTAACCTTGGCCATAAATAACCAAACAAAACATGAGACTTTTGGCATTTTTAGTTTTTTGATTGCATTCACAGATTTTTGTAGGGACCTGAGAAATGTAATATAAACATAAACCAGACACACACACACACACACACACACACACACACACACACAGTGTGGGTATGTGGCTGGGAAGATGAGAAAGGTAATATTTTAGAACGACATTCATGCTAATTTATAATTACAACCATCCAAAGTGTAAAAGGTAGAATAAATAATAACTATAAATCTAATTGAGACAGACATGTCCAGCAAAACAATGATGCCCTCACAAGGTCAAAATAACAGGTTTTCATCACAATGTGGGGACACACACAGCTGGACAACATTTCCACATATATTCAAACGTGCCCCACACTTAATAATAACCAGTATACGTTACCAATTTTATATATTAATTTTATATTTCAAATATAACAACATGCAACTGTTACATCTTTGACCAAATGACATGACTTGGAATGGAAAATTGCAACTGTGAGCACAGCCTTTTTCAGCATAGTATACAGGAAAAATGTGTCTGCATGGCATTAGAAGTATCTTGGCATGATAAGTCCTTCTCCATTATTACTGTTCTGTCATATGGTGGTTACCCCTGTGGCAGAACACGATGCACAAGACGCCATGTCACCTCAGTAAAATGTGTGTGATCATCAGTGATGAAACAGGGACACTCAGCACCTTGCCAACCCAGGGGGGGTCTCTTTGATTAATTTTGCCAGATTGTTGGTAATCAAAAAAGGGGCACTCAGATCTTCGAAATAAGCAGGTGCTCAGCAGGCGCGCACCTCCCGCGACACCCCCCTCCCCACCCTCGCACATCTCTGCACCATCCACTCTTATTTTAACATCATCATACCACTCCATACATACAAAACCTCCTGGGAATCTTTGTGAGGGGTCTATAACAGAGGATATTCTGCATCGCCATCGGCTACGGTTACAAGATTGACGAATATTGTACAGTAACAATGCACCTAAACCGTTCCTGCAGCGTTCAAACTTTCTTCTACTATAAAGATGAGCTATATTTAAACAATCGCAAATAATTACATATTATCACATTGCTGAGGTGTCAAGGCCATATTCATGTATCATGGTTGATATGTGTCGAAGCCTTTATCGATACATTTTACATGTACCATTTTCAGTCAGTCACACTGACAATTATTTTTCCATCTTACTGTTATGTAAATAAAGGAGCATAAGTAATTATTTTAGCTAGACTGAAATGGACCATGTGTCTGTCCAAATGTGTCATATTACATTTGGATACCTGAGACAGAAAACAATTATTTTCAATTGTGGGACAATGATGAAAAATGTAAATTGTTTTTTTTCTCCATTTTTTCATTCGGCAAACCATTAAACAGGCTGCTGGTGTCCCACCAACATAGAGCTTCCTTGTTAAGGTTTAAAATGGTGTTCCAGCTCTGCACACCATAACTCTGGAACGAGTGTTATCTTTATAATGATAATAATCAATTAATAATTAGTTAATAATAATAATAATAATAATAGAAGTCAAAATATTACAATAGACCGGTAAAATGTAATATATGAATGAAATATGCTCTTCAAGTTTCAATATTTGAAATTGCAAATAATATATATAGTTATTTACAATAAATAATATTTACATAATGCTAGGTACTGAGTAATAACACTTTGTTTTTTTGCCTGAGACATTTTACGAGATGTGCAAGTCATAATAAGCATAATAAGATTTCAAATATGGTTGCATGCAAGAATGGGTGCGGCAATGTAATATTTGAGGAGACTGAAACCCATTCAAGCGTGGTCAGCTCAGTTAAAGTACTCCTAACAGGTTGAGAGATGCCCGGTAGGGTTAACTGGATCATGCTGGCTATGAGATTCAGCTGGGTACCCTGATTCTGTGGAAATTTGTCTCCGTATGGTCACTGCCATAATGTTCACTGAGAGGGCCAAGCTGATGTCAGTGGTGACAGCCAGACTGTTATTAGAGGAATTAAATGAATACTAAATGAATTTTGTAACAATGCTGAAAACTAATCAGATAATAGAAATACCACAGAAAAAAAATCACAATGGGTTTGCACTGGGAATCAAATTTATTTTTCTTAGCCACAAATAAACTGCTGAGTTGTCATGATAAATTTTCATGTATCGCCTCACAATAAAATCTAATAGCTTTTATAAGACCATTTAAAGCCCCTGTAAAAGAATATTGTGCACCAGGTCTTTGGATGCATGGATTTTCTATTGTTCCTAGAGAAGGAGCTGCATGAACACAGGCCACTTTAGAAAAGATGAGAGGAAGGCAGGCAGAAGGCAGGCAGAACAAAGTCAGAATGAAGTGAAATGCCAAAGGGTGATCAGCGACTGTCTCATGAACACACAGGATCAAACATGGGAGAAGCAGGAGGGAGTTCTGAGACATGAAACTCTGGGGCGCAAGTACAGCTGGTTAAATCAGTTTTATGCATTGTATATTTGATTATGAAAAAGAAAAAAAAAACAATTGAACAGTGCTTTCTCAACCAAGTTGCTGTTGAAGTGTTTTGAGGTGCAAAAAATAACTTGGTAACACTTAAGGTCATGTTTTTAATAATTTATAAGTACATTCATAACAAATAGTGTTGCATTCATAAAGCATTATAGATATGGCTATAAATATTTAACAAAAGGGATAACATATGACAGCCATTTTTATTATGCATTATGAATGCTTTATGAAGCTTTCATCTATAATGCACTATGGATACCTTTATAATGCATTATACCATTGGTCTAAGCATTAAGGATGCTTTATACTGCATTATAAAGGTGTCTATAGTGCATTATAGATAAGAGATTCTTAAGGCAGTCATAATGCATAATACAAATGGCTGTAATGTGTTATCCCTTTTGATAAATATGTATAACTATGTTTATAATGCTTTTGAATGTGTTATAATGCATTATGAATGTGTTTATAAGTGAGTAAAAACATGGCCTTAAGTAAAGTGTTACCAAAAACGTTTTTCTAATTTTGTTTAAATGTTCCATAGTGTGAAAGTGCATCCATATTATAACTCACTGAGTAAAATATATTTACATAATACTGGGTGGTTTAAAGAAAATTGAAGGGAATGGATAATATAATATTATAATTGTTTTCCTTACCGGTATTCATGCATTATAAAGAAAACAGAATATTAACCTAATACTCTGACCTTTATTAATATACTAACCTTTATTAATATGATGCCCCTGCATCACAAACATGATGGATAGAACAAAGACACATAATAATATATAATACACAACATATGTATTGTTTAGTAAGCTTCAAATGGGGAACATAAGCCCATTACTGTACGTTAATAACTGTGCGCTGATAATTCTCAAATTTCGAAATCTGAGATCTGTCATGCATGCAAAACTGTTCTGCAAAGCTGATACTACAAGCATGCAATCATTTTAAATGCATCAGTAAAGGTACATTAAGCTTCCCCTAACCACATCACATTTAACTGAAAATAGCCCCTTTGACAAGGAAAACTGGTACAACGATATTTAAGTAAATGGACCATCACCCATAGCAAATTATGTTTAATATATGTAGAATGGTCTTTTTTTAGCACCTTGATAGCCCTACCCAAACTCACATTTTGGTTACACCAGGAAAACAGGACAGAAGAAAGTCTTCCAGAACCTAACCTAGAAATCTGCAGGTAAAGGTGTGGCATCCGTAGGAAAAAAAAATATTAAAAATACCACGGGTCGCAGGAACGAGTCTAAATTATCGTCTAGATCAGGTCGTTTACATCTGTGGTTTCTGTCAGTCAGCTTTACGGCTTCCTGTGACACATGGAAACATTTCTATAAAGGCCAAAAAAAATCCAGCGCACTGAATATGGACTGTGAAATTTGAGTCAAGAATGAGGAAACAGATTCCTGATTCCTTTGGGGCAGACAGTGGAGTTCTCATGTATGAAGTTATTAAAAAGGATAAAAAAGGATGGGGGGGTACTTTGGAGTGCAATATGGTACTGGAGTATTTGCATAAATATGATGTAAATATGTTTAAACATAAATATAGAGCATGTTATTGTAAACTTTTCAAATTAACGTGGATACTAGAACAAACACAGACTCATGTGGAATTGTTGATTTTGGATTTCACCAAAATCAACAAAGTTAAAAAAGCGCAGTTAGAAATGAACTAAATTGTCTAAAGAGAAACAAATATGAAGTTCTTTGTTACAGGAACTATTGGTGTCACTGCCTGAATTAAATGAATATTTTGCACAGCTCACAACTCCCTGCCCAGCATGAGATCATGCTAATAAATTCAATTATATTCAATTAGTGCTTATCACAGAAGTGACACGTCCAAGTGTGACAGGACGGGCTGTGTGCCGCACTGGGACCGCAGCAGCTCAAGCAGAACAATGCGGTGGCCTGCTGATCCACGTCAGGGATTCTCTGGCAGAGGCCTTCGGAAAACACTTTCCACTCTGTCTCTCCGCAGTTTTACTGACACGTTATTTTAGTTTTTTTTATGCTTTTAGACCAAAAACCTCTTGAATCATTTCAAATGGTTGAATTTGTAGAAGAAATTTTAAATAATATATTCTTCAAGATCTACATATCCAGAGACTAGTAAGTAGAATGTTTTCCTTAATTTATGGAATTCTAGTTTTCCCGAATAAGAGGAATATGCATGAAATTAACAGTAAGAAAGTAAGCTTCCAGAGATAAAATTAAATCATGTTTATTGAAATCATAATCCATTCAGCAGACATGGATTCCTATCAGAAACCCCCACATCAATCCAAGAACAAACATATTAAATTCACGGGATAAGAAAGTTCTCTTTGGATTGGAAAACACATTTTCCCAGCGCCCATTCATTGGGAATTGAAATCATGGGGGTGTTCAACTGAATGTGGGATTTTCCTTGATGCAGACCTTGCTAAAATAATGATAGCAGCAGTGACAGGAAGGCACCCAGTGTTTTCTCATGCAGATGAGAGCTATCCTGTATTGGGACAGGAGATATTCTGATTTATGGTGTGCACATTTGAGTGGCCATCCATCCATCCATCCATCCATCCATCCTTCCTTCCATCCATCCTTCCATCCATCCATCCATCCATCCATCCTTCCATCTTCTATCCCATTATCCTGTCCAGGGTCATGGGACGCCTAGAACCAATCCTAGGCAGCAGAGGGCACCAATCTGGGGTCACCCTGGACAGGATGCCTGTCCATCACAATTGTTGGCTGTCAGGAACTACTAAAGGTTGGTGTTAATCATAGATAAGTAAAAACAGGCAAAAGCTGGAATGGACATGAGATCCAGCTGAAGAAAACAACAACAAAAAAGAGCATCAGCCCAGCTCACAGAAGAACACTCACAAAACCCCTCCTTCTCAGAAGTGAAGTGGACGGTCTGAGCAACTCAAATTAGCTGTTTCTTTTGTCTTGCTGAAAGTGGGGACGCGGCATTTAATCAGTGCCGTTTTTGAATAATCACTGAGGTCACTGCCAGTCAGTGACTGCAGTGCATTCGCCCGCTTCCTTCTAATGGAGTGGCTTGGCTGAGTGGCCCGGTCACGCTCTCCTGGATGCACATGGCAACAGGGCAACGTGATCAACGGCTTCAGAGCTCTATCAGCAGACTCTTTGTTACTCTCAGAGCTTTAGAATCTGATACATTTTTACACGTGTAATCACAGCACTTCAATTCCAAGGCAGACCTCACATCTTATTCCTTTTTTTACGTGTCTTCTCAGCACACTCCAAAATTATAAAAAGTATGTACCATAGCAGAGATACCCAGGTTATCTTAAAGTTTTGATTCATGAGTGCATATAGGAAAGGGTAATGGGCAATTTTTCATATCTAGTTAACAGACTTTAATAAAAATGGAGATAAAACTAATATGCATGCTGTGTCTGCAATGGAGTATTGCATTTTTATTTCATTTTCGAGACGGGGATGACGAGGGGAATATTCTCTGACATTCCCTGCCTTCTACAATCAGTCACTAGGCAGCAGTGAGTGAGGCCACTCCTGACGATGCCCCCCATCCTCCCGCCCACACCCCCCCCCCAGCCACACACACACAGTCCCAGAACAGGTTATGCAGAGATAATGAAACCGGCCGCGTTTTTGTCCCTTACTGGGTCAGTCTCCACTCGGTGGGCTGCTTTGACGTCTGTAGCTGAGTCTTTGTTTCCATGAAGAATGAATGTGGTCCTGATAGGAGGCAGCACAGGTCCTACGCTTCACAGTTCATCACATCAATGAACCCCCCCCCCCAGAACGGTGATAAACATCCAGCTCCAACAACCCCTTGCCCTGCTTCTGTGAATTCCAACCCCACCCCCCACCCCCCCAACTGGCCTTTGGTTCTTCTGGACATGCTGAAAATAATGGTCGGGGGGGGAGTTTGACTGACACACATTTTATTGCTGTGTATTTTTTTTATTGCTGACACATTTCACATGGCCAGGGAATCTGCCCTGGTACTTTCAAATAACAGTCACATGACTTCCTCTATAAGTCCCGCCCCCAACCTGCCACCTTTAACGCACCTGTATCCCATGCAAGCACAAATGCAACTGAAACACTGTCTCACACCAGCAGCAGGCAAAGGATCTATTTAGTACCTTTGCCTTTCAGTGTCTCAGTCTGCAGCCGCTTGGTTCTGCTGGAAATCGATTTGGAGGGAAGTTCCACAGGGAGACTGGAATTTGGTAGTGTTTACAGTGAACACATCTTATGCTTGTCAGATTCATTATAAACACAGCCTTTCTCCTACCAGTGCTATTATATTCTCACTGTAATCTCCTGCGACAAGAAGCAATTTTCTGAAATTAGGTTGGAATGAAGAAAGTGCTATTCAAGGAGAGAAATAATTGTCAGTTTATATTTTTTTTCACAAACCACTTTTCCCTTCAATTATCTCTTCAATCAAGGAGCCACTTTATTGAACCCATTTATGGCGATGCCAGGGAAAAACATCAACCGTAAACCCAGTCTCTTCTTCACACATCAGTGATTATGATTTTTTCATCTCTTTAATTTTCCCAATTCTCACTCTGTCACTAGATGACATTGTTTAAATCTGTTCTGCCTTGCCAACATGCCTTGTCTTCATACTGTAATTATACAGTACTTCATATTAGTTTAACACATACAATTGAACTATTGAGGCTGTCTTTATTTACAGTGCAAACAATTTCAAACTAAATCCAAATTAATACAGGGATTAGAAAAGTGATACTTTATTAATCCCTGTGGGGAAATTCTCTTTTGCTTCACCTTGCTCTCCATATAGGTGAGAGCAAGTTTGGGGGTCACAGTGAAAAGAGGCAGCCAGCAGGCGGCACCCAAGGCGCTGGAGATTAAAGGCCTTGCTTAAGGGCCCACAGACATGTGAGTACTGTATTCTGCTAGGGCTGGGCTTGATTCAGCAGCCTTCTGATCAGAGGTTGCTGAGCCACTCACCACCAAAACTGCTAGTTTGATTTCTTACCTTGAATTCTTAATCTCGCCATAGGACTAACCTTAAGTTTAACTTATCTTCTCTCTCTGAAAGAGCATAATCTTCTCCCTCCCCTCCTACTCTCACAACCTTCTCTGACCTTACTTTCCTTATTCTTTTATCCTCCCCAAGATGCAGCTTTGCCTCAACTTTCTGACCACAACTATTCCTCAAATATGAGATTAACAACCATCCATCCATACAAATTAAGCAATGACCTCATGTAACTGGCACCATAACAGATTTCCTGTCAGCATCGATGCATTTGTCAGAGGCCCATGTTTTTCCCAGGGCGACGTATTTATTGAAAGCTAGCTACAAATTGTTTTAATTCAAATCATTTGTTATGGAGGACATTGTTTATATGGAGTGCTACTTGTTTTTTTAATAACAATAATGATACCCACTTTACAAGTAGGCCTTCATGGCCACATACTGCCCAAAAAAATGCATGAACGGCTGCTGTACAGGATAAAGTCCAATCATTTGTGGGCAGCATTGGCAAGAACTGCATATTAATCCTATCTTACACTATAAATTAACTTCAAGAATGTATATCATATTAAGGGCTTTAGATATAAAAGTCAGTTTGTAAAAATGGATTGTATAAGGGACCCTTGTGCTAGCGCACGAGTCTCCCATTGAATGTAGGACTTCTGGTTAGGAAGTCTAAAAGAACCCTGGATCAAAGGGCCTGGATCAGATCTCTCCATGCCTCCTACTTCCGGCTAATGATGCTGAAATCCAGTGCCTTGGCATGCAGCAGCTCATCCTCTGACAAGCTGATGTGGAGACAGGTCTTGTGAGCCAAGGAATAGAGTGACGACGGGCTTGCAGGGCCTCCAGGGGTGACGACAGGACTTGGGGGAAGAAGGGGGACTGAGGCACTCCTAAATGCACCAGGATCTTCCAGCCGGCCGCTGCAGCTGCTGGTGGCAGACAGGCACGGCCCCTGGTTTTCAAAAGGCCCTTCGTGTTGGGGCGAGTGGGGGCACTTCTCGCTCCTCACCACCCCAGAATCCTCGCTGGTTGAGCAGGATTCGCTCTCGCTGTTGCCGAGGGAGGAGGCATCACAGGGCTTGATGTCCTGCAGGTGAACCCTCTCCTCCATTTCGATGGCTACAGTCTTGGCAGCAGATTTGGCTCGGGCCAGAAAGTTTAATTTGTTTGCCCGCTTGCGGTTTATTATGGGGGGAGGTGGATTCAGCTTAGGGACAGTGTGATGAAACCTAAAAAAAAAAAAAACAGAGAAACAACACTGACATATCGTTAACTTGGACTGATAGTGGATATGTCGGCACCAATGTTGCTGGGTCGTCCTTGAAGTTTTCAGGTCTTCCACATCTCCAGAGCTCCCCGGGAGCCAGCACAGCTGTGTACTGCAAACAAGCATTTTCAGAAACATAGCTCTTCAAGAACATTGCATATATGTCTATATTTTGAAAAACTTATTTTCTATTACTTATGCTTATACTGTACTGTACCTATAGCCATGGGCGCCTTTAGGTCCGATCACTTAAAATCAGTATTTCAAGCCGAGCCCCCAATATTTTAGCCCCGATGCCAATCTTCCTTCAATAATAAAGAAAGTCAAGCCCCAGATAAACTTGACTTAACCCCAGATCTTTTCGATAGCTAGAAACTCCCCTGCCTAAAGCACATTTGTATAAACACACATGCAAATATGTATGCACAGTTTTGCTTATCTCTATAGGTTTGCAGCTGACAAAAGGCTGCAATTGGAAATTCAAAGCACAAGGCAATGTACAATGTACCCTTAGAGGCAGTACCTAAACCTGCATGTACTCACACCATCACGCGCAAGACACAGGGCAGAGGTGGACATTTTAGGTCCAGAAAGTAAAAATCCAGGCCAAGATTTTGTTTCAACCAACCAATTGAGTATAAAGAGTCACAGTCACAGAGTACTCAACTGGTTAGTTGAAACAAAATCCTGGTCTGGATTTTTCCTTCCTGGACCTGAAATTTCCACTTCTGATGCAGGGTCACCGGTTTACCTGACCCGCATTCTGAAACATAGACTTCAGCTCTCTTTTAGAAATAGTTGAAAATGGTTGGAAATGGGTTGGAAGCAAAGAGGAATCAATAACTCAAATATGATACTGTAAAAACACATCATTTCCATTATTTGTCTGCATCATTTCCTTCTGCTATAGCAGCTTTTTATCACAAGGATCACTGACAAATACAATATCTGAGAAAAACATCTTTTTTCCTCAAATGGCACAAATTAAGATTTTATGACTTTTTATTGCAAGAGTATGAAGAGAATATGAAAACAAAATAGTTTAGGGCACAATGGGGGAAAGCCTGTTCCTTTTCTCAGATTTTAGCCAGATTTTTAAATCCAAGTTCAGACCTTTGCAATTCCACAGCAGATCTGAGTGTCTCTGCTATGCTCTGCATCTCTCACTGCCAAGCTGATTTAGTTCTTTCTGGAAATTCAGGAAATTTTAAAAAGTCATTGTTCTCTAAATATCACAGGACACCCCATCCTAAGAACTCTACAACTTTTTTCAGAATCATAATTCAAAAAATCTACCCCAAATCACACTTCCCTTTTAAAAAAACAATCTTAAGACAGACAATGATGCTTCCACAGGTCTCCCAGGTGAACCATGTCTCCCAGTTTGAGCCACAAAGCCTGCCAACAAATATGAAGGAGCACACAAAAAACAGCACTCCTGATAATGAGATGCCAAAGACTCTCCCAAAGCCCCTTTTCTTGATTACTGGTTTTCAGGCTGACATTCTTAATGGCTTTCCTCATGTGGGTCCCAAAGATCATATTGTACCAAATAAATCCACTGTTAAATTGGCAAGAAATCAAATTGTCAAAACGATTCTAGTGAACTTATTGCCAAAACAACTGCGATGCCCTTAACGATTTAAGTCGATAACTATAAACATACATGCACAAACAGAAGATTACACCACAGGCAGTTTAGAAAGGCAAATTAGCCGAACCCTCTCAGCTCACTATGGAACTAGTAAGATGATGGCCACAACCTTCAGGAGACAAACAAAAAGGCAGAATGATGGAGCCTGCGGCCAGTTGGACGACGTATGGCCTCTTGGCTGTTCCTCGTATCAGTATGTCCTCCATGGTTCTGCTACCGCCTTGTCCTGCCAGAGATTGACTAACATTCTGTCTGTCCTCCATGCTAAGGCTGGAACAAATATCTCCTTTTGGGTGAAAGCCACCCCAATGCATGCATGTCAGAATTGCATAACTGACCTCCGCAAAGATTCATCCATCCATTTAACAATCTTCCACAGTTGCCTATTCAGCATAGGGTCACAATGGACCCCCCCCCCCAAAAAAAAAAAAACCTGTCCAGGATAACCAATGAAAAATGGATGGATGGATGGATGGATGGATAGATATCTGTTTATGGTATAATTCTTTTCTTAGGATAAGTAGATGTGCAACCGTGGCCAGTAAGTATATACTGGCACGTCTATTGGAGAATATTATTTTGCTGTAGCATGATGTCACATCTGCACTGAAAAGGTCTTTTATGGAATGAATTTAAATAAACATTAGTTCAGAAATAAAATATATTCTTATACTGAAGTATATGTGCAATGATTCAACACTTATTTCTTTCTAAGACAGAATAAGGAGGTCCAACTTTAAAGTACAAATACTACAGGGCAACATGTATGACTCTAAAATCTGTGCCCAGAAGGTCGTGGGTTTAATCCTATGAATCACCACAATTCTTTGAAATGCTGCACTCTTATGTGATCTGGCGAAAAATGTTTAGATTTGTTTATAGTCATGAAATGAAATGTAGTCCCTCTCCCCGGCCACTTCATCCAGCTCCTCCGGGGGAATCTCGAGGCGTTCCCAGGCCAGCCGAGAGACATAGTTCCTCCAGCGTGTCCTGGGTCTTCCCCGGGGCCTCCTCCCAGTGGGACATGCCCGGAACACCTCACCATGTTGGCGTCCAGGAGGCATCCTAAGCAGATGCCGTGCGCCTTTACGAACATGCAGAAAAAGCATCGGATATGGCAGACTCGCATATAACGGAATTTTGCTTATAATGGACAAACAATTTGGTCCTAATGGCCGTTTTTAGCTGTAGTTTTGTTCGGCTATAACGGACATGCAGGCTCCACCTACAACTGATATCCAGTGCAGATATGTAGTTTGGATTATTAATAGTTACACTCTATAAATAGGCATGGCATAACAGCAGGTAACACTGATTAGTCTGTGTGGCTGTCCATCACCAGGCACGCCGTGTGTCGGCAGATGACGCTCACAGCTGGAGGGATGCAGTACTGTAAGCAATGAAGTCAAGGTTACTACTGTACTGTACATGTGTAACCATATATATTTCCAACAGTCAGGTAAAGTTGGATTACTACATGTACAATATAATAATCTATACCACACACAAGTGTGTCTGCTGGGGTGTAGCATGAGTAAACGGTGTCCTGTAGTTGTGTTCTGGGCATACAGCAACTCTGGATATAACGGACTTTAGATATAACGGACTGTTTTGCCAGATCCCTTAAAGTTCGTTATAAGAGGATTGTACTGAACTAGGAAAACTAATTTTTGTGCAGTGAAGCCAGCTTTCCCAGTATCACCTGGAAGGAAGAGGAGAGCCTGGGAGCTCAGTCTGCTTCATCTATGTTCTGATCCGCATCAGACATCTGGTTGGTTACTTTGGCAGCTGTGACTAAGACTTGAGCCAACCAGGAGCCAGTGGGTGGGACCCCACCTTAAATCTGGCTGTTTATTTTTAAGATAGAAGGCAGCTCCCCAGTTCAGTCTACTTTTGGCAGATTTACTGCCTGAGCCCATGAGCTGGCTGGAGCAGGTCCAGTTACCTTGGGGCGACCCTTTAACACATGAGCAGATAACGAGCACCTTGGGCCAGAGAGAGGCGTGAGTGCTGTGGACAGATGTGGCGCCGCACGCCTTCGGATCCCGCGGACATGGAAACACAAACCGGCCCGTGGGAGTGGGAGGGCGGATGTGGCTTGATTTCATGGGTTCTGCTCAGAGGACACAGCTGGGATCAGTTAGTGAACCTGTTCGTTCTCTGTACTCCTTACGGTACGAGTACAGGACACTCTGCAAAGGTAGAACCATAGGACACCCTGGCCCACCCCTCCACTGTACAGGAATTTAAATGCTGGGATGAACACAGACTTGGTCCACCCCACTCGTTTTTGAGGCAATGAAAACCTAGTCTGCTATGTTTTCACTTCCATTTCATTACACATGACGTTTAGGGCTCAGTTGATTTCAGCTGTAATGGGAAGGGAATAGTGATACTTTATTAATCCCCATGGGATTAATCTCCACACAGGTGAGAACAAACTTGGGGGGCGGGGTCACAGCAGCTCGCCCAAAAACTGATAAAGATATGTTTTAGGGTGGCTTTAGTGCTATCTATCCATCCCCTCTAAAACATCTTTTTTTCTGTTTTGGAGTGAAATGCCCCACAAAGGGCCTTCTGCAAGGGCCTACAGACATGCGACTATACTGCCAAGGGCAAGCTTAAACCGGCACCCTTCTGATCACAGACACAAAGACACAAAGGCTTAGCCCACTGAGCCATACACCACCCACAACAGCATGCTGCTCCAGTACACAACCAACAGTAACAAGACTAACAAATAAGTGTATAGAGAAACTGACATGCTATGTCATAGTGAGTAAGATTGGCCTTGAGGACCATGACCGATGAGTGAGTGGTGGGAGAGAGAAAGATAAGGGAAGAAAGACACCCTGCCTTGCTGTCTTTCATCTAAGGTTGATGAGGAAACCAATATAGCTGGATCCCTTGTGTTTCTAATTCCCAAGCAAAGCTCACCCAGAAAGTAAGTTGATAGCATTTTATAGCTCGTGTAACACCGAAAATGCCTAGTTTGTGTGTGACCACATAAAGTGCTCAGAAAAGGTGTAATTTCAATACAGGAGTTCGACATAAGAACAGCTGTTGTTTCTCTCTTCATTCTGCCATAGTCAGCTGTGACAGTGTTTATAGGAGACCTCACAAACAGCATGCAGAGTCCCTTACCATTCAGTCACTCTTCTAATGGTGCGGGAGTTAATCCGGACCATCTCATTTCCTGCCGTGCCAGGGGTAACTGTGTCCTGCCTGCCCCCCGTACCCACCGGGCCGGCGTCTGCTCTCCTGGCCTCTGTCTGGGCCTCGTTCTCCAGACTGAGGAGACTGAGGTAGGACTCTGCCAGGGCCGCTGGCGCTGAGGGGCTCGTCGGGCCCTCCGCCAGGCCGGTGGAGGGGAAGGCCTCGTCGTTCTCTAGGCCGTGGTTTCTTAGGATGAGAGACCCTGCAGACCCCCATCTGGAGATCCCTCCATCTGATGACAGACAGCCCAAGGCACAGTCACGCTAACGGGCCAAACACCAGCAAGCTGGCAGCCTCAGGTGAGAGCCCAGTGAAGGAGGGACTCACCCTGGATGGTACCGGGGACTCTGCTCTCCAGGTCTCTGAGCTGCTTGACCAACAGTGCCACATGCTGGAGCAGCTCCCTGTTATGGAGCTGGAGCTGCTGTACCTGGCTTTCAGCCTCCACCCGGGCAGCAGCCTCAGCAGCCAGCTGTCCTTGGAGGAGCTGCACCTGGGGAGGAGACAGAGGAAAGCTGTGGGAGCCAATCAGCGGCTGTATTAGTGTGCATGTGAGTGTGCTGAGGGAGCCAGTCACTGGCTGTATTAGCGTGCATGTGAGTGTGCCGAGGGAGCCAATCAGCGGCTGTATTAGCGTGCATGTGAGTGTGCTGAGGGAGCCAATCACCAGCTGTATTAGCGTGCATGTGAGTGTGCCGTGGGAGCCAATCAGCGGCTGTATTAGCATGCATGTGAGTGTGCTGTGGGAGCCAATCACCGGCTGTATTAGCGTGCATGTCAGTGTGCTGTGGGAGCCAATCACCGGCTGTATTAGCGTGCATGTGAGTGTGCTGAGGGAGCCAGTCAGTGGCTGTATTAGCGTGAATGTGAGTGTGCCGTGGGAGCCAATCAGTGGCTGTATTAGCGTGCATGTGAGTGTGCCGTGGGAGCCAATCAGTGGCTGTATTAGCGTGCATGTGAGTGTGTTGTGGGGGACATTCTCCTGACAGGCTCCGGATTGGCTCTCTGTGACAGCCACATCTGAATGTCCCTATCATACAAAATTAAATGCATACTTTTGTCCTCCTAGATGTTATTGGGTGCAATAGAACAAAGGGTAGTTACATTTTCTACATCTAGCCATAACACATACAACCTGAGGAGAGTCACTCACTAAAACATTTGACAATTAGAAGAATACAATTACAAACACTGTCCAGAGAATAGCATGTCTGAATCTCACAGGAGAAACGGTCACTTTTTCCCCAACTTATCCAGCTTTTTCCAAAGGTACCCTTTGAGGTAAGTGCTCCCTCTATTGGCAGTCAGTGGTCACCGTCTGAATCCTCACAAACAGCTGAACGGGTGTAATTTTTGGATGTACATCAGGTGACTGCCAGCCCCACACAGTAGACTGACCTGGCTAATATCACTCGGTCTCTCATTCGTCTACTGCAGCATGGAACTGCCCCGGCTAATTTTGCATGTTGATTAAAGACATATGGAATTACTTAAACAGTGCCAAAACAAAAAGCTTTTAAAACAATATAATGTTAATAATAACCACCTATCCAGGGTCGTGGGGATGCAGAGCTTATCCTGGAATCGACAGGCACAAGACAGGAAATAAGCCGGGACAGGGCACCAATCCATTAGCAGGGCACATGCGCACACATAAACACACACTGGCAACTTCAATCCACCTTAGCATGTTTTTGGACTGTGGGAGGAACCAGAGGAAACCCCACAATGACACGGAGAGAACATGCAAACTCACACACGCAGAATCAGGGCGGAGACTCGAACCCTAGTCCTAGAGGTGTGAGTGCTCACCACTGTGCCACCATGCCACCCCAAAAAACTACTAATACTATTACTACTAATAATAATGGTGTTGAAATCTCTAAAATGGTCAAACTTTAATATGCAAGATTTATATTGTTTTTGTCATGTGAAAGTCACATTCAAAGGCCACAAGTTGTTACTTTTTAGAACTGTTATATACCAAGACAGGCAAGTAAAATTGCTATTATCCAACTAATCCAAGCGTACCACACAAGGTCACATTCAGTGCCATAATCATTTATTAGATTATTACCTCATACATACCATTACTACACGGAATGTGCAGACACGAGAACACTGAAAACAGTAAGACTTGTTTCAGCTCCACCAAGCCACGCCTCCACAGGCACCAAGTCATTCATGCGGTCCTTCAGCCAATTTATTTTTTTCATCTACCTGGGAGAGGGCCACATGCGTCTGAGTTTGCTGCTGGACGAGCTGGTGATGGAGAAGATGGAGGTGGTGCTGGTTGGACAGTGAAAGGTGAGTGGAGGCTGCAGGGTCACTGGGAGACAGGGAAGACAGGGCCCCCTCCACGCTCAGCAGATCCCGCTCACTATCCTGAAGGCCAAAGAACCACAAATCTGACAATAATTTTAAATCAGATGAAACAAAGCAGATTTCCTGCAGCGGCCGCTCTGACACAAGTGATGTGGGAAGCAGTCGGTTTGAATTTCCCCTCTCCTGCTCTGTGAAAAAAACAATGAAACACAGACAAGTAGTACACAGCATTTCAGGTACACGGTGTGATCAGGACTTTAAAGGTGTCCTAATGCGATACGGGCCAGCGAATGGTGGACTGTGGATGTGGCAGTGAGGATTCACAGGGTCTGAGTCAGCCAGCCGCGTCTGTGGGATGACAGGTGATTTCCACCAGTACTGTAACAGTGATGTTCCCTGACACGGTGGGGTTTTCTCTCAGTGGATTTTTTTGTGTCTCTAAGTATCTGACAGAGTGTGTGAAGCAGTAGTTTTTTTTTCCCTCTTTTTCCCTCAGAGGATCTCAGAACCAAATAGTACCAGCTCTCACGCTAAAAATATTACCTGATGACTTGATATGAAACAGCACAGCAAACCTCAGCCTGGGTTTCAGAGGCGAATGTTAATCACAGGAAACACGGAGATGACCCTGTACTGGGCGTAGCTGCTCCTATCCCTCATTTTTACGCTTCATAATTTAGAAGCTAAACCTGCAAATACAACAAATATATTCACAATAACAGAACCATGAAGACAACGACTGATATTGTACATCTACTACATCCTTGAATATCAAGCATCATTACACTTACTATCACTCATTGCTTTGAAACTGTAATTGTATCCCAATTGTCAGATCTGTAACTACAGCAAACAGCTCTATGTTACACAAGGCTTAAAAGAACAGGATGGAGGTTTTGTTAAAAGTTTATTACTAAACACATCTCCAAAACCCTCCTTCCCAAAAGACAAGAACCTGTTTTATACATTCATTCATCCTAAATCATCACAGGTCAATGGTCATTAACCATTAACCAACTATGAATTAGCAATGACCAGCTTACAGTTGAAGGGCAGGCTTGACCCCGAACTCCAGTCCACCATGGGACATCCTCACCCTCCCCACTGCTTACAGACATGACCTAAGCATTATTCTCTCATACCCATTGTATTTTTTGTAAGGTAACAGACCATGGGCTGTCAGTGCACGGACTCCCATCGGCCTCCCCACAGCCTGATCAGCACAATGGTCTGGGGTCACAAGGGGTCATGGTCACCTCGCTCACAAACTCCTTGTGGGACTTTGCCGCTTCTGCAGTTGTGCAGCATTAAGAAGGGGCCAAACTGCCTATCTTTTTGCTTCCTGCTACTCTGGCATTTTTCAGCTCTCCTCAGCAGGGAGACAGAGAAATGGTGGATGAGCTGAAAGCAGTAAAGGGTTAATGAGTGGGGTCAGCGGGGTACCCAGGCAGCATCAGCATCTTTCATAGCGTTGAGTATCTCTGCTCCATGCCAAGACACTGCGGTCTGCTAAGCTAACCAGGGCTGTGTGCCTGAAACGTGGTGCAGAACTGGGCAGGGCCCAGATCTGCAGTAAAGGTCAGGTATACTTTAATTAATCTGTAGTCTGAGAAAAAATGGGTCGGTTACGCAGAATGGCATGTCTGACAGCATGCATTTTCCCCTGCAATCTCAGGGGCAAAACTGCCGTAGTAGGTAAATAATGGTGAGTGTCAGAAGAGTCTTTCCTGTCGCTTCATACCTGCAGGGCCCTATCTCCATCTGTGAGGCTGTTTTTGTAGTAAGAATCCCTCTTTCTGTTTCCATCCCACAGTCCACCATGCTGAAAATGTGCACATGCGCCCTCTGCTGGTCAAGGTGGGGACTGCTGAGTAGGAACTATATGCATCTGCGTATGACATATAGTTAGGCAAACTAGTGTCTCAGAATTGCTCTTAGCGCATTATGTGCGTGACCTGCAATATTCATTGCGAAATGCTTCTTTGGATTGGCTCCCTGTGACAATGTACTGGATAAAGGGTTATGGAAGATGGCTGGTTGGATGGATATTACATCACATAAATTCAGAATGGATGTATGACACAGAGGACATCCTGCACGAGATGCCAGTAGCACAGCAATATTCATCCATCTTTCTTACTGTGCGTCAGTACAGGATCATGGAGTCATAACCACTTATCCAGTAGATGGTTCCAGGCCAGTTGTGACCCATTACAACAACAATATACTCTTGTGAAAATTGTACCATTAGTAAGGATGCAAGATTGACCGCAGTTTAGGAACTGTGCTTGCTGTAATGAGCCAGTAGATGGCGGTGTAACATTATACCTAATCCTAATGTTTCACTACTGAGCCAGCATTATACAGAGAATCTGCTATTGGGCACAGAAGAAGGAAGGGGAAAGCGACAGATGATTTTAGACTTCATAACAGGTATCAGAAAACGAGGGGCAAAGTGTCCTGCAATAAAAGGTCAGAGATGCTGGCGGAATACAAGAAGCTCAAACTGAATCGGCACTAAACTCTTGGAGTAATGCTGTCCCAAGTGCCAGGCGAGCAGTTCGAATTTATTATGCAATTCAATTTACTTTACGAGAGTGGAGGAAGGCTGATCACTGTCCAAACTGGGCGCAGAGTACAGAAGGTCAGGTTTACAGAAGGTGGGTACCTCCACAGAGGGATCCATCGAAACATACAATGCCTGCAAGTTTCACAGCTACTTTAAGCAAATGTAAACTGACACATGGGCCATATTCACAGGGCTCTCCAGGTCACTCACCATCAACCCTAAGGACATCCCATATATACCAGCTGTATTGTGAGGGAATTTCAGGAGAACCTCAAAACATCAGGGCAGTCAGTGTTAGGTGCAGGTGCTTTTGTAATG
The DNA here is from genome assembly GCA_026777985.1 of Mormyrops attenuatus. Classification (NCBI taxonomy): domain Eukaryota; kingdom Metazoa; phylum Chordata; class Actinopteri; order Osteoglossiformes; family Mormyridae; genus Mormyrops; species Mormyrops attenuatus. Next base: position 19,647,500 of record JAODKC010000044.1, on the reverse strand, counting down.
AGATGTATATTGGATAATATACATGTGATTCTGCAGGAGCACCACTGGAATAAAAAGGCATGAAAAAGGTGCAGAGTAGCATCATAAGTATCCCTAATGTTCCTTAGATTAAAATGAAATAGTCAGATTGTATTTAATGGGATTCAGGTAATCCCGGTTTGTTACCTGTAACACCCTCCTCCAGTCAGCTGTTAATGCAACCACACGTAGCCAGACCACACCCCGCCTCTCCGGAATGATACATACACATGTTGCACATTTACTAATTAACAAAAGGCAGGTCTTAGGATGAATTCTGACAAAGGCTCTTTGTGAGGTATCAAGCCTTCTGTTGACTTGTTTTTCCTGAATTTTACTTGCTGCACTTGATTTGTATTTGGTATTCGTTTTGCTCTGGACTGGCATTGCACTTGGCTTGTGTGTCGACCATGATCCCTAGATTACATTTTGGTGTTCACTGCTTATTGTTCCCTGTTGTGAATCATCTAATTGGAACTGGATCTCAGAGCTACAACTAGATTTTGTATTTTATATTACCATTGGTATGTGCTTAAAGAAGAGGCCTCACCTGTAAATCCCAGTCTTTAAGGACAAAGCTAGACTCAGCCTCCAGGATCTCAGGAACCTCTGCAATCAGCCCTTTAAGAAGCTTCTTCTCTGTTCTGTTCTTTTCATCATTTTCCCCTCCAGTCCACTGATGACCTTTGACCCAGAGTGATATCTCTGTAAGAATTTCCCATATTTAACTTGATAGATTTTCCCAAAGAAACAGTAGAATATTTTACTGCCATTAAAGAGAAAACAATGAATAAAGGAACTACAATTTCAAAAGGGTCCATAAGAACCTGCGCTGTGTCATATCGCTTCGACTATCAGTTCCTAGGATTGTTCCTAGCTGTATTCCTTTTTAATATGCACTTCAGTGTTCTTACAGCAGGATGGAGGAAAAGTGGAGAAAGCACCCCTCACCCTCTGTCGACGCCTCCTCGCTCTCCCTGTCAGCCTGGTTCTCGCCCTGCTGCTGGGTTCGCTGCAGACTCAGCTGGTGACACACCTCGAAGGCTTGGCCCAGCGTCCGCACGATGCACACTGCTTGGGCCTAGGGGTGGCACAAGCACACACACGTATCATCCTCACCTCTGCGCTCCAGGCTACAGAAGTCTCTAGCTGTCACATCAAGTGTGCAAGCCCTTACCTTCTTCTTGGTTTTGAACACGTTGCATCGGAAGGAGCTGCTGGATCCATCCCGGGCAATGTAGCTGAAGATCTTCAACTCACGGGAGTCATGGGACACATAGAAAATCCTGTAAAGGGTTTTAAGAAATCTCTGCAGCTGTATTTAATTTGCTGAGCACATTTCCATAATACCATAATGCAACCCGTATGCACAACTGCCCTTCCTGGATAAGATTGCCCACCCCTGGTTTATATAATACAACGTATGCACTCCCAAATGACAAGGTATTTAGTAAAAAAATTGCAACCTGCAGCACCTTGATCTTATGCGTTTCTCTCATACTTTCAACTAGGTGGCAGACTAACTTAGAGGGTCAGTGTGTAACAATCAAGAAACAGGAAAATTCAGTGGCCTTTTGTCAGGGCCTCTTTACCCTGTTCAGTACTGGTCGAGAGCATCCCTGATAAAACCTGGTATCCAACAGAAGTCCAGTCTGTGAAATAAAAGCTTATGGTAAGCCCCATTACAGCTCTCCGAATCACATGACCACACTCAAGAAGTCTATAAACATCTCACTTTGCCAATATCTGACAAAAATATAGACAACATTCCAGAATGGATCATCCCACCCTTGCTGCCAGGTTGGCCATCCAATAGTTCCTCATTCCATGGACAGAACGCCATAGGAATCAGACAAATGCCAGGACTCCGGGCTGCTAACTGCACCAGTGGAACGAAAAAGGAGAACTCAGTGTGGAGGATTAGCAAAGCCCAGGGACCGGAACCAGGAGACGGAACAAAACTACAAATCCAGGAATGAGACTCTATTGGAGAAGAACTGCGGTCCGCAAATGGGATACAAAATAGCAAAACAATAACCTGGAGAGGAGTATTAGGTCTGCTCAGTTTATATCAGGGGTGGGCAATCTTATCCGCAAAGGGCCGGTGTGTATGCAGGTTTTTGGGATAACCTTTAGGTCAGCTGTTCAAACCCAGGTGTGAGGGCTGAATCACACTTCCCGTTCGAATTAGGCCACAAGGCCGACGACCAAATTCCCAGTAACAATCAACAGTAACATGTGATGCCATGCAGTCTTACCCAAGGCTGTTTTCCATTAACTCCACCGACTCACCTGTATATTGGGTCATGCATCACCAGCATCTTGGCCTCATCCCAAGTCCACTCCTTCCTCTATAAAGACAGACAGGTGTTAATGGTATAGGAACAGAAACATCTGAAGCCTTTGATAATGCATGTTTTTCAATTTTAACCAGGCAACAGAAGGCAAATTATTCTCTGATACAGACGGTCCCCAACTTGCGAACAAGTCAAATTTGTAGGCAAGTCGGAAAAATAATACAGTGCATAACAACAATAATATTTATGCAGTAATAATAAAAGTTGCTACATATGGTACTGTACTGTACCTCGAGTTGGCGAACCACTGAAGCTGCACAATGTTTTCACGAGCATCACAAAGTAATGCATGTGTTTGTTATGAATCTACAAATTGCAAACATTGTCTGCCATTGAGAGCCTTCCCATGATACTGACCACATAAAAGATTATGGGCTATTACACCATTAGATTCTTACCACCTGACTGGCGAGACCTTACCTTCTGTTTCTTCCAAAGAACTACCTTCACTCCATCCACAGATATGACAATGTTCACCTTCTTCTTCTTAATGCACTTTGCTTTGAATTCATTCTAGGAGAAAAAACACACCAAGGAATTTGCTCTATTTGTCGATGTAGGAGATGGTCTGCAAGAAGGACATGTCCAGTACACCAGTGACATACATGGGATGTTTCTCAATACCAACAATGCAAAGACCGTACTTGTAGTCTTGGCAAGACCAGTCTTGGTAACTTGTCTGCTAAGAAAGAACTTGGGGCGCAAGGAATCATGGGATTGGTCTCATTCGGTAAGGATGCGACCAATGTATCTTTTATATTTGTGAGCAGAGCAAGAACAACATCGGGGATTTTTACCATCCTCTGTACTTTTGTTCTTGAGTATTGGAACTGGTCTTTGGCTATGGAAGATAATGTAAAACACATGGTCAAGTACGCATATTGAGATTCACCCATGGTGTGACTGGGTTCATAATGGACAGCAGAGATTCTGCTGTCACCTGGTTGGTTCCTCTGATCTCTGAGCTTCATCTTTAAGGTTTAAAGGCATCAAATAAGCATCATGCCAGGTGCTTCTCCCAGCCAACTGAGAACAATTCCTCTTGTCTGCCATTTAAATTTTCCTTTTGGCCAATTGTGTCAGACAAGTCATATGTCCATACGTTTCAGAAAGTTGTGTGTGTCAATGAGTGTAAATTATTTATGTGTCTGTGTGTGTGTGTCTCAAAAGCAACAGCACTATGTTTTTCAGTTCTGTGTGGATCATCTTGAATATTTTTTTTTTATTGCTTGGTTCAATTCACTAATGAATTCACCGACAAGTCACTGAGGTGAGCACAGCCTCGTGGGATGCTGGCAGTACAGACGCACTGAGGCCATAAATGGGAGCTGCCAGGCGATTTACTGAATTAGTGCAGCTGAAAAGAACACAGCGTACTGCTGCTGCCAAAGTCACAGCGGCTCACAAACAGTCAAGGGCTGGCTTTCAATTTGGTGTCATCTAGTTTATATACCGTAGTGAAAGTGAGGTTTCATCTGTAAATCAACAAGAAACCAGTTTTCAAATTTGTAATGTAACTATTCTTGTACGTAAAAGTATATGCAAAATCAACACAAAATCTTGTTATTCCATGCAAATTATTAGCTAATTCAGTATAGAATTAGATATAGTTGAACTGTATTTCATTTGGTCACCACCGCACGCCTCCCGAGATGAGGGTTCGAATCCCACCCTTTCTGCTGTGTGAAGTTTAAGGTGTTCTCTGCCTTGTGCATGGTTTCCCCCAAAAACATACAGCTAGGTGAAGCGCTATCTCTAGATTACCCATAGTTTGTGTTTGATGGACTGTTATGCTGTCCAGGGCTTACTGCCTGTGATAGCCTCCCTGTGACATTGTCCTGGATTGGCAACTGGAAGATGGATGCATATTTTTTCTGTTAAATAAACAATTATGCCTTTTAGGCATGTCAGCACATTTTCTTAAGACACCACAGTATTAAGTCAAGGTCTTACTGGACCTATTGGATTGTCTGTCCTGACACATGATTTCAACACCAGCAGCTGGGGATGATGTCTTTAGCACCTGGTAAAACACTGAAGGATCAGGAGGGTAAGTGTTTCTGGTCATCATCTGCCTCAGGACTCCCAGAGAACAAGCAAGCGATGTGTGTGTTGCTATTTCCAGAAATCTCCAACAACCACGCAAAAAAAGGAAAAAACAATTTTATTAGCTCGAGCACAAGTATGCTAAGTAATGTGAGGGATGTTGTGGTCATCTGAGCAGAAACCGATCCACAAGAATAACACAGGGAAAAATCTCTCGGCAGCCATCATCCCGGTGTGGACAACTGGATCCTGTGAATATGGCCGTGGATTTTTTCAGAGGCAGTGCACGAGGACTAGGCAACAGCCATTGGCACAGCGGTCACTGGCTGAGGAAGGCGGACAAAAGGAAGCTGGACGGGGCTCAGATTCAAATTGTGCTGGCGCTGGTACAGCTGGGGGCAGGGCTGGGGCTCAGCGGATGGGGGCTCTGTAAATCTCAGTCTGAAAGACCCCTAAGCTGTACTGCAGCTGATCTCGTGTCCCTCAGCAAGGGCACACTGCAAACATGCTGCTTACTTCACACATTCTCACATGCACAAACACAGGAACTACTTTCATGTACTTTCACCACATGAATAACTGCGGAGGAAAAATACTGACACCAAGGGATGGAAAATATTTACTGAGCTATGATAAATAATAAAAAATAAAACTATAACTGCAGAATACGTCTTTTTCAGGCTCTGCTGGATTGTATAGTAGAGACGTGGCATAGACGACATACACTGGATGGGCTGCAAGATGAAGACGGCATCTCTATGTGAGGAAATGTCAGCACACAGCACTAGCAATGTGCACCGGGAACAAACAGAACATAAAGCTAGCTGCCTCTAAAATGCCTTAATGCCTTAATGCCAGTTGTATCAGAAATCTACAGGGGGACACTGATCTCAGTTAGGGGGCTGTTCTCAGTAGAGAAGGATACTGTTTGTGTTGCATCCTACATTTTTCACCTACATCTAGGGACACTTTACTGGAAATACTTCAGAAGATGTGCTGGATCTTGATGAGAGACTGTGTGTGTGTATGTGCGTGGGCATGTGTGAATTCCTAGTTTGTACTCCCCCCCTATATTCCAGCTAGGCATAATAGCAGAGCATATACTCTGCTAAAACCACTCCTTCATGTGCAAGATTCAATCTCATTAAAATCAGTGAGGCTCCTTCTGGGTATGGAGGAGGCCGCCGTGCTTGGAATGCCAAACAGATGCTCCAGAAAATAAACTAATGTCTCTTACCATGGTACCTTACGAATAACACAATACTTCATTAAAGCAGAACAGCTTTAGTGAAATTAAATCTATTTATCTTCCTTTCCAATAATCACATGGCTTAAATATGCATTTCTCTATTTTGGAATTTGGTCGAAATAAATACAAACATTATATGCGCACCACTATGTCACGTAATCAATGCATCCACCTTTGAAACACTCCGGTATCGGGTCGTGGTAAACTAGGACCCTATCAGAGGCAGTAAAACAAGCTGCAAGCAATATTTTAGATAAATGTGGGTTATCTTCCGTCGTTATCCAGAAACGATAGTGGCGTGACATTGCGCAATTTATTTAAACTTACAGTAAATGTAACAGTAAAATAGCATGGAGAGTGGATGAAAAGGTTCCTGGTACACCTGTAGCGAGGGGCCTGCGCTTACCCTGATCCTCCGCATAGCCGCCACGATCTCCACGCGGCTGCTGGGCCTCGGCATGTTCAGGCTGCCCACGTACTGCAGAGGGAAAGAGGGAGAGGGCTGCACACAGCAAGCACAAAATGCACTACGGTGCAACGGTGAGTACATGCAGCCCGACCTCAAAACACATTTTATAACACCAAATACTCAGGATTTCTCCAGCCAAAAAGAGGCACAAATATTTCTATAAGTGTTAAAGAAAAAACAAAACGCTGCACCATCTGGTCAGTTGCTCTTGTACTCAACAAAGATATCATGTCTGGGCGTCCTCCGAGTTATCGCAGTCACAATGCATGGAACATTAAGGGGTGGGAAACCGGGTATTTTAAGAGGTTTTTAGATCTACTTTTATGGCTTTTTCTAGAGAAAAATGCAGTTTTGCTTCAATTATAAGTATACTGGAACCCAGTATCTGCGGTTTTCGTTATCGTGGTATCAGTTATCCGAAATAAATGGGAAAATTCCATAAATAATTGGTTCATAAATTCACGCTAATGGAGTACAGGCAGTAACGTGGTCAAATCCATCAGCCTTCTTGAGAATTAGGCTAAAAAGAGAATACAGTGCTGTACAGTACTGTTGGCCTATAATAATGTTTAATGTACTTTATTAATAGTGTATCTGATGTTGATAACGTCTTGCTGCCAATTAAACTTTATCATATGTATATGCACATGAAAATCACGTTATACATGAGGTCCGGGATGCTTCGATTTATCCGCGATTTCGGCCATCCGCGATAGGTGTTCCATACATAGCAGCCGCGGATACTGTATTGTTACAAAGCTACAGTACTTGGAGCTGCTCGGAGAGCGTTATCCGGCTCAGTGGGAATGGCCTGGTGTCTATTCAGTTAGCTGCTGGTTCGAATCCCATCCCCGGCTCCGATGGGCCTTTAAACCTCCAAAAAATGATTGACTTGAACTTAAATAATAATTCAAATAACCTTAATGTATCAAAGCACCCTCCATAAATGGCAATATGCGCCGTATGGTTACTTACGTGCGGGACACCAGTATTATGGTGCCTCTCAGACCAAAGTGCGTATCTAGCCTGAAACCGCAGACTTAAATTGATGGCACAATACGCAGCTGCGCGCTTTCTCTGCTTAATAAGTACATGGGAGAATAGACAACCAGGTGTTTATTCATTTGTATTTGCAAAATTCTTAGTGAACCTTTGGGTTGACTGTCAAATTAACTTTACTTTGTTTTGAATGCTTATAATGGCCACTGAAAATACTGAATCTGGTTTTAGATGTATGCCTATTTCCTTTCATTACTCTACTGCCCATAATTCAAAAATCTTAAACTATTCATCAGGTTTTTCGGTCAACTTAACGGTAAGTATCCCGACAAATTGTTGTGCAATATTTGACACTTTTTTCTATTAGGCGACTATATTATTCCTTTTTGCAAAATCGACACTGTAAAAATTTAATTCATAATTACTTCCCAAGCAAAGGAAAACAATTAAAAGTACGCATAAGGGTGTGGTGGTGCAGGGTTTAAGTTACATGCAATTAGATACACTCATTAATAGGCCTATGCCAGTGTTTTATATTTATACTTCAATGTTTCTACTGCCATCGCGATATACCTATCTTTTGTCTCTTTAACAATACATTTACCCTTAAATCAAACTCACCAAATAACTATACTCATACTGAATACCGTGCATATGCATATCCGTTTAGTCTGCAAGGAGTATTAAAAACGATCCTTTCGTCTATTGAATCCTAGTGCAATCACTAACCTTAACCTTAACTTAAACCTGATCAATGCTTTTTACAGTTACTGCAAATCAGTTTATACTGTTCATGTTGGATGTGACAGGTTTCGTTACATTTTCGAATACATTTTATTGAACGGCACCAATACGAGATAACATATGGAAAGCTCACCTTGGCTTGAAAGTGAATGCCATGCTGGAAAGCCTCTTCATTGTGAATAGGTATTTGCGAGTCCCCTATGTCATCCACAAGGTTGTATCCGTTACGCACCGGCATAGTTGCTCTTATGAGCTGGCACTTGTGTCATCACTGGCACCTTGTTAATAATCAGTAATGCACAAGCGCAATTACCGACTGCTTTATTATAGGGTGATGCAGCACTGTGGCCGGCAGCCCCAAAACGGAAATGCAGATCTCAAATAGAAAGCAAAACGCGTCCATCTGGGCGTCACGATCGTCTTGTTTAACTGATCCCCGTTTACTTATTGATCTTACATTTCAGCAAAACGAAACAGCGCGATCCATACCCAAAGACGTATCCGCGGAACCCGGAAACTACTAATCTTGCATTAGTTAAATGCTTGGTGGAGTTTAATAACGACAGAATTAGGCATGCTCCGTTCTCACGGACCAGTCTCTTGAATCACATGATGTTAAAGGAAAAAAAGATATTATGGATGTAAGCGAAGACTCATTTTACACTGTATTGATATCATTATGGCAGAAGACGTTTATTAATAATTTGATGTTTTTGAGAGTAACTATATAGTATTTTGACATTAAGACCTAGCGATTAGGCTTGCTTGTTATTTACTTTATATAATAATTATTTATTTTGTTCATCGTGTCTCCTTGTGTTGTTTTATTTTGTTCAGAATTTCATGAAGGGTACTACTACAATACAAAACATATATTGTACATATAGTGTAGCTTATAATATAGTACGGTCCATGCACTATATGTTGTAATACCCTTTACGTTTCACAACCAGCAACCAGTCAGCAGTAATTTTCCGTAAGCGCTCCCCCTGTCGGTTAAAACTTAACATCCCTCTGTGCTGAGCCGGTCAACCTGTGGGGTGTCAAACTCAGTCACTCAAACGGCCATATTAAAAACCACCGGTGAAATTCTGACCCGACGTATGACCCAATCTCTGCAGTTATTTGGTTGAATTCTTTACTGTATGTAAATAAAGTTTACAAACGTGAACTGTGTAGTAAACATCATTTCCGAAAATTCTCTTTTTTAAATAAAAGTGGATCTTTCTTTGAAATGGCAAGAAATCAAAACAACCAGATTACAACTAGAATGTTTTGCTGAATTTCATGGTAGCTCACTGCCACTGAACCTGTTAGTGGGGGGAGGGTTGGAAAGAGGAAAGGTGAGGCGCAGGTTCACACAGGATCGGGTGCATCTGATACAGTCTGCATGCCCTCTGACATATTGTGGTCACCACCTTGCATAATGCCTGACCTGCATAATTACCAATGACGTAGCTTAATTACTGCTAAAAAATATCAATGAAAAAATACATTTTTCAGTCAATCTATGTAACTGGATAGTACTTTCTACTTAAATTTGTACAGTGATGGTACTTCGGCCGCCATCTTTACAAACATTTCTGAGTGATGCTCCTTACCACTCAAATGGCCTTGTGTGATAGTGTAGCATCCATTGATTGCACACTTTGGACTTTTGCAGAAAGTAATATGCCATATGGATTAGGGTTGCCACTAATGACTTTTTCTATTGATTAATCTATTGACTATTTCACAGATTGGTCGTTACTTCATGCATTGAAATTCAGATTGCTGGTTACAGCCAGTCATTATCAACAATTTGGGAACATTTTGGTTTCTCAATAAATTACACCAGCACTGGAGAGAGAGTAGTTGAGAAGACTAAGACTGTCTGTCGGCTCCCTTGTACCAAACTCATCGATATGCTGCTGGAAACACATCCAACATGCTCACTCAGTTGAGATGACATCATCCAAGTGTTTATATGACCAGAGCAAGGCAGAAACCACCACTGCAAGTCGGTCTCCCTGTGGCATTTAAGGCGCTTTTGTCAAGAAATTCAGACTGGGATAAAAAATTTTAAAACTATTATGGTTATCAGGGTATTTATCAATACAGATTACTGTGACTGTGACTGTTACTATCTGCTAGGCAGAAAATTTATTTTAGAAATTGACCACAAAGCACTCACCTGCATTCACACCATGAAAGATCACAATGTTTGGGTCATGAGATGGTCTCTTGCATTGCAACCGTTCCACTTCCACATCCAGCATAATGTAGGACAGAAAAGCATAATGGCTGATTATCTCTCACGATTGCCTACCTTGTGTAATCCAGGAGAGATGGGGGGTGCTGTGACAGAACAGGTCAACACTATACATCACCATAACAAAATCACACTGCCAGGTTAATCTCACCTCCCAGTTCTGTCCCTGCAATAGTCCTCCAGTAGTTTATGTGTTTTGGTTTCTTCAGCCTGTATTTTCATACTACAACAGCACACAGTTTGCTAGCAGTCAGCCCAAATAGCCTTCCAGATTATGCACTTTACTCATTATAACTAATTAGAATAAATATGACACCAGACGCATTTATTTTCTCATTGCAGTTTCAGCAATTTTTCAATACATTCTGCTGTTTCCTGGGAGGGTTCAGGATCCTAAGGACCCAAGGGACCTATTTGGGTGGCCTAAATACTGCCTGGAGCAGGCGGGCCAAACTACTTATGGGAAGGGGATTTGTTTAGATTTTGTTCTTCTTTGTTTTATGTATGGTATATGGGACATAATCTCCGATGGTTAACATAACCTTTTGCATTGTGTGGGAAGTTGGATTTTACACATGGTTGTTTTATTTGTTTATTTGTTTGTTTGTTTGTCTATGAAGTTATATAACTGTTTCCCCCTTTTCCCAAATAATGGGAATTTTCTCTGGCTCATCAGGAGGCTGAGGAAGAGTATGTGACTAAAGGGGCCTGGCTGACGTTGCAGCGGGATCCTGCTGATGAGCGAGAGAAACCTTATGGAGGTTGTATGAATTGTATGAAGAGCTTGCCCCCGTGATGCCAGACACCAAAGATGTCATCCAGATGTTGGAGATATATTAAAGGAAGGTGGGTACATTTTTTAAAAAGTTCCTATTCCCACATTGCCATATAGATGTTTGAATATGCTGAGGCAATTTTTTTGCTGATTATCATACTCTTTGTGTTTGTTTTGCTAGTTTTTAGGGCTGTTCTCTGTGATATTATTTGTGTCCTTTTGTGTTTGTGGGTTTACAGTTTGTATGACTCTTCTGTCCTCTTTGATCGGCTCCACCATCTCCCTTGTAATCTGGTTGTTTTGTGGTTTTCAGGGAGATTTCAGCATGAATGGAGTTTGTGTGTGTTCCTCTCCCTCAAAAAATGCTGCTAGTTTTAGCCTTTGGTGGTAGGCCTGTAATTCTTGTCATCCATTTCATTTGTTTTTGTTATTCCTGCCATGGGTATAACAAAGTATAATATATTAGAGGGCTGCAGGGGAACTGGGAAAGCAATAATACCACGGATATCCATGGTAATCCATGGAAATGGAGGAGAAAATTAAAATAATCCCACAGTAACAGCGGCAGTGGAGATGACCGTTACTGCATTCCCATGGGGATGGTAATAAAATATATAGTAACACTGTAGTAACGGTAATAAAATTCCTCGTAAATGCATGCTATTATATCTACTTTATTAATTATAAGTCCTTTTGTTCTGTTAAATTATTTGTTCTCATGCCAACACCAGCTGATGGCAGTGTCACGTGAGTAATTTAATAATTAAGATATTTAAAGGCAAATATTGGGCATGTTTAATATTACATTGTACTGTCAGTGTGTGAATGTGGGGATTGGATGGGATTGGTTTTGGTGCCTGTGGGGTTCGGCATGGATGGTTCTGGTGCACATGGAACAAGGTGGGGATGGTTTTGGTGCATCCGGGGACGAGGTGGGGATGGTTTTGGTGCATGCGGGGACGAGGTGGGGATGGTTTTGGTGCCTGTGGGGACGAGGTGGGGATGGCTTTGGTGCATCCGGGGACGAAGTGGGGATGGTTTTGGTGC
>JAODKC010000044.1:19607476-19630162 GCA_026777985.1 Mormyrops attenuatus | reverse complement strand
GGATGGGGGGGCAGGTGTTTTCTCAGCTCAGCATGTTGTCTGGCATTTCCACATACATCAAGCTAGCCCGGATTGCAGCTCCACGCTTGACAGAATCCGACACTTGGCTATAATCTAGTGTCACAAGCCATGATCATCAACGTGCTCGCTGTGATAGCAAATCACGCTAGCCAGAGCAGAACGCATCAAGCCAATGCTCAAGACCCAAAACGAGGCATATATCTTAGAGCCTAGGGGGACATCCCCTAGCTAACGACTGCTTTAAGATGTTTCTATATTTCTAAGTGAAAAATTTCATTTTCTGCCTCTTCACCTCGACTATCCTCCTTTTAATTACTTTATGCATCAAATGTCGCTGTCTTTGAAGGCAGAATTTCTTCACATCCGTGTGCAGACCCAGTCAACAAATGAAGATGTTCATCCTCTCTAAAAAATAAATGTCGAATATGGGGAATCAACTCAGCTTTTGCTGTGTGACATTCCTGCCGTTAAATAGCCTGATGTGTGTGCTTTTTTATACCCAGACCCTCAACAAACTGGTTCTCACTGGAAAGACGATGCAATACAGGAGGGAACCCAGCAAACGGAGAGGGCAACTGTCTTCCAGCGGTAATGGAGTTTAATTGCTTCTAAAATTAACCACTGAGCTGAAGAGCCGCTTTCATTTCGCATCCCATATTGTAACTTTATAGCTACATTATAGCTTATGTTGTAAGCGTTGTAGGCATCACATGATGCAAACGTGATGCCTTATCAGCCTGATGTATAGCTACCTGCTTGATGATCAACTAGCATTTTTATTCTTTTGGGGTAGGTCCTTCAGAGCAATCTGGTGTTCGTTTTATTATTTAAAGCCGATAAAGAAAAATCTCTTCACAACCCAATGAATACATTAGTGGAAACATGGAACAGCCAATCTGCCCATATGTTTCCTTGTCAACATGCCAGACCTGAGCTGTCAGCCAAGCAGATGGCTATTTTGCATAGATGTGTAAATGTGACTTCATGCCCGGTGAGTAGGCCTAAGATGTAAATTACCATTAGAGTTTATGTTTTTTTTTTTTAAAGTAGGGCAGCCCGATGGCCACACATCTTCAGGGTTAATGGTTTGAGCTCCATCTCGGCCCCATGTTTGCGTGAAGTTTGGGTGTTCGCCTTGTGTGTACAGTACGTGGGTTTTCTTTGGGTACCTCATGCATTCATAGGACATATGGTTTTTCTAGCCGGCCTCTCTAAATTGGCCATTGTACAGTATGTGTCCTGTGGTGGACTGACTGCCTGTTCTGCGTGGGATAGGCTGCGGGCCTACCTGTGACTCTGACTGGGATCGGTGGTTAGAAGAAGGTTGGGTTATTATTATTTAGATCAACAAAATGCTTTTTGCATTCATATGGCATCTTGTATTCAGGTTAAATTATTATACATTTTTATCCATATTTCATTGCTTATAAAAGGAACAGACCTGTCCTGGTCTTCCCCTGAGATAGCAGCTTATCCTGGCAGTACCGTGACAAGGCTGCATTTAGCTACCCAGTGAGGCCCTTACCTGAAGGGCACGTGGACCCTGCAGGCACCACAGCTGGTGAAGTGGATCCGCTGAGCCCCTCTCTGTCGCTGCAGGAGCCCAGGCAGCTGCTGTTCCCTGCTAGCGGAAGCTCCTCCCCCCATATGCCCAGGACATCAAACCTTGACTACCTTTCTCTGGACTTCAACTCTGCGTCGCCGTCGCCCGTGCAGAAGGTCAGCACATGCAGTCCTGAGAGTTTTTCTCGCTCTTCTCTGCACACTCCGCACAGAACATACTTTTCACACTCTTATTTGAGTGGCATGACATGCTACAGAAAGCAAAAGTAAGCCACCAAAATAGCGTAAAACATCTCGACTGAAGCAGTGAGTCATGTATTCACATGTTCAACTATCAACAAACAATAATAGCTAAACACCCAAGTACACAATTAACAAATAGAAATAATTTTTATAAGATATATTTAGAATGTGTTATGTCTCTTAATTTTGTTATAAAAGGCTGGATAAATTGTGTTGTTTCTCATCCCTATCTTCCTAATTGCATTGGAGGAATCCATTTTTCATGCCCTTCTGTGCCGTATCTAGGCAACGGCAGTGTCACTTATGCAATACCTCCTACGTCTATAACAGGAGGCCCTCTCGGAGAGGCCTCTCAGATGTAGTCGTCAGGGGCACCACAAAGGGTGATTCGCACCCGTCTACTGCATAGGCACGAAAAGATTTAAAAGGTGCGTCGGCTAGCAAGTGTATCTCCAGGAAAAACAGTCTTGCATGTTGACTCTGGAATAGCAATCAAGGCGTCCCTCTGACGCATCTGATAATCGACAGAAATCCCTGCTGATCGTTTTGAAAGAACCTGCATAAAGCGTTGGTGTAAAGTGGGAATCTTATAGTTTAGTTTTGAAATCTAAATGAAACTTGCATTTAATATAGTACGTTCATTTATTTACGTTCACATTTATTTTGCAGACCCTCACTTTTTTTATAAGCAGGTGCATTTCACAAAGGGAATAGAGAGTAATTTGGTTGGAGATGCATTAGAAATAAGTACTGAATAAATGGCACAGGTGTTTACAGTTCAGCAGTTGAGCTAGAGCTGGCAGTTTGCACTCTCTCTGCCACAGAAAAATGACTTGGCAGGAATGGTATTACCATTTTTTCCATGACTGGACCTCTTGCACCACATGCTACATGGCTATCTTGAAATTTCGGTTCCTTTCTTCCTCTCTTTCCTTATTATCACTTAAGGGTTTGAATGTCAGGAATTGTGATGATATACATGTGTGTTTCTGTAAAGGACACGCAATTGTGTTTTTTTCAGAAGGCCCTGCTGGCAGACGAGCAAAGAGTGGATTATGTACAGGTGGACAAGAAGAAGACTCAGGCCTTGCAGAACACTAAGATGGACTGGAAAGACTTCCGACAATCCAAAGAATAGCAAAGCATCCTGGGAAAGCATAAACGGCAAAGCGGAACCTGTCATGGCATGGGGCAGCATAAGCCAGTGGAACCAAAAAAACTATCGAGCTGTCAAGGGTGGATAAATATCCTTTTATTAGGTGCCATTTACTGATGAATGTCCCTACACTGCCTCAAGTATTTTTTTAATGAAATAAGGACTTTTCTTGGTTTTAATACAGGGATTTCTTTTCTATTGAATTTTATTTGCCAGTTTTCAGTTGTACATATGTCGCAAGACCAAACAAACTGAATGCCATGCCACTTTTCCTGTTTTTGTTCTCTAAAATAATGAATCTTAGATCACAGTACTATGGTTTCCTAGTATGATCATTGTGTAACAGTTACTATGCATTTTTTCCAGCTAAAGATTTAGCTTCTGTTACATCTGCTGACTTTTACATAATGCTAAGGCAGCAGTGTGTGCGCATATAATGATATATTTACATTTTGCTGTTGCATTAACTCATTTTAAAGTCATGAATGCCTAAATTATGAGTTATAATTTGTCACTTTTAAGATACTTTGCCTTATGATCTGTGCTGGGGCTCAGCATTTACCTAAAAAATTATTATAAAGCGAAAGAAATATAAATACGTTTTCAAAACCAGCATAGCCTCCATCACAGGGCCAGTCTAAAGTTTCCACAGTCAAGGACATGGTCCTCTTTCTCTTTTAGCTTAATACAATCAGCTCCAGAAAGTATGCTTTTGTTCCTAAACATCGATTAAACAAGTCAATTAGGATTAAATTACCCCCACAGAATTGAGCGGAGAATGAAATGTCTTCATTGAAAATTGCTGTATCTCTTAAAATAGGCATTTAATATGCAAAGCTGTCAGTATCTATAAACGTTTAAGGCGAAGCAGGCGTCTAATTTTCCTCACATTGGACTGTCCTAAAGCGTGCATCTTGGAAAATATAGCGGCAGTTTATT
Organism: Mormyrops attenuatus; assembly: GCA_026777985.1. Lineage (NCBI taxonomy): Eukaryota > Metazoa > Chordata > Actinopteri > Osteoglossiformes > Mormyridae > Mormyrops > Mormyrops attenuatus. The sequence continues at coordinate 19,626,240 of JAODKC010000044.1, read as the reverse complement.
TACTCGCTCAGTGCGTGATTATCCAAGGACGTCCGAATGGGATTTGGGGTGAGGAAGAACTGAAAAGCAACAATGCAGATAACAGCTTTCAAGGAAGCTGGCAAAATGTAGGCTTTAACTACGTGTAGCTACCCATGAAAAAATACGACGATAACTGAGCTGCAAAGAATAAAATAAAAAAGGATTAAAACGCATATATTTGGGGGGAAAAAAACACATTGATATCGTACAATATTTTTCCATGTTTGATTGCAGTCCACATTCTTGCAGTCTAACTGCTAAATCTGATCACAATGTCTGTCAGGTCTTTCGAAAACGTCAAGAGTAACTGTACTCATTCTCTGTTTGATGCAATTACTTTCATACTACTGATTAAGAGTGATGACGTTACTCTTTCTATAGCTCCCTACCATTTTGCAGAATATTTGTATTTCTTACTTAATACGTTTTTTTTTTGTTTACAATAACCATTCAAGTACAATTAAAACCATTTTTTATTGGTTTGTTGACAATGGGACTTTAACAAAGAGAATTTTGTTATATAAGAGCAAATGTTCTTACTTTATGTGTAATTAATACGCTGCTGCTGAGATTTTCGTCTTTTTTCCAAACTGTGATAAACCCACAAACCAGGTACTGTGTGCTCCACTATTGCTAGACAGTTAGCACATTTACAGAAAAATCCAACATTATAAATAAATAAATTGCCTTCTGTTGACAGGAAAACATTATCCGATGGCACGCCAGTTTTTCACTTCTTTGGGCTGCTACTATGTGTGTTGAAATAATCGGCTAGTCGCAAAGGAATAAGTAAATAATTTATTCTCCTCAGAAGGCAAAACAACAGGAAACCCGTGTTGCCAAAGAATCGTCTCTTTTTAGTTTTTCCCATTGTGCTTGTGTTTTGTTCCTACCTGTGGTACAGCTGGCTGCTTTTTTATCTTTGCTCTCTTTTCAGGCTACAGTTGGGCTGTATTTTAAAAGGTAACCATACGTGTCTTAAAGAAAGAAGCTTAACATTTTCTAAAGTATCTCAAAGAACCAACTATGGTAAGCCTAAAGGGCAATGTATGATTACTGTGAATTACTGTGAATTCATCTTATCTATAGGGCTACAATAAAGCACAACTGGGAAAACTCACATTTCAGTTGAATGTGGTGTTTACTGTTGAGTGAGTTGGATGTACTAGCTAGATGAAAATCGGACATGCAGGTACTAAAGAGACTAATCACTTTGTACGTTTACTCAGGGTAATTTGTTGGCATTATTATTATCTGGTATTAATATTAAGTCCTTAGCATTCTTTGTTAGAGATTCTTTGCTATTGCCTAGTTAATACATTTTATTTAATATTACAAGGATTCCAATAGAACTCTTCTATCGATGGCTGGGTTATAGAGAAAAACATGCTATATTACAATAAGACTGATGACTGGGGAACCTACAGACTCTGTTATTCATGTTGCTTTTACATCAGGCGGTATAGACTATATACTAGCTGTGTGTCAGACAGAGTCACGAACAGCTCAGCTGTCAATCCCGGCCCTGCTTCTCTTCTTTGATCTCCCTGTCTTCTTTAAGCAGATGAATTCTGAGTGCAGCCTAGCCTGCGAAGCAAGCTCTCAGGAGCACTGACTTGGCAATAACTTGAGCAAGTAGCTTTGGAACAGTCCAGGGCAGCGTCCAGCAGGAAGACAATCACAGGTTTCATTTCAGTACTCATGGAATTGTTCAAAAAACATTCAAATATGTTGTAGAAATTATATGTTATGTACTTCTGAGTTAATGATCTTAAGTTTTCATTGTGAACACAAATTACCATGCATAAAAATCAATTAAAATTGAAAGATTGTAAATTTGTAAAAAAAAAAAAAAACTTTACTATTAATAGTTCAAATGAATTCTCTACATATATGCAAAATTTCCCACGTTATTAAAAACTTCTTTGCAAAACTATTTCACATAATATATGTAACATATGACCATGTACCATGTTATTCACAGCACTGAGTAATTGAAATCCATCCAACTTCCAAATTCTGCTCAGGTTTACAGGAAGGATCCTGGATTCCATTCCAAGTCCATTTACAGATGCTAATAAGCCTTATCTACATCCATCCATCCATCCATCCAACCAACCAACCATCCATCCATCCATCCATCCATCCAACCTACCAACCATCCATCCATCCATTACATATAATACATGGTCTTCTTCTTACATTAGAATAAATCCTCCTACGCTTGGCACCTTCTTTGGCCTGTTATCATTCCAATCTGCTGCTGCCAATGACTGGAATTTGTTACAAAAACCTTTACAACTGGATAATTTTATATCTGTCACAGCTTTCAAAGGCCTACCAACAGACATTTTAATACTTGTAAATGCTTTAATTCTGATTAATTATTTTGTTATGGTTCCTTTGTGTGTGTGTGTGTGTGTGTGTGTGTGTGTGTGTGTGTGTGTTTGCTTTCTGGCTGTCATTGTAAAAAAGAAACTGTTATAAAAGAAACTTAAGTCTTTGCCTGATAAAATGAAGGTTTAAATAAATAAAAATAAATAAATCCATTTACCTCATTATTATATTAGTGTTTGGAAAGTCCTCCCAACCCAAAAACCCCCTCCCCACCACCACCACCATACACACACACACACATCGGAAAATGCTCCCCACACTGAAAATGGTCCCTATAATGTCAAAAAATATGTTTTTATTACAATGTGGGGGACATCTGGCCCCCACAATGTAATATAAACCTAATCCATACACACACAGACACATACACACATTTGCAGCCGTCTTGATTTGGTTTTAAATGTTAGCATGCAACAGACCTCACATTCTCAAACAGAGGGTTGGAAGGCTTTTATTTCACTAAGCACATCTCACCACGCATGAAAGTCTGAGCCTGTGAGACAACTGTGCTTTTCTACATACATACCATTCATGTGCATACTGACTGGTTTTCTCACTCATTCAAGACAAAAAAAACCGTGCACCCTCCAAATGTGTCATTATACTACATATCCAAAAGGATATCTTAATTCTAAACAGAATAACTGATTATACTAGAAATATCATGACTGAATAATAGTGTGGTACTTACAATGTAAATTGCAAATGTAAAAAAGAAAAAAATAATAAAATAAATAAATAAAACTGTGACAATTCAATGGTAATTCCAACCTCAGGGAAACATTTTATGTCATTACATCTCCACAATAACATTGAAGAAGACAATGATGAAATGCTTAAGTTTCAGTTAAATTAACCGTGTAATGGTAAGGTTATACTGCACTTAGCAGTGGCTATCTACCCCACGACTCCAAGAAGGCACCCTTTCGAAAAAGAAATGGAACTTTTTGTCAATAAACGATTGATCATTTTGTAACATTGTAACCCCATTGCATTCTTCTATTATAGAGACATGATAAGTATGAAGGAGAACAACAATAAAAAATTTTAATCATTGTTTTCTGAACTTTTCACATGTTTTATCTTAAGGGAAACAAAGGGGGAAAAAATGAAAAGAGAAATTTAAGAATTAGTACTAAAAGTTTATACATAACAACTTTGTCAAATGGAAGTGCAGTCTGTATGGCATGGTTATCCAAGTTTAAAATTAAAATGGAGTGGTTAAACCCAGGTGTAGTGGCGATATCGCAACGTGTACTGTAGCAGTTCCAAGTAATTCCAAACTGTGTATTTAGGACAGAGAACAATTTGTTTTACAATCATTACCTTACAACTGCAGCTAAAAGCCATACAAATCATTTAGCATTTTGACTTTTCGAATTCTTAAGACAAAGGCAAGAAAAATCCAGAAAAAACATAAATGACAAATAAAACTCAAAGTTTGAAGCACAATTTAGGTTTCAGTAGGAATTCAGATTTTGACTTGTAAACATGTGTAGTTTGAATTCTGAACTATAAACTACAAATGCAAACACAAATAGCTCCAAGTCTTCTCTGGTTTGTGAAATCAAAAGTGAAAAAAGACATTTTTTTAAAACCGAAAGCATCTACTTTAAGCTATATTAGGCGGTGGAAGTCCTTACACTAGGGTCGAAACAGAGTCATAAATTTGTTCTGTGTTATTTGCCAGACAAAGGTCTTAGTTTAACAACAAACTGACCAAAGGGCTGAGATCAGTTACAAGTCACTTATTTTTAATATATTAAAATACCCTGATAGAAACCTACTTGGTGCTAAAGGAACAGCTAGCATTTAATACTTGTATAATTACATAGAGCATTAAAAGTTACATTTAACTAAGTTTTCCCCTTGAAGTGGATAATATTGCAAGTTCACACTCATACATGGATTTAAAAATTTATGATGATGGGGCATTTCACCTGCAGTCACAGCGGAAAATGCCCAGTCGACGGATGGAGCCAGTTACAATGTTGCATTGTAGACATTGGTAAGTGTCAGTGTTCTGAATATGGAAACATAACTCTATGCCCATACTTCAGTAAGGGAAACCTGGACTAATCTGGTTTTCTTTGGGTTAGAGTACACTTCAAATCGTTACACTTTAACCGAGGTGGGACACACTCCTAAATTGGCACAATTTAAATTAATACAACTGCACAAACTGTTAAATAATAACTTTCTGTGAATCAAATGGATCCAATTCCAAAGCAGTGTTTCTTATTAAACAACCAAGTGAACAAAACAATGAGAATAACACATTTGAAACAGAATGGAACATAAAATTAGAGAATGCTGTTTGTGTCATGCAGAACTTTTTATGCCATTCACATGCGTTCACGGGAAATCAAAACCTAGCACATAACTTAAAGAATAACTGTATCATACTTAAAATATCAATATTTAAATATATGATCTGTCATATTTACAGTATATACACACGGTTTAGCTGCTAGTTTAATGTTAAATTATTGTTCATTTCTGGGAAAACTATGACATGTTTTAAATACCCATAATGCTCTGGATTGCTAAGCATAGATGTAAACAACATGTACAGTTAAAGCTCCATCAAACCGCTGGGTGTGGCAGTGTTTTGGCACTTAAGAAATCAAGGTCGAAACTGTACTTACAAAGGAAATCTGTAACTAAGTAAAATAAAAAATAACCTTAAAAAGGTTTAAAGAGGAAGAAATAATTGGAATTCTGATATTCTGAATTTCATCTGGCCAGCACAATCCTCTAATCTATCCTTCAACAGTCCAATAAAAGAAACTTTTCTAAAACTGGCAGCAATAAATTATTACATTGATACTGCGCAAACCATTTGTAACATATCAAAAAAAAGACCGGGACAAAATGGTTTGGCAAACTGAAATGTGACTTTGTCCATTCTGCTACAGCATTGGTGAAACGTTTGAAATCATGATTTTAATACAGCAACACGCATACGACGAATGTAACAAACATTAGCAGAGGAATGGTAGAAGGCACATTTAACATTACATGAAGGTCTACTTATAAACTCTATTCTGACAAAAAGGGTCAGTTATTTCCTAACCGGTTTCCAAGTTCTGTTAGCAAAACCCACACCAGCTTGAAAATCAGTAGCTTCTTTTAATTTTTTCTCTCATTTCACCTGTTGAAAAACCAGCTGAAACACAGTGTGTACCATGTGCAAATCTTAAGCATGAGTGTGCATTTGTGTGTGTGTGCGTTTGTGTGTGTGTGTATGAGAGAGAGAGAGAGAGAGAGAGAGAGAGTGTATAGGCCAGGGGTCACCAACGTGGTGCCCACGGGCACCAGGATGCCCCCAAGGACCACATGAGTTGCCCGCAGACCTCTTCTAAAAATAGCACAACTCACCAGTGAGCAGCATCTAAAATTAAATTTTATCCTGTTGCTATTCTTCTTTAATCACATTTGCATTTATATAGATTTGAAAATGACGATATCTAAAAAAAAAGCATTTAAAACAGGTTTATTATACATGAAGTTTAGATAAGTTTAGGAGGGCGTTTCAAACTGGTAGCCCTTCGTATGGCTCAGTACTTGTGAAGTAGCTCTCAGTTTCAAAAAGGTTGATGACCCCTGATCTAGAGCAACACCTCTGAGTCAACAGTAGTTATTTAATTACACAGTGTAACAGATAATTAGGGCATCAGATGCATGTGGCGGTAATTGAACAGTGGCGGTAATTGCAGTTAAACTGTTGAAAATTTGGAGGATAGTTAGATGCTAGTGGACAGTGTTTAGTCAGCAAAGTACATTGCAGAGGGTAGTATCCTTGCCCCCATGTAAGGGCTCTTTTCACGCTTACCACCTGCAGTGACCACCAGCAAACAGGGCTGATTAAGATGCTGCCATAATTTGAAATTGCTATGAGTTAGGCGAAGGGTCACTTGCGGAGCAATCTCTGATGGTGCTCATAGGCAATTCTAGGCTTTTCTCCGAGGGGATGTAAGGTGGGAGACCCACTCAGTCATTCATGTAGATAAATAATTCAGAAAAAAGTAAATACATTTACAATAAATTATTATCACACATTGATATGACTAAGGCAAGCCATATTTTCAGATACAACTTTACAATATTATTTTACCTTTTTTCACGTAATGTGTTCATGTTCATCTGACGATTAGGGGGTGCAATACCCACTACATCCCCTGGAAAAATCACCTATGATAGTTTTATTTTACCAAAAGCCACTTGTAGCCATTAAATGGGCAAAATCCTCAGAAAACCAAACCAAGACAGAACCAAGCGCACAATTGTAATCCAAAGAAACAAAGATGGGCAAACAGGCAAAATGCCAAATAACACGGGTAATAAAAACAGAATTAATCACAGAGGGAAACCCATCTACCGCAGTTTGCTGTACTGTTGTGCATTTGATAAATAAACTTTGATGTCAGAATGCTCAGTACGGACTAGATCTCACAATACCTCACAATGAACTAATGGAAACAATGAGTATTTAACTTGTTTAGTAAATAGCATACAGGCAAAATCACTATCTACCAGAAGACAGTGAGTAGCAGGTTGTAGGGAAGACATGGGCTGGCTGGCAGATCCTGGCGTCAGACACCTAGCAGAAAAACAGCACAGAGAGGAACGCTCTTTCCCAGGGGGAAAACTATTCACAGCCGGGGTGGGGTGGCCTGGACACTTACTTTACAACATAACACATGTCCTGCCAGTGCTGCTTTTATGTCACATGCCATCATACAGGTACATCGGTGACACCTCGCAATTACGAATTGCTAGATTAAAAGCAGGTCACCCTGCCTCGAGCCACCTAGTAGTCAGGATTAGTCACTGGGTGTTCTGCTTTTTATCCGATTCCCCCAGAATGCTGATCAGAGCATAAGGTGATGAAATGCTTCCACATCTCATTAAATTCATCCTATGTCAGCAGGGAAGTAGGCACTATCAGTGTCTAAGTGGCGATTGATCCTGCGGTCATTTAGACAGTTTGCTGTAGAGCCAGAGACGCCATTGAATGGCAAAGACCTGTTGCACACCTTCCATGAGAAGCGGCTGATATGCCAAAGCTTGTATCTGTAGGATACTGGGGAGCCTAGTATTGGTGGTTCTATGAGTCAGAGATCAGTTATTTGGTCTGACCCTGTATTCCCACGTCTGATTTTGTTATAGGAAAATGTCAGTATAAAATGACTTTACTGAAAATGAAGGCAGTTCTTACATGAAGCAGAAGTACAGAAAATGCTGCTTGGCTAATGGACACATGCGTCTGTTTTTTGGTACATTTGGAGTCTTCAGACCAAGCTGAGGAAGTGAAAAGAGATGTTTGATCATAATTGCTCCTGTACTTGGGCAGGGTAACTGGCTGAACATTAGCCATGCTACTGTAAACATGCTGGATATGCTATGTTGGCAGGTGACCTTCCAATAGTCTACAAATGCTTAGGACTAGTAGTGTGCAGAGGGCTATGACAGATGCTCTCGTGGCCGCCCAGCCTTCTGCTTGACTTGCAAGGCCCCCGTCCATCATCAGGCTGACCACAACCGTGCTACCCGACAGAGACGACTCACTTTCCTCCACGAAGTTTAATAATGCATGACCAGGTTCTTTCTCATTAGTCTGTTAAATGGAAAATTAAACTCCTGAAATACTGTCTTGGAATTTCACAGGTGACAGTCTGACACTTAAAACACTCCACCGGCTTTGTGACAATGAGATATTTTGGTGCCAAGAGAAAGGGCAATACTATCCCAACCCACTAATGCTGTGAGAGCTCTCTATCCTGGATATTCTTCTTAGATATGTATTCCAAGCTTTTCTCATTGTAGTCAAATGTTTTTCTGATAGTTTCAGCAAATTCTTGTTTCTAACTATCTAACTATCAAAATAGCAATAATGCACTTCATGTACTTTAAGGGGACTTACAATGACGCAAGAAATTAAAATGTAAAATGTTAACATATAAATGCAAATATATAGATGTATAGGATCAAAATTTTGATTTTTGTGACCTTAAACAATGACTTCTTTCATGGCAGTATTGATTTATGCCTTAAACTCACTGTGGTAGGTATGATAAGTCTGTTATGGAGATGCATGTGATCAAAGTCCTGTGCAAGATGTGGTATCTTGGTCTAACTCCAATTTCATGCTAAACAATGAAATTAATAAGGCTCTATTTGGAATGCAGTAGTGGTTAGGAAATTCATCAGTAAGACCAATGGGTGTGTATTGTCTGTAATTTATGTAAATCTCTCTCCATTGCTCATCTGGGAAATGGTATTAACTAATGTCATAGGGGAATTCATATACTTGTAGAAATGTATAATTTTTCAGTCTTTCTTCCCCCTAAGATATGTCAAGCATGATTCAGTACAATTCTATTTTGATATAATGAAAACGTGCTGATGTGCTGTACACAAGCTTTTTCTCAGAAGGCCCAGTGCCACCCTTACTGAAATGTTTCACTTAAAAATACATTTCATATAAAGATGAATCTCATGTATAGTTACGATGTACAGTACAGATGTTAGTGCTTTGTATCAGTTATTAGTTTTGGTTTAAAAATGTCTCTGCTCCCTTGTGTGGACTGAATCTGTTGTCCTGGCTTGAGGTCGACTTCCCAGAATACATTGCTCTTTCATGCCATGGTTTGCCATATGGAGTCATGGAAGGTTGACAGATCATGTCAGGATGATGGCTTGGGCCAAGGGAGCTGGAGCAAGCTGAGTATGATCTGCTATTGCTCTGGAACTCCACACAGGAAATGAAGCGACAAGTGATATATTAAGTCCGTCTCAGCAGATGCATCTCGGTTTCATGACAGGCTTGTGTTGGTCTGCTTAGGCTTCTCATTGGTCCGAGTCGGAAAGATACCACTAAACAACACTATTATTTCCCTGTAATATTCCCAACAAGTAAGCATTTAATTTTTCTGTCTCTTCACAGACAAGATGCTGGACTTATTTCAATGGCTTGTTTAATTAAAGTCATGTTAGTTGTCAAAAAGCCTGCATGGTACAGATGAGACCAGGGAGGGATACAGGTTCCCAGTGAAGACGTATCTGTCTGGCCTGTAGGTACTTGTGTTCTTCACACCCAGGAGCTCAATTAAGAAAATGCATAATGCAAATCAGGCTAACCAGATGCAATGTGTTGCTGATGATGATGGCTCAGAGATGCAGAGGAGCGCACAATTAATATTTCATTTTTCACATATATTAATTGTTGCCATTACCCATTCTGAGCAGAAACAGCTGTGCCTGAAAGATTCAATGCCTGCTGGTGAGGATTAGTCATTTCATCATTGTCGTGTAATTTCTTCTAAATTAATGTTTGCGGTATCGATTATCATTAAATATCACAAACCGCATCGGACTTTGTTTTCTAACAACATAAACAAGAAAACATGCTAATATTCATGCCACAATACTATTTTGAACTATTTGTAGAAGTGTATCCATTTTAAGACATTGCAAATATTGCAAAAAAACACTTGGCTGCGTAGGAGCATGCTTCACTGCCAAGCATGTCTCCTGCATTTCTGGGTTTAAGTTTAAATGGCAGGTTAAAGCATATTTCATATTGACTTATCCTTCTCTTAGGGCTTTTGAGTTGAATGTCAGGCAGTAGCCATTTCCTTGCCTTCCGCATATCGCATTAGCGATTAGCGTGAAATCTGCTGTTGCCGCGAGAACGAAGGCCATCAGTGTCGGTTAAAATGATACAAGCAGAAAATGAGCATTAATTAATTTCATCTGTTGCTCTGCATGCCGTGTTCTTTGGGGTCGTGATTATAGCTCTGATACCAAAGTCACTGCTATAGCTTTATCAAACTCAGAGATAGCGAAGATGGCCGCCGTGCAAATGTTATTTGACTTGCTGGTAATCGACTCGAAATTAGAATAAATGAAGCTGAGAAAAACGATTACAGCTTTGGGATGCATCATTTCAGCCCCTTATTACCGGGGAAAAAAATTAACAAATCGGAAGTGAAATAGCTCATTAATTTATTTGCGCACGCAAGGCGCGGCTCTGGGTGGGATGTAATCGGTGACTCATTGCAAGCTGGAGTTCATCTTGGCATTCATGTTGTGAAAATCCTCTGTTTACGTTAAAAGCTGTATGGTGAGATATCTCACAGACTTTTTGAGCCAAATTCATGTTGCCATGTCATCTGAGCATCTTCAGCCAGAGGTAAACTCTAGAGAAGAGACATGGCAAACAACTACCCTGTGATGGACTTAAATCCCATCCTGTGCTCCCTGGAATAGGCACCAAACTTATTGTGACACTGCACTGGATAAGTGGTTTTGTGAATAGATGGGTCCGCTTGGCTAGCGTTCTCTCTCAATAAATAAGAATTGCACACCCAAAAACAATGGTGTCACCGAAGCTAGCTCTGCCTAATAATATGTGTATACACATGTAAACTACATCCACATAACAGTAATGCAGACAATGGTGTTTCAGGTGAAAGGCCTTTTAAGAAAGCAGGACACAGAAGTAAAGAAGGTGTGCCCCGTTTAGAGAGCCTTAAGTAAAATGCAACATAACGTGTTCAGGAATGCCCTCAACATGAGTCTCACACAGACATGGTTTCAGGGAGCGACGGATAACAAGACCTGACATTATCTCAAATAAATGATCAGTGACTCACAAGGGTCGATCAGAATTTTCCCAAAATTCCGGTCAGAGGCCGAAGGAAGCTGTGCATGGAAAAGAAAATTGTAGCCAAATGCCAAGTATGACAGAAAATAGCAGAAGCAGTGCAACTCTTGGGACACTCTGCACCCAGACCAGATGGTGTCCCACTGGTGGTCCTTAAAGCAGATTCAAGCATGACTACTGACATTCATGTGACATCTGGGACAATGTGGAGCCGGAAAAGGAATGGATGAAAGGGCTAATTATAAACCCCCCCCAAAGGGAAGTCCTGTATATGGACAATAGACACATCGTGTTGCTATTTATGTCAAGGGGAAACGCTCTGAATCACAGACAACATGTGGGATGTCCTAGACAAACAGGCTCTCCATAATACTAACCAGCCGTTCAGCTGCACATAGAATGATTCATTTCAGGTCTAAACATCTTTCATTTAAGCTTATTAATTTTAAGCGATATTGTGAAGGTGCAGTTCTCATATAGCATGCTTCTTCCTTCAGTGACTGGCTGTCAAACTCAGCCCAATCTTGTTAGCAGTAGTCATCTCTGTCAGCTTTATTGAACCTGATGTCTAGGCTGTAGTGAACCTGCGTCTGGGTTACTCCTCAGTCTCTGACATTTGAAGTCAGGTTCATAGAAACAAGTTTAGCCTAAATAGTCTTTATTTATACTTTTTCTGCTTATGCAGCACACATCCATCCATCCTTCCATCCATCCATCCATCCATCTTCTAAAACCTGCTTAACCAGTAAAGCAGTGTTTACTAATCCAGTCCTTGGGGACCCAGAGACAGTCCACATTTTTGCTCCTGAGCTGCGAGGGAGCAAAAATGTGGCTGTCTGGCAGGGAGCTCAGAGGGAGCAAAAACATGGACTAACCTTGGATCCCCGAGGACTGGACTGGGAAACACTGCAGTAAAGGCTCACAGAGAGCCTGGAGCCCATCACAGGAAGCACGAGGGGGGCCATTGATAGAATGCCAGTCTCGCAGTTGTAGTTCACTACATTCACAATACTTAAAATTTTCATTCAGAATTAATTGTCAGCATCAGACCAGATACAGTAGCTGCTCCATGCTTCCTGGAAGGGTACATATGTCTGTTTTCCTTTTTCAAATCCAATTATGCTGAGGAGGCTTTCACTATGTTCAATGCTGTCGGGGCTTCTGTTTCTCCATAGTGTAGTCGAATATCATGTTGGCTGATTTCTAGAGCTTCAGGGAGCGGAAAGACAGTGCACAAGGACGGAAGAAAGACGGATGCAGCGGGTCTATTAGGTCTGGATAAATGTCAGCCGAGCACTGGGCCGGCGGTAATTGGGAAAAGGTGCTGTGTGAATCAGACGAGGGATCTGCATCGTCGCCGTGATGCAGGGAGGCGCCAAGCCAGGCTTTAATCATCACGGCGACAGAATGTCATCGCTAAGGTCGGCCATCAGATCGCTAACTGTACCCGACAGGCGTGGCGGCGTTAGTGTGGAAGTTATGAGCTGCAAGAGGGCCCTGACGGAGACGGGAGCCAGTTATGCCATGATTAATTCATGAGGACGTGGATTTGCTCCTAGTTACAGGGCACAGAAGAGTGCCGCAGTTTGGGATATTTACATCACGTTCCCACTGAGCACCTGGTCCACTCAATTCATGTCTCTTCTGACAAAACTTAAATAGGGTGAGATTTTTTGTTAATCTTTTTTTGCCAGCCAGAGGGAGAAGTGTAGAGAACACATGCAATGCCATTCTTCAAGGTATTTGTAGAAAGGTTACTAAAAATAATGGAATGATTATTACAAAAAACAAGGTGTTTAGTTTAGTCAGAGTCTTTTCATCTTACTCTATTTACTGTTAATTAATTCTGATTTATTCTTTGATTACATTAGAAAGAGTCATGCAGTTTAGAAAAGGTTTCATTTCAGACTGAGTCTGGGGAGGCCGGGATCATTATGTAATAGTGGCAGGATTAATTCTGGCCCTTTAGATGAAAGGTGGCCAGATGTTGAGCTTGATTAAGTGTTCATTGGTGATCATCTCAGCAGCTCCAATTTTTCAAGCTCCCTAGGTACCGCTCGCCTGTGCTCTCCCATCTGGACTTTGGTATTCAATAAACATGTTGGATGTTAATTCACATTCCTTAACAGACATACTTGGATGAATCAGCATCGGATGAGAGTAGCCACTTTCTAATCTTGTGTGTCCAAATGTATCCCATTCAAATATTTGCTTTTTAACTGCTTCTGCAGCACAGGAGACCATGCCTGGCAGTGCAGGGCACAAAGCAGGGGACACCCTGTATAAGATGCCAGTCCTTCGTAAGGTTCAAACAATCACTCACTATGGGCAATTTAAAGACAGCAGTTAGCCTGTGGGAGAAAATCTATACAACACGTGTGAATTCCACTCGCCGAAAACAGGGGCACGATTCGATAGCACAACCCGGGAGATGTCAGGTAATAGTGCTACTCACTGGGTCACCATGCTCCCAGAAGCATCAAAAGTAGCCTTTGTCAATGCCCTCCCCCCTCTCTCTCTCTCACTCTCTCTCTCACTCACACACACACACACACTTGAATGCCAGATGGGTGAGCTGGGCACTCCTTCAGCAAGCATTCAGTCAGCCTGACAGCCACCCCTTTGTACACTGCAGTTCTCTCAGCACTGTAAAAGGACAGTACAGAGCTAAGCCAGTGACACCATTCAAGTCCAAGCTGAGCTTTGAACTCTGGATGCGTGTGCTGTCAGGCAGGCCTTCCCCAAGCCACTTAGAAGCTTCCGGAAGCTCTCATAGTACATACAGTATTGTTAGTTGAAGTCATAGCCCAGTAAGTTAATATGGCTGATCGATTGTCTGCAGTGCTTTTCATCGTAGTCTGCAGATATTTGAACAGTGATGCACAATAAGGAATCTGATTCTTTTTCTCTCTTAAGCCAAGCATCTATGGGTCCAAGACATATTACACATTTCAATATGCAGCCTGTGTGCATCTTTGTGGCCATAATCTGTGCTCAGAAACTCCTGTGCATCCACGCTGCAGTCAGGTGAGGTTTCACCTTCGGCATGAAAGAGAGTGAAACCCGTTAAGATGCTGGCAGAAAATAAGAAAAACAATTTTGGTGCCTTGAATCACTTAGTGCTACAGATAGGTCTGTCTTAATAAAAGTAATGGACTCATGTTAAATGTGCCTCCCCAAGACTTTATCTGTGTTGGGAGTGTAAATGGAAAGGCAGGCATCATGCGGTACATGCTGGACATTAAGATTGTGACATTTTTTTTTTTTTTTCGCGGTCTCCATTAAATTCTCTCTGCCCTACTTACATCTGGGTTTTCCATCATTTCTAGTAGTTACATAAATCTACCAGCGAACCAACTAGCAGTGAATCATTCCAGTAAAAAAGCCACTTTCTTTATTTTTTCCTTTAAAATGAATAAGCTTCCCCCTTGGCATCGGCTGTCACTTTAAATTTTTCCAACCCTTGAAAGGACCTTTATTCACAGTGTACTATTCTCTGCTGACTACTTGATTGCTGTGGGAATGTAGGATCTTTTTAAATGATTATTTTTTTCCTCTTCATTTCATTCCTTATGTTATAGCGAATTACTTTAGCATGCTAATTGTCAGGATCCTTAAGGATCTGGCCCACATGCTTTAGGAAGATGCTTCTGGCAAAATCCGGGTCAGAAGGTATTTGTTGCAAGTCCCTCCAGCGGCCTGAGACTTACCATATAATAGAAAAGAAATGGTAAAAGGAGTGCTGCCCTTAGGATGGATGAAAATAATTCAGTCATTTTATGCAGAAAAATACAAAAACAAGAATGGTTTTCCACAGACAATACTTTGGTGAGAGTATTGAAGTCAAATGAAATTTACCTACTGTAGAATCCTATCATGGGTGATTGACCACTGCTGGAATGGAAAATAGGGCACAAAGCCATAGTTGACTGAGGTGGTCTTGCAAATAAGTTGATGTGTATGTGTGTCTTGACAGTCGCTGAGATTTGTTTTGGAGAGTAAGAAATCCAGATTCAGCAGTTTGGCAGTTTGTAAGTGACTCTTTATCTCAGCCCACGCCTGTGCATCTCCATCTCTCTTCTCCACTCTTTCCCCTTCTGCTGCTCGCTTCTAGGAATCGCTGTTTCTCTGCCTGTGCATGACGTACATCACTTGCAGAATCTGTTGAATCAGATTTGTACTATCTTTCCCTCACCTCCATCTTTAGAATTTTGGCCCCATGGGGTTTCTTCCAGTTTACACAAAATTAACAAGAATGGCTTTTCAGACCGCTGACGTTGACATGACACACTGTCATTGCATAATGAGGCTCAAGAAATGGACAGTGCTAATATTCCAAAAAAGAGATGTCTCTCTTTATGAAATTTAGGACTACCTTGAGTTGCAGGTTCAGTCACTGTTGTAAATGCACCCTGTAAATAACCCGTTGCTGCTCTAAAAAAATCATGATGTGATCAGAACCTTCTTCTGCGCCGTCAGCTTATCTGCTCTGAACCCAGCATGCAGGCGTGAAGAAGCAACTTTTTATTTGCAGAAGGCCTACTCAGGATTTATAAAGTATTCATCAGGACACAGTGACTCTATAATGCACGGCCACTGATCCGCGTATGCGCTGCCTAAAATCTTACCGGGAAAGCCGTGACTAGAGAGGGAAATAAGTGAATTTTTTGCCTTAGTCAGCATTCGGGTAGCTAGTTTGGTTTGGTCGTATTTATACAGGAAAACAGAGAATAGACTTCACAAACTTATTAATTAATGCAAAGGATGTATGCAAGATTGATGGATGATAAATGTGGAAAAAATGACATGCACCATATTTGTGAAAGCCACATTAATTCAGGGAAATTATTAAGCAGATCTATTCCTTATTGCATGAAACGACGACAGGATATATAACTTTAAAATTTTTCTCTTCATGCTTTGATATGGATCGGCGACGCCAATTCCTTCAGCTGCCCTGTAACTAACCACCTGAGTCAAAGCTGTGGCAGCTGCCTTTGGGAGATAAAAATACTGGATCCACTCCTCTCCCACCTCACCGGTCACGAGATACCCAGTGAATTCTGAGTGTGCCGCAGGTCTTAGCATGTCCTATCTAATCATTGTCGTATGTCGATGCCTGTTCTGTTTTTCTGACCCAGCTTTCAATCAAAGGATTTTATATCCCAGATACTAAAGGTTGTATTTTGTTGTATCTCTAAAACATCTGTATTGTGGAGGAGTTGCTGGACAGTTGAACGCTCCCTGACATGCTCATGGCTTGAAGCTCACACTAAAGGAAAACACTACAGAGAACTGGTCACTGTCCAGATGGATCCAGTGCTACTAACTAATAGTACTGCAAAGTTTGCCAAACAAAGCAAAATAGAGTCTCACCCAGGAAAACATTAATATCCCTCAGGGTTATACTAACAAATTATAAAATTTAGCCCAAATATTTACTGGCAGGAATTCAAAGAAGTTCTTTGTTTCATAGGGCTTAATGTTTATTTGGATTCGAATCGTAGACAAACTAAAATCATTTTCTTGTAATATCCATACTTCTATCCATGCATCTTCCAACTTCTCATTGGCTGCTGGGGGCCCTGGGAGTCTGGAGCCAAGCAGAACAGGCTGCAAAGAAGGGGGCACCCTGCACTGGGTGCTGGTCCATTGTTGGGCACACACACACACACACACGCACACACACACACACACTATCCATTTATTTCTTTGGGGAAAACTCTAATCCCAGCATGACACCCTTAACCTCTACCCAGGCCTAACCTTAGCCATAAGTAACCAAACAAAATACAAGACTTTTGGCATTTTTAGTTTTTAGATTGCATTCATAGATCTTTGCGGGGACCTGAAAATGGTCCCTAAAATGTCAAAATAACAGGTTTTTATGACATCGTGGGGGAATTTGGTCCCCACAATGTAATATAAACATAATTTACACACACATACACACATACACACTTGACATTTATATTCTATTTTCTCTACATTTGATACAGAGACTGCAATATTAATATTGCTTATTCAATATAAATTTATTTTCCACTTAGACACAGTGTATCAGTAAAGCATAGTGTTTTCAGGCACTTAAACTTAAACTTACACTGTTATGTTAATGCTATTTCAGTTTCCAGATTGTTAAATCTCATAATCTCAGAAGTAAATTCAGAATTAAGGTAAAGTAAGGTAAGATATACTTTATTGTCCCGAAGGAAGCCGCTGCATAACACAACACATTTATGGATAAAGTCATAATTCACAAGCATGCAAACACATACATCTTACATTCAAACTCATACAAAAACGTGCTTAATTTCACGTGTTAAGTGCAGTGTCACCTTCATCTTTTAAACACAATTAAACTGAAATCAAACTCAGATATTATTTTCAGAAAGCTAATATCTACAGATATATCTCAAATTAACCCAGTGATACTAAGGTCACATCTTTATTTTCAGGTTAATCTTTAATATGATGATGGAAGTGACAACTATATAGGATAAAAAAAAAAACTCTGGAACATAATATGACACATAGCTATTCTAGTTTCTGTGGTTAGAGTCTGTCTATGCAATATAGCAAATTTGAATTATAAGTATAAATTCTTTCACTCTCTTTGTAATGGCCTTCCCCATTTTTCTTTTTTCCTGTCATCTCCTTATAATCTAAATGTGTTCTAAATGTTGACAGATACAATCCCCACTTAGCACACAGCTTCCCCCTCCAAAGTGACATTTGAGGCTTGTCCTGAACTCCGGGTGTCCCCTCTTCTTCTGTGAACAGGATGAGCTCTCACATGAATCCCCCGTCCCACGTAAAGTGCAGCTCCCCTCTTTGAAGCACACCATGTAGACTACCCGGCCCACAGAGCCCTCGTGGGCGGCAGTCCTTGGCGCATTCTAAAGAACCTGTACACTTGCCAGGTCCACTGCGGGTTTATCGCTGATTTGCAGGCAGTCAAATATGGACTCCAAGGGTCACCGTGTCCTCCTTGGAGAAATTCTTCATTTGCTCTGTACAGAGTTTGCGTGGCCCTGGAGCCCAGTTGCCTGTCAGGAGCAGGAGAAAAATCCTCCATCTCTCAGATAGAACAATCAACATGGTGCTGACACTCTTTGTGCAGTTGTCAGGGCACATGGGGTGATTTATGGCTTTTCAAGTGGATGGCAACTGTTCAGAGAGCAGCGGAAACTGCAGAAGGCAGCCCATACTGAGGTTCAGAGCCGGGGTCTTGCATATAGCAATAAGGAGGACGCAAAAGCAGGAGCACAGCTATCATAATGGCAACATTTTTAAAAAGGGACTTGTTCACATGTGAGTAATGGCCATACCTTAAGCCTCCGATGTGGATTTCATCTAATGTGAAAAGATTTACAAAGTAAAGCGAAACCCTGGTCATGTTTTGGTATTGAAAAAATATAAGCAATTACAGTAAATATAATATAATATAATATAATATAATATAATATAATTAGCGATGTCAAACGATTAAAATTTTTAATCAGATTAATCATAGGGTTGCTGTGGATTAATTCCGATTAATCACGATTAAATATCATTTATTTTTAATCTATTTAAGGTACCTCAGTTTAAATGGCCTTTATCTTCGTTCACTTACAATTAGCCCGAACTACCGTAAATCCGACAAATAATCCGACTAATCATGAAATCCAAT
>JAODKC010000044.1:19588615-19602226 GCA_026777985.1 Mormyrops attenuatus | reverse complement strand
TGTATTTACTAGCTTAAAAAATTAACATATAAGGTATAACAAAGTAAAAAGAGCTCTTGTATCGGAATCGGTATCGGCAGTTGTGTATCGGAATCGGATCGGAACTGAAAAAATGTGGATCGGCCCATCCCTACTCTTCTTGCCGACTTGTTTAGCAACAGTGTGTGGTTCGCACAATTAAACACATTAACTGTGTCTGTGCAGGGGAGGGGGCACAACATTTTTGAACAGTATGACAAATTCAGTTAGACTTTGAGACTCTTGTCAGGAGCAAAAATCATGCCCAGTTCTCCCATTAATTCCTCCAAACTCAGGTCTAAAGTGTCAGTGTTATACCTAAGGTTGAAGTGAGTGTTGCTTAATTTCCTTCAAAGCACAATGTTTTCAGCATTTACCTACTGATAAGGTAATCAAAAGAAATTTAATTTGGTATGCTTGAATCATTTTGAACTTCACTCTTGGTTTAATTTATTTCTCTTTGTTAAAAAAACCGGCTAATGAAGAAACTGAGTTTTTTCCATAGTGCATTACTGGTTGTCATATATTCAATGAGTGAGGATTCTCTGGTAAGCACTGTTGAGTCTGTTAAAAACAGTTACTGAAGAGGTTTTAACAGTACTACTGAAGAGTTTTGGTTTTAATTCAAATGCAGCTAATTGAGTGTAAAAGGGAATATTCTCCTCTCTAGCATCGCCACTTGCTGGTCGTTTTGGTTTATCATTAGGTTTATCAGATTTTTTGTGTTGGCATTCTGTGATATTCTATTTTACCATCTCAGGTTCAAACTGCACCTTCTTTTCATTCAATAAATTTGAGAAGTTTAAAATTTTGGGTCGTGACTTGTCATTAAGGGGTTATGGTGGGTCCCAAAGCCAGACCAGTTGAGAACCACTGCTGTAGTGTATGTCACATATACATTATTGAATGTGAAAGTATAGCTATGATGATCTGTGTGTGAGAACAACAGCAGTCAAAAGGTGCCCAAAAGATACTGATTTTGTGTACGTTGAATAGGGATGCCCTAGTTAAAGGCAATATGTAGAGTATGACTACAAAACTATTGGGGAAAATCATGACAGTTTGCCAGTGCAGAACATGAGTATGAAAGAAGCCTGTAAACAGACCTTTCTGTTGCCTTAGATCTGAGCAATGCACAACTCAAGCATCACAAGCAAGTTGGGAGTAACATTTCAGTCATGGTCCAAATTTTAAGTGGAACCTGCGTTCTGTGGGATTTTCGTGGAGAGGGTGGATAAGTATCAGCTATTCTTTATAGATAAAGCAAAAGGAAAAGAAGCAGGAACTGAACAGTGAAAGCAGCAGGCAGCTTTTTGCTGGTATCCAGCTGGGGACATTGAAACATTAAAAGCACTGGGCCGGCTGCTGGAGACTCCTGTGATTACAGCTGGTGATGTGCCGCCCATATCCGCAACGGGAAGGAGCAGAGCAGGCTTTCTAATGTTCTTCCAAAGTTTTATGGGAATTGTTTACTTTCTAGATTTTGTTTGGCAGTTAAAATCAGTTAAATATATTCAGAGGTGGAGATTTCAGGTCCAGAGAGTACAAATCCAAACCAAGATTTTGTTTCAACCAACCACTTGAGTATAAAGAGTCAGTCACAGAGAACTCAACTGGTTGGTTGAAACAAAACCTCGGTTTGGATTTGTACTCTCTGGACCTGAAATCACCACCTCTGAATATATTCCATTTGCTTTGTCTAGTTCATTATCTGCTGTCAGGTTTCATGATGCAGTAATTATTGTAACGATAGTCCTTAAATGATTACACAGATTTTCTAATCACTCCATGGTATTTTCATGTGATTTGAAAGTTAACATATGTAAGAGCTATTCACTGTGATGATAGGGGCGTAACACCTGCCATACCTGAAATTGAGCCGAGGGGGGAGAAACTCAGTATCATGAGCTGATAGTCATGATTACTCATATTAACTAATAATTCTCCATTTCTGTTCTGTTTGAAGCTCATCAGAATAAACATTATTTACCAAGGGTCCTAGAAGCTACACAAATGCTATTATGATGTAAGAATTAATCTATAATGTATAATGAATCTGAAACTTGGATTGTTGAATCATTTAATTTTGCCTTTTGACATTATCTTTTATGTGTTCTTATAATTGCAAAAGTGCATCCTTGAAACAGAAGAAATAGCTAGCTTGATTCCACATACCTGCAAATCATCTTAATTATCTGCATAAGTAGACCATTCTAAATGAAAATATAACAGTAAACAACAACAACAGTATGGTTCCTGGTACATAATTTTTTTTCCTAGAAAAGCTTTTGCAAAGCGTGTTTCCTGTAATAGCATGCATTGCTGGAGTAGCATGACACAACTCCAGTCTGTCATTGTACTGTGAAATTACTCTGAAGTGTGGTCTGAAGTGGTCCTCATGCTGTTTAATGAACCTGTTAAAGTCTAGATTGCCTCTTTTCAACTTTGTTTTCCTCATGAGCAGCTGCAAAGACGTACTGTATGGTTCCATCTTAGGTGAAGTAAGTTCTATGCTCTTTCCAGGGTTCTGCATTCAAACCTTTGTGAAGTACAGTCACACCATCCGGTGGGTAGGAGGGCATGATTTCCTCCTCTGTACTTAAATGTAATACCCACACACAATTACAGGCTCGTATTGATTTAAGGTACTCATTCGCTTCGCAATGAAAAGTGGTGTGGCAAAAAAAACCCTTTTCTGATTATCCTTTTGTTCCCAAGAAACATGGAATTTTAATGAAACCATTACCTAGGCGCTTGACGCTGAAAGCCAAGCAGGAGGCCGAGGGTGTAGGGTATTACATTTTCGCTATGAACTTGCGCAGGCCTTGATGGGAGCGATCAGTTACCCAGAGACTGAAAAGGACCATCTCATCAGTCACTGGAAATCTCTTACAGGTGCTGTCAAGATGGCAGATAACTTACAGCTGATTTATATTAGCAACAAACACCGCATTCCACAATTATAAGGGTAAAAATTGTACTCATACATATGGTTGTGGGACCTATATTAATCATACTGTAATAATCCCGCCTTGGACTTTTTAACATTGTGCTGCATTACAACATAAAAGTTTTACACAATACATTTTCTAGAGCCAGTCTAATATTTATTTTGAAGATATTGGATAAAGACTTCATAGTTGAAGACATTTTGATCTGGAATTAAGGCCCTGTTCCATCATACTGTACCATTTAACTCTAACTAAATATTTCCACATTCTGCTATATTCTCCAAATTTCAACCAAGACAATTGTAAGATAAATGCATTATGAGTTACTCACCTCTTAAATGCAGTCAGGCCTTCCAGTTCCTACTTATACAGAATATTCATACTGTATACTTATGGAGGGTTTTGTCTTGAAAATAATTTTCCTATCAAAATACTTCCCACTACATTGCACAACAAAAAAAAAGCTTGCCGTGCTTCAAAGTCCATCATGTGGTATAGTGGCTTCTAAGTATTTCCTTCTTTCAGGGTTATTAAAAGATCCTTGTGTCTGAAATCCATCCATCCTGAACATGGTAAAAGAATTCTGTAAAGCGACGGAACTATACCAACATTGTTATGGAAATCATTAACAGAGTGAAAGGTACTGCATTCTACTATTAAATGAATTACTAGATTCAAGCCCAACAGCCGCTATGCTGGCAGTTAGAGGACATAGTTCATTATGCTCCCCAAGGTTCATAATTCCTTCCTATGTTTAGAGACAGACGGTTTGTAAAACAAAGGGAGTTCAAGGCCAAAAGTTTTAAAAACTTTGTGGCGTTTCCAAAACGTTCAATGTCACCCCCTTTATAATATGTTTCTCGAGCAGTTTTTCAAGAAAAAAAACCTTCTGGACAAAAGCAATAAAACTGTGTAAATAAACTTGGGTTTATTTACAACTGCAAATGTGTGGTACAACCAGACAAGATAATACTGAGTTTTTTTAGACAGATACAGTAATGCTGTATTTGGCCTCAGACAGACAATCCTTCTGTTACGGAAGGATTGGGTTAAGATGAAATATAGCTGAAGGTCTTTGTTGTTTCTGGACTATTTGACATCCGCATACCACGGGCCTCGTTAAGACAGATGGCATCATGAACTCGGCCAAATTCCAAGACAAACAACTTCTTCCCAAGTTGCCCACAAAGGGACCTCCTGGCAGAATAATGATCCCAAAATGCATCAAAGTCAACCAAGAAATGCTTGGAGATGGGAAACCAAAAGATCTGAAGGGTGTGTATAAATTCTGAGTGGAGAAATTCAGAAAGGTTCCAGGAGAGTAAACCACCACAGAAATAGCTTCTTGGTGTAGTCTTAGCCAAGAAAGTATACCTGAGTATTTTCCACAGGAAAACACCATTTAAAAAACAATTAAAAAGTTTTAGAAAAGTATAGAAGCAGATAGCAGACTTGCTTTTGCTCTTGGGCCTGTTGCAACGTTCAAAAAAACATCAGAAACTTAAAATAGCTAAATAAAACTTTAATAACTCTGGGTGCAAATGTACAGAAATTTCACTGCCACAATTTGTCTGAAACACAAAAAACCACCTAAGGTCTCTTTTTGTACATCGTTTTTTTCTACATCAATATTCAGCAAATATGTCACTTTTAACATACAAAAGTGCTTCTAAGAGATTATAAAACACATTACTTTTAATCTCCGTACACCAGCAGGAAAGAGAGAAATTTTCTCTTATTGGGATATAATACTAGTTGTTTCTCTCATTTCATTAACAGCAGGAGTGAAAATGGAGAATAAAAAAATGCAGTAAAGCAGTGATAGGATATATGAAGGAGCCAGTCATTTCCACTCAATTCATGCATGCAGCAAGTTCAGGTGCTTAATCATGACAGGTTAAATAACATCTCACAGTTGCATCATTCTGAAATACAACCAAAACTGACAGGATTTGATATTTATGGTAGAAAGCATGAATTGATGTTTCCTGGATTTGTGAAGAAGCCCATTTTTAGGGAGAGGAGAAGAGCTGTACCAACCACAATTACACTGCTATAGTTGCATTTTTGTCTGTTTACATTCTGTTCATTCTGCTGCAATTGTAGTAGCTTGCCTATATGGTGGAATCTAAGTATGCAATGTATATTGGATAAATGTAAATATAATGTAAATGTACATAGAGTTTAGAGTAGAATGCATGCATTTTATGTCACACATTCCAGCATGAAAATTTCAACATTATGAACAGAAGGATGTTAACGCATGTAATGCAGATGTACGATATGCTAACAGGGTAGATGTGAATGTTAATGAGAAGGGGTTTCAATAAAAGGAGTCATTAAATCTAGTAAATTAGAAATATCTCTGTACATATGAGCTAATCTGACAGAGTGATGGAAGAGACAACCAGGGAATTAAACGCCACAGTGATTTTTGATTATGCCAGTGATTATGCAGTCAGCTTCTCACAAAGGACGTCTCCTTCCTCAAAGGAAAACACTGACGTCATGACATGTCACATGCTCATCACACGACAGGGAGGTTCTGGAATCCAAATCATGCTGGGGCCCCACCAGAAACTCCTTAGAACATGAACCACCTGGTGTAACGTGGACCTGTCGTCTTTTGTCCAGTGCAGATAAAGTGCTACCGCATAGCCACTCTCGCTTCAAGAGCTTAGTGACGCATATTGAAATAATGAGTTTCAGATTCAGGTGTCTAGAGCTCAAATAAGTTGCTTGAAATTGTATAAAGCATGTCTATACAGGGTGACACTTTTAATGTTTCATCAGGAAGAAGTGTTCACTTTCCAAGAGAGCAGATATTTTGTGCTTTTTTCCTTAATCGTGTATGTCTAAGCTACTACTCTGCAGTAGAAAGCTATCTGACATTCAAGATATGCACAGATAGGTTTGTATTCATATCTTTGTGGGCACTCTCCATTCATTTCTAAAAGCAAAACGCTAATCCCAACTACCACGACCTTAACCCCTGCCCAGCCCTAACCTTAACCATAAGTAACCAAACAGAATGCAAGACGTTTGGCATTTTGAGTTTCGTGATTGCATTCACAGATCTTTGTGGGGACCTGAAAAATGGTACCAACAGCGTCAAAATAGCAGGTTTTTTATCACATTGTGGGGACCAAAGGTAATGTAGTATATACTTGTCCACACACACACACACACACACACACACGTTTGTATTCAAATCTTTGTGGGGACCGTCCATTCATTTCTATGGGAGAACCCTAATCCCAACAATGAGAACCTTAACCTTTACCAGGTCCTGACCTTCATCATAAGTAACCAAACAAAATAAAGACCTTTGACATTTTTAGTTTTTTGATTGCAGACATTGATTTTTATAAAACTGAGTTTCGCCATATGGGAAAAAATGATCCCCACAACATCAAAACAGGTTTTTATCACATTATGGGGACATATGGACCCCACTATCTAATATATTCATAACCCACCCACCCCCGCACACACACTCGTTTGTAATTATATCTTTGTGGAGACTCTCCATTCATTTCTATGGGAAATACCCTAATCCCAACATGACACCCTTAACCCCCACCCAGCACTAACCTTAACCATAACCTTAACCCGACCCAGCACTAACCTTAACCATAAGTAACCAAACAAAATACGATACTTTTGGCAATTTTAGTTTTTAGATTGCATTCACAGATCTTTGTGGGGACCTGAAAAATGGTCCCTACAATGTCAAAATAACAGGTTTTTATTACACTGTGGGGGGACATTTGGTCCCCACAATGTAATATAAACACAATCCCCCCCGACACACACACACAGCATTTATACTGGATAGAACAGTGTTTTCCTTTGACCTAAGAGAGCCTTCATGCAAAAATGGTAAAAACAAAATGAGCTGCAGAGGGGTAAAACTGGAAAAATCACTGTTGGACCTTTTTACAATAGTACCGTAATATGCATTCTGCATTCAGAATTAAACACAGGGAACATTAACTGTACAAAAAGAACTTTTTTTTTTATAACAGTAGTTAAAAATATCGTTAACATTTTATTTACATCTTTGAGGCACAATACCTCTAAATACATGAATCTTTATATTTAAACACATACAAAGTATGCAGCAAATAAGGTTGCATTCTTTTCTTACCATTGGCAACTTAACTCTCTGTGCGACCGTAGCACTGGGCATGAGACATGCAAATGATAAAGAACAAACACATACAGAAAGCTGAAATGCTGTTGCAAAAGAATTATGATGAGGTGCCAGCCAGACATTCTTAAACAGGTCATATCAGCTGGTCCATCACTTAGGTGGACTGTGTGATGCACCATATGAATGCTAAATACAAAAGAAAGATCACATTTCCTGAAACTTGTCTCTTCACTGTCATGAGAGTTACATTTAACCATGATCACAGGTCCAGTGTATATTTCCTGTGTGGATTTCGCCCTGCATTTTCACATTTTACTTTCCCTGGAACATAGCAATCATTAGATTCCTGATGGGAGTTCAGATTTCAAGCAGTTTTGTATACAGCTGGACGGGGCAGTTGGCCAGAATTCACCGTGGCTGCTGATAAACATCTCCGAAGCCAAGGGTCAGAAAACCAAAGAGGATGGGGTAAGTGTCTCCTGCTCATTCGGAATGCCATTAAAGAGCTACTTTGAGACGTACAGTTGGTTTATCAGCACAAAAATGAGTTTGACCTCAATTACTACATTTTTTTACGCACTATATCAGTAAGACACATTACCGACTGTAGATAAAATATAAACAACAAAGGTATAGTGTTAACAAGTGACTCATTTTCAATAAAAACTGTAATATGGAATTCAGCTCATTCGATACTCCGGTAAAATTTGATGAGCCAAACAACATACCAAAGTGTGCAGCAATAATTTAAATGCAGGTCATCGCCAGTTAAAACAGAGCGATATGTTGGAGTGTAAGGACTCTCCTGTCAAAAAAGCTCGCTTGTTTTTACGTGCTTGCGGTAACCCGGTGTCGACCAAAATATTTCCCTTTTGCGGGGCACGTGTAAAATACAAACACACCATACTGGGTCTTTCATCATTCTTGACCGCTGCATTGTATGATATTTACAATCTAAATAAGTGCATCTCACAGGTTTGTATTCACAATTCAATACATCCCAGAAAGATGATGCGATAAGCAAGCAGAACTACTACTGTGGCAGGCAGCTTGATCAAATGAACCAATTAGAGTAATAATAATAATTGAAACACCACTCTGATGGTTTTCATTTGTCCACTTGTATCACATATACTCTTGATTTTAAGAAATGACAACAGAGAACTTTGTTTCTCAAGTTGGATACCTAAAACAAGGACATAAATGACGGGATTTAAGTATTACCATTTAACACCCATACAGTGAACCAGAGACAAAGAGACTATTTTAATTCGCTTTCTCTCTGGATATAATTTGCTCTCTGGCAGCCCACTTTGAAGCATGAGCACATTTATAATGAACGCCGCTTATCTCAGAGAGACAGATGGGAGTTCAGATTATAATTCTCTTTCTAGAGTGGCTACACCTTCCAAAGAACTGCTGATTGTAACATACGTGCCCCGCTAATGCTGCACCAAAAAAAAAAAGAAAAGCACTTTATCTGCAGGGACTGACCATTAGCCTTAGCTAATTCGCTCATTTTTTACTCGCATTCATTTGTTTCCGTTTGTTTCAATAATGGCAATTATGCTAAAATTATGTGCTTTACAAATTAGATGTATTAATTTAGATGCTAAATATAGGCTGCCTTGGCATAACACAGTAGATGTAATGAAGAATTGAGGTGTATGAGCTTAGATACTGTATATATAGCATAATCAGTATTTGTGAAGCTGATACATGAGATTGGGTGGCGGAGATTCAATGGGAAGAGTAAATTTAGCATATTGAAAATGATAATGTACATTGTGTTTGCTGATTACATATATATTATTTATTGCATTTATGCAAGTATTACTGTGATACACTGGCGTTGCGCATATTAAGCAGGAGCCACTTTCACATTTCAGCCCACAGCACGTTTCGGAGAGTTTCCCAACTTGGTTTTGTGCAGCACATGGATGTCATGCTGTAATGTTCAAGTCACACCCTGAAGGCTGCATGTCATTTCTGCTCTTGAGGCAAAACAATGTGCCGTACGACCAAAGGAACCAAAAAAAAAAGATTTAGTGAAGAAATGGTATTGTTCCACGATAGCCCTAATTTCAAGAATTCCCAATGCTGTATTTACCCCGCCCCCCCTTGGTAACTCTATGTATATTCTAGGCCATCGCTGTATGGCACAAATCAAAATAAGAATGTTTACAGCTGACCCTGATTAACATGCAATAAAAATGCCAGGGCTACTGTTCATATTCAAATTTGACAGGTGGGGTACCAATCATAGTACACAACTGGGTCAAATGGCATGGCCGGGTGTCAGTGTGTTCTTCACATGCTGGAACGCTGCTGAGATACTGATTTGACTAGTAAACCTGGGATGTAACTCTCGAGTAAAATCAGCTGGAGCTTTATAGTACAAACTAAACCATTTTAAATTCCAGAGTAGTGTTAAAAACGTGCATTGCAAAATATATTTAGCTTGAACCGTCCTGGTTACTGAGACCTGGGACAGTGACATAAAAAGTATAAGACTGACATGAGAGAGATACCACAAACTGTTGAGGTTTCTGCTTAGTAGAAAAAAACACCTCTAAAATACAAGACTCTTTACAAGACTGACTTTTTTTCTGTTTCATATTTAAATGAGCACAACCATACCCTGGCTAGAGAGAAACATAGTTAATTGGTTCAAAGCAGAGATGGGTGGATTTCACTGGAAAACACTCATTACATAGTGGTTTCTCACAAGCTTGAACACAGATTTAGAGGGTGTCTCTTCTCCTACAGAGGGAGTGGATCAACTCAGTCCAGGTCACCCTCTAGTGCTTGAGAGCTTGGGAGAGCAGATCCAGCCCTCAGCTTTAAGCCAAAGTGCCATAAATAACGGTGACCAATAAAAAAACACTCCCTGCTCCTAATGGAACTGAACATCCATTGAAAATAATGGAATTCTACCACCGCATCATCAATGCGTGCAGCGGTGGCTGCACTCCCGATGCCTGCTGTACCCTGAAACAGCTGCTGTCCCACCCATGATGGCGCACTGACAATTAGCAGCTCTTCGCGCAGCTGCCCTCCTGAGCCCCAGTCCAAGGCGGTGGGGTGTAGCCCTGTCCATCCTAGCAGTTGCTGCTGTTCCGGAACTCTCCGTTCTCTGTGATTTGCAGCTTGGTGGGGTTGGTGGGGGAGATGCCATTGCGGGTCTGCATGCTGTAGCGCTCCTTCAGCTGCGTCAAGGCGCTCATCAGGCGTGCGTTGGCTGCATCCAGGGATGCGATGCGCTTCTCCTACAGGACAGGCAGATGGAGAACCAGATCATATCTTTGTGGGGACTCTCCATTCATTTCTTTGAGAAAAACCCTAATCCCAACAATGACAACTTTAAGCTCTACCCAGCCCTAACCTTAACCTTAATCATAAGTAACCGCACAAAATACATAAACTTTTGATGTCTTTTTAGTTCTTTGATTGCAGTCACAGATTTTTATAAAATTGAGTTTCTACTTGTGGTCCCCACAATGTCAAAATAGCAGGTTCTTTATCACATTGTGGCACTTGGCTCCCACAATTTAATACCCCCCCCCCAAACACACACACACACACCACCCTATAAGCAATTTAGAGATACAGACTGCATGTCCTTGGCCGTTATGAATGTTGTGAGAAAATTCCTTGGAGCCTGACATAATACAACTGTTTGTACAAAGACTGATTTTTTCTGGATCCAATAACCTCCAGATAAGAAAAAAACACTGTCTTCAGCAGAGCAGAGCAGAGCCTACGAAGGAGGAATATTTATGTCACCAGAAAACCTCTAATGAACAGACAGTATTACTCTGCCATTTATGGGAAAAATAGTAGTCAATAGTTGGTGTGTAGTTTACTGAATGATATTCTATGCCCACTGAAAAGGTTATGGTGAATTTATAGGCTAAAATCCCACAGAACAGTTCTGAGAGATTCCACCCAGTGCACTGAAAAGGTTCATGATAACAAAATAAATTAAATTACATTCTTTACGTGACACCGGGCTCCCACATTTACCCACTGTCACGACCTATGCAGAACGTATATCAGAGTAAATAAAGCTCCCAGAATGAGAGAAGCAAAGACAGAAAGATAAAGGTGCTTTATGACATCATTATCCGGAGTCAGTTCTGTGCTGATGTAAGCACATGCTGGGCCTTTCTGGTCTTTGTCAGGCTGGGGGATGAGAGGTGCACAACACAGCATGTGGAAAATCTCACGCCTGTTCGCAGGAGCCACGAGATATTTCCCCAGAAATTAAGTTGCTGGGAATTGTCCCAGTTTTCCGAGTGTGCTTTCTGACGTTAGGGCTCATGTTCTTCTGGTAGTTATGAGACAGCGCTCCTGGAGTCCTATACAACGCAGGGCCAACGGCAACATCTCGGGCTGACACCCGACCCTTACCTGTGCCTCAATGATCTTCTGTTTGGAGTCCACCACAGCCTGCATATCCGAATGATCTTTTTTCAGCTCCTCCTCGACGGACATTAACCTGGATGGTTTCAAACAAGAGTGTCTCATAATGGCCATCCCTCACTGTCCTACATCATGCACACCCCTTTTTACAAGGGTGGTATTTTCCCAAAGAGGCTCAGGGTGGCGCTGAAGAGGCCAACCATAATCCCCTCCCTCATCCGGCACAGAAAGTGTGGAGCGATGCGGGGATACTCCTTATTGATGAGTGTGTGATGTCTATTGCCGTGGCGAGTTGCTGTGGCGAGTTGCCGTGGCGGTGTCTGTGAAGTATGACTGCGATAGTTTCCATGTGGATGACTCGGCTCTCCCAGTGCTGCCACATGGAACCCGTACCAAGTGTGGGAGTCAGGGAGTTACTCGATACCACAACTCCGGTGACAGCATGGATGCTCAGCTCAGTCTGTGAGCTTCTCAAAAACAAAGCACAAGCTCTGCTCTATCCACACTGTAAAGAGCATTTAATATGCTGTCTGTGTGCTAACGTCATTATTACATTATGCAACTCATTTAGGTAATAAATATTTTTATATTCATATGCATTACGAACCGTCAATATGAAAATAATTACTAAACCTTCAATTTTCTTTGTTTGTTGTTTGATTTCTAAACAGAATTTTACCAAGGCGATTGTGTTCAGTTGTAACGAAAAAGAACTAAACTTACAAACTGGTTCCTTTGTGCAATACAGGAACTGTGCTGTTAATAGTACCAGCTATTTAACGGCTAAAACATGTACTAGACAGAAGAGGTCGGCCTGAGTAAGGAACCCAACCAAGTGCACAGTGGGAAAAAAAATGCTTTCAGCCATAAACCCTGGTAATGGATTACTATTTCAGAACATTACTGGTCAAGGCTGACTCAGCACAGTCCTTTTTGACGGTCCCAGAAGTGGCGCTCTCACCTGCTGATGATCCCTTTCATCTGCAGGTCCTTGTCGTCCTGCTGCCGGTGCAGGCGCTCCTCTGACTCTTCCAGCCGCGCCTGGTACTCCATCATCATCTTGTGGGAGTGCTCGTCCTGCTCCTTCAGCCGAGACTCATATTCCTCCAGCTTCTTGGCAGAGATGCGAAGCTTCTCCTGCAGGATGGCGATCTCCTGCTGGTACTGGGGGCAGCACGATGGCGGGGATCAGAGGACAGATACACACTCCTGCTAATGATGATGATGATAACCAAGACGGCCAAGAGGAACAGACCTCTTAATCATTACCTCCTTAGACTGTGTGCTTCAAATATCCTATTGTTCAACTTTTATTTGGTTTCACCCTCCTTATTCTGCTTAATGACTATGCTCCCAGGAACAACTAATATGAATAATTAGCCTGCGTTTTTCTTCTACCTTAATAATTTCATGGCCTATCTTCTGTGCATCATCTCTATAGTCTTCCAGATGACAACTCTCAGCTTTCCAGTTAAATGTATCTATGTTAGGAAGCGTACAGGATCGAAAGATGCTGTTTGCATAATCACGCTCCTGCTCTATAGTTAGGACAGCATTGCTAGCGCTGGATCCTAGAAGCCTTTTCAGCTGGAAGGTGTATTTATGCTTGTTCAGGCAAACTCTGTAAGTCAGCAAATCCCTAATGGATTTAGAAGTATATATATATATATATATATATATGGTGGCACTGAGGAACAGCGACTCCAGCCTCTTTCATAAAGGCTGACTGCAGAAGATCTGCACAACAGTTTCTGAAGACCGCCCTAAGGACCAAATTTTATCCAACACAGGGTTTACCTTGCATGGACAAAGCCCATTATTTTAGTGTGGCTCTCTAGCAGAAGAGGATTCAGAGAAGTGCCATCACAAAGCTTTATCATGTACACTAGTGAACCAGTAATGAAACGTTTTGCACATTAATTATAACACAATTCTATTAAAAATAACAACTTCCACCTTCTGCTGGCAAATAACTGTTTCCTAGCCATCCAACCGATGGGGGGGGCCCCCCCCCCCCCGCCCGAGGAGGGGGGGGGAGGAGAAGGAAAAACAAAACGGGAG
>JAODKC010000044.1:19566565-19576841 GCA_026777985.1 Mormyrops attenuatus | reverse complement strand
ATTCTTTTGTGGTGCTGTGGTTTCACCAACTGCATGGCTGCCCGCCGGTTTTGTTTTCTGTGGTGGTCTGTCGTGTGGGGGGTGGGGCCCCGCGGTGTAATCCGTGTGCACCCCCCCCCCCCCCCCACCTTACCTCCATCTTCTCAAGCAAAACCCCTGAGCTAAAGGTCATGTTGATCACGACTTGGTGAAACGTGTGACAATATGAGCAGAGCTGCAGTCCAGTGTGTTTTGTGGCAGAGCCCAGTAACACAGACTCCAGGACTCTGCTTGAAAACTTAAAGGCCTTTTGCCACTAAAGGTGTTATTGACTTTTTCCCAGCACAGCCTCCAGGGGGAGACTAAAATGTCAAACAACAAAGGCAGGAGGAGAATCCATCTCCATATGGTGAAACAATGTTACCACAAAGACAATGTTGTGTTATTTTTCTACTGGCACCCCTTTGTTAGACAAAGACAGCAGCTTCTCACTGCTTCTTCTTACCCAGTGCATCCTGTAGGTATTTCTGGCCAACCAGCTTGAGATACTCCTCGATGGCCTTGGTGGCCAAAGTGTTCTCACGGAAGATGAGGTGCTCGTTGTCCCCGCACCGGTCAACCTCGGACATCATCAGATCCGTCAGGAAGTCCTGGGTGCATGGTGAGAATTGTGGGGGGTCACAAACAACGTCAAGGGACAGTCATTTGTGTATGAGCATTATTACCTACTTCTGCAATTATTTAAATTAATCACTAAAGCTATATGAGGGCTTCAGGTGTAGTTCACAGCTAAATGCTGCAGTGTTGTACAAATGTTGTTTAAATGTCTTCTTTTGTTTTGTTTTGCAGCTTTACCGCAATCAAGATCGGTTTATAGTATAGTATACATTTAGTGTATGTTTAGTGTATAATAGTATACATTTAAACAGATGTTTAACTGAGCTCATTATTAAGATTCAAGACGTTTTACTGGCCATATGCAAGTATATCAATGGAGTGCTTACTGGTTCAGCCACAATGAGGGACAATTAACAGCAATAAACAGACAACAGGCGTGCGATAATGCAGTAAAAACAAGTAACACTTTGATGTTACAATTCACGTACTCACATCCAACACACAATGAAGTTGCTTTTGAGTTAGGGAAGGGCCACCTCTTCACCGCAAAACAAACACACCCACACACACACACAGATATGCACAAACACTGTCCTGGTCTTTTAAAGATCTGTAAAAGGCTGCAAGCCGACATGTTTGTTCCGACAGGAGAGGGTACGGCCGCAGAAGACTCGCACCAGGGCAGAGCTATGACTTACTCTCAGCCATATCTGATGGACCCGCCTCCTATCTGTGATTAAAGTGCCGCAGAGAGACTCCACCCCCTTTTTAACAAAACTCCTCCGTATCTGCATTTTGCAATCTGCTTTTGCTTGAAGGTTACGCATGAAGGCGTGCGTTCTGTTTTTCCCAAACCATTTAAAGTTTCCAAACAATTACTCTCATCTAAAACAGCAAAAACAGACAACCAGAACTTCTTTTCGCTTATGAAATAAACCGACTCAGAATTTCCAATTGCCAATTCACTATTTATTACTTTAAAATGCAATTTCTGATTCCCCCAGAAGAACTAGGCCTACTGAACAGTACTGTAACAGTATGCTTCTTAAATATTAAATTACTTTTCAGTCCTCAGTGTGTCCTGTACATATGGTGGAATTGACAATTAAGACTTTTCACTTGACTTGATTTTGACTAAACTTTGGTCAATTTGATTGAAATAACTCCATGTTGAGACCAATGTCAACAGGGCATTGTGGAAACTCCAAACTCTTTGACCTTCCCAGGCCTGACCAATACTGAGCCTGCCAACATTTAACAACAGGTCATTCTTCAAAGTAAGGAGGTGAACCTCCTCTTTGAGTCCTCCAGGTCACTGCCTCTGAAAGACAGACAGTAACATTCAGCCTCGACTAAACTGTAACAAAATCATCCACCACAGATCACTGTCAAACAACATACTGATGCTGCCTTTTATTCCTTGCTGCTGAATGATTTAATGTCAGTCTGTCCTGTAGATCAAAACATATGTCAGGAGGACTCTATAAGAATACCATTATACGACAACATCTACAGGAGTCAGGCTATTCAACGTCTTACAAATAAGGAGGCTTTATGGAGGTTAAAGATAAAAAAAAGAAAGACAAAATTCTTGGCTCAGAATTTTCATCCAGCTGCTTTGCCTCAGAGCAAAGCTCTCGCCAGAGATCACCAGCATAATTAATGTCCACCACAGGAGATCAGGAGACCGAGATGATAGGCCTGAGCGGACTCAGAGAATCAGTGCAGAAACAAAGGGAGGAAAAGCCAGCATCTCCTGATATTTCACATCTAATTATGTTTGTTGAGTGGGGAATGCTTAGGAGTATAATTGTCCTGTTGCCTTGGGTGCCTGAGAGCACAGAATGGCACAAGTCTAAGCCACTGTCAACCGAGAAGACGCCCAGGATGAGGATGACCAAACCTGCCGAATCCTACCAAACAAGCCCTGTACTGTATACTGTCGTTCCAGCTAACAATTTTTCATCCTAAGATTGTTTACCACACGTTGCGATTAAGGTATGGAAGCGTTGTGTCCAGTCTTCCCGATTTTCCCAGAACTGCTATTGCGCAAACGAACAAATAATCATGGATTCAAAGCTCTATGGTGCATTTGTAGCATGCATGTCGCACTTTCACAGTATAATAGTTTTATTATGAAACAATATTTTTCAGCATTAATTACGTTAAAATAGTGTTCAGGGAATAATATTATTGTGTTAACATTGACAGAACCATTATTAAAACGTAAAACTAGAAAAGAACATTCCATTGATATTACGGTAAGAATATTATCTATCAAGATCTCTAAATAACATTAGCTAAAGTTCCGGGAGTGTTTCCTGTTAGCTGGGATAGAGGACAGTACAATTTTAAAAAGTCAAATACATCAGTCTGAGGCCAAGGTTTCCACAGATTTGAAGGTAAAATTAATGACACTGTGACACGCAACACGTCTGAACCTGATGCAAAGAGACGAGCAGTTAGCCAGATAGCCGGATGTTTGAGGTCTTCACTAAAAAATCCCCCAGTGCAGCATCCCGACAGAAGCCGCCCCAACGTGATGAGATGGTCACTGTGGGTAACGCTGTCACCTCATGACGCTGGGATCGGGGATTCAAAATCCCATCCCACTCTGTGTGTGCGTTTGCATTAAAATATTAATGCACATCAGCTTGCGCTAGTGCAAAACCCAGGAAGACTGTTTTTAGAATGACTCATAACCCATTCATGGTACCACTTGCTAATTTGCACATAATAATTTGCATAACAGCCTATTGACTAGTGGGAAAAATGCTATGGGAGGTGGAATGTTTAGTCATCTGGCTTAACTAAACTTCAGTGGAGTTTCAGTCCAGTTGCAGTAGGTCCAATGATGACAGAAAGCAAAATACCAGACCACATAAACAGCATGACTCTACGCAATGCAAAATTTAAAACCATACTTATATAGAAAAAAACACACATACAACTATAAGTTTCACACTCTCAATCATCTCTGTATGCCTCCTGCTGTATGATCCTGGGCAGTTTAAACAAAGAAACAAGGAAACAAATAAAAACTGTCAGTAGGAACTCTATGGTTTTGGGAGAGCCATGCAGGCCCAGGCGCCCGTGAGTGCGGTGTGGGTGTGCCTTGTTAGGTGTCGCCGGTCCGATTTAGCTTTTGAGTTGAAGCAGTGATAGATTCGCCTCAGCTGGCTAATGAACTAGCTACACGAATGCCAATGGCTGAGGGCCCAGGGCCATGCTTGGGGGGCGGAGCCCAGGGAAGGAAGACTCATTTCAGCCATGGTGCTAAATCAGAGAGACACTCCCCGGCTCTTCTTGGACATAAGCCACTCAAATCTCTTTACTGCCTGCAACTGATGCTTGCGTTGGAAATGCCCACTATAGTTTCCCATCTTTTGTATGCAACATGCATACATGACATATGGCTCTGGGATTAAGGGTTGAAGAAATTGCTACCCCAGGCTCCACCTCCAGGGGTATTTCTCATGATTTGTGGAAGACACCTGGTTCCTTCTGAACATCTCAAATGGGCAGGGAAGGACCACAGGACCACCCTCCAAAAAGAGCAGGGGCCACTGAAGTGCCACCAAGTAAAAGTACAATAAAAACTCCATTCTCAAATAAGTGAATGCCATTTTGACATTTCCCTTTAATAAAGGTGCAAATGTAGGTGACCTCCCCTGTTATACAGGACTAAAGGACAAGTGCTGTAATAGTAGCGGTGGGATTGCATTTAAGTCAAGACAATTAGTGTATCTTACATGACTTGCCCAGTCTATCCATTAACTAAAAGAGGTTTTTTAACTGCAGTAAAAAAAAAAACCTGATTTACCCCAACAACACAGAAGTCGGAATTCAGCCATAATCAAAATATCGCTTGAGAAAGCTGGCGTTTGAGAAGCGGAGTGTCTCCAGAAGTTACCGCAATTATTAAGGGCGGCAACAGCTCTCACATCCACCAGTATTAATCTGGTGATGAATCAAATTTACAGTTGACCATCCCGTCCTGCTTCCAACTTGGTCCTGTTCACCACCGATCACCAATTTTCCCACCAATTTAGGATACACTGCTGCTCTTCTTGCATTGAGATGATGTGATTCTATACAATTAGGAAACACCGAGAGACCTTACTGCTCCCAAAAGGCTCCCTGCCAACAAGCATCTACAGAGGTAGAGTAGAAATGGGCTGTTTCAGTGCCAATAAACAATATGCGACTGACCTAACCTGTGTGAAGAAAAAAAGACTCATCAAAACACCATCAAATCATGGCAAAACACAGTGGGTAGCTGCTATGTTTTAGTTAGATGCATATTAACTGACAAGCACCAAGAAGTCAAGCAGACTGTCATGCTGATTTTCACAAAAGTGATTCATGAAGAATTCTAACTGGTGCTATTTTAAAAAGTGTTAATATTTTATTAATAGCAATTTTACACTTAATGGCCGCTTGCAGGATCATTAGTTACAGCAGACCGCACAGAGACCCAGTTTATGGCGGCATTCTTCCCTTTAATACCTTGAAAAATTTCACCTTCAATGAAGCAAAACCAGTTGTGGGTAAACAGCCTATGTTTACTGGTCTATATATAACATACTGCTTATTTAGCTATTTATTTAGAAGAGAAAGCATCTATTTAGCTAATTGCCATGATCTGGTAGAGGGCAGGGTCTCCGGCAGTTATTAGCCAGCCACAGTTTTTTCTTGAGCAAGGAGAGCCTTCTGTCACGCTCGCCGCTAATGAGAACACAGCCGGCATGCTCGCTGCTGACACGGCGCTCGTGAAAAACGACCCCCATGTGCGCTAGCACCTGCGAGCGTTACAGTTTCACAGGATGCCGGGGTCAGCTGACCATCCCAGGTTTGCCGGAATGTAATGAGAACTAATTAGTGCGGTACTGGCCATTTCTCCAGGGCATTGTTGATAAACAGCACCGTCTAAAGAGTAACGCTAGGCCCGGCAGAGGGAGCGAGGCAGCCTCTGTTTATCGACCCATGTGACGCCTCGCTGCCTCGCACCCAGAGCTGATCGATAATCTTCCCCAGCAAGTTTGGCAGTGAGGTCACAAAGTCAGCGTGAATCACGTTTCTAATCTGGTGATGGTCTCAGATATTGATTTTCTTCATACGTGGTGAAGCTGCCCACTTTGACAATACGGGGCTTTCAAAACAATCCTTCCATAATGGAAAACCGGTTAAGGAATGTTCGCAAAAAACAGCAGCGACGGTGGGAGATGCTGATGTCTGCTGCAGTTAGGCATTGTTACTGGCAACCACGATAGTGTGAGGCATACTGATCAGACAGAATAGACAAATAATAATAATGATATGACAGAAAGAAAACAGCTACCCGAAAAAAATCAAAGAGACTGCTATTTCACACGCATGTCAAAATCTTTGCTGCTTTTTCCTAAAAATGATGAGGGAATGCCTTTTCAGTTATGTGAGCACTAATGAAGGGCCGACTTGCATTCAAAACAGACATAACAAATGCCCAACAATTGTTTTTGAGCAAAAAAAGTTACATGCAGAGAAAAACAGCCAATAATGTTTACTGAATGGTATTTCAGGAAGAGAACTCATTTCAACCAGGGCGTCAATTTAATGTGTGTATTTACATGTGTGCTGACTGTGATACAGGTGTGAAGATTTGCAGTACATCTTGTTACTGCAAACAGATGTGTTCCACTGACCTCTCCTATGTAAGGAAGGGTGTGTACAATGGACAGTGGGGATGGTGTGTCCATCGTGAGCTCGTGATGAAGAGCTGCCTGCCTGGTGCATCAAACCTCCCCTGCACCATAAGAGCACAGTAATTATCTGGGCCATTTCCCAGTCATGGCTGACACAAAATGGAAGATAAATTCTTTTTTTTCCTCTTGTGAAATTTTACAATGGTTGATGGTGCTTGAATGCAAATATGACTTCCAAAACAAAATGACTGTTTAACACTCCATTAAAACTGCTTGAACAACATGAATATTGTTTTGTACTCAGTGGTAAAGTAGCCTACGAATGCTATGCATTCACCAAAAAAACACCAAGGCCGTAATTATAATATATATTGGGGGGATACGTCCTCTGCAATATTCAGATACACTCACAATGTCCCCCCCAATATATATTACAGT
The DNA here is from genome assembly GCA_026777985.1 of Mormyrops attenuatus. Classification (NCBI taxonomy): domain Eukaryota; kingdom Metazoa; phylum Chordata; class Actinopteri; order Osteoglossiformes; family Mormyridae; genus Mormyrops; species Mormyrops attenuatus. The sequence continues at coordinate 19,570,122 of JAODKC010000044.1, read as the reverse complement.
TATGGCCTTGGTCCCCCCCCACCCCCAGTGTTGACTCCATGGCTACGGCCTTGAAAAAAACCACTCAAAAGTAACACCTTCCTGAAAGTATACTATTGTGTGTCCAGTTCATATACGTCATGTTATCTAACCAAATATTCTGTGTCTCGCTAAATTGAATTGAATTGAGATGCAGTTGCACACCCTACCTTGGCCTTCCCAGTGCTCTGCAGGATGTGCACCAGAGCGGATGCCATCTCCTCCTTGCTCTTGACGGTGAGCACGGGCTCCAGCACGGAGCACAACAGCAGGTAGTTGTTGGTGACGTACTCTGCAAACTCCTTATACAACTCCATGGGTAGGATGCTCATGCTCTGGTAGCGCGATTTGAGGCGGATCATGGGCCCCGGTGCCTTCCCCTTGGTGGGGTTAGGCGTACTGACCGGGTACCACTTCTCCACAAACTGCCGCCCCGTCACTGTGCCGATCTGGATGTTGACCAAGCCTATGTAGTTGTTCTTGTCCTTCTTCTTCTTCTTGTCGGTCTCCTTGTAGAGGTGCACGGTGATGCTCTTGATGCCCGGCAGGTTGTTGAACTCAAAGTGCTCGCCCCAGAAGACATTGTCCGTTTTGAGCTTGCTGGTAGTCCGTGCGTAGAGGGTGTCGTCCAGACACAGCTCGCAGTAGTACTTCTTTTTGGCTGGCAGATCTTTGGCCTCTATGATCCACAGCTTTAGCAGGTTTTCCACCCGACGGCTGTTGTCCTGCCGAGTCAAAGCACTGCTACGTAAGATGATGTCAGAAGGCGCTTTAACAAAGTTCACTTATTTTTGGGAATAAATGGCAATCATAGTATTTTTACCCATAATCTATGGTTTTACCCATATCTGTGGCATGCCATGACTACTTGTTACCCATCATTAAAAGAATGAAACATAAAAAAAAAAAAAAATTGAAAGCCATAAAAATTTGCATTAATTTAAAACGTAAAGATTTTGTATTAAAAAATGTTATAAATTAGAATGAGTTTCAGTAAAGGCCTAGAAAACCTTTTGAATCAAGTAGATATATTTAATTGTGAATTAAGAAAACTACACCGAAAGTATTGCTTTTATGGAGGAGCAACGTATATTTAAATATTACCTATGGAGTCTTGAACATTACGGCAAATAGAGTACAAAAGTGCTTATATTTTTGTATATGTGGAGGTGGTGCTCCTTGTCAAGTTAAATAAATATTAAGTCCCTGATTAATGAAAAGTAATTATATAAACATTAACTGTTATGGGGGAACCTGTTATTAACCACAAACCCAGCTGTCAATGAAATAAATACTGCGCTAGTGTTGTAATAATACATAAAAGTTTAAGCATTCATCAAATGAACTGGGTCTTTTAAAGGCCTGTGACATTACTCACTCACTCACAGTCAGAATGGCATGACTCCCCAGAGAGCCAGCCCTGAACGTGGCATATGGGAGCCCCATGCCTGGGCCCCGGCCTTCTGCGCCTTCCCCTCCGTCTCTGCAGAGCTCTCACCTTGTTCGGGTGCACGGCTCTTCTGAGGTTCTCCATCCATTTGTCTCTTTCTGCCGATGACCGGCAGGAGAAGCACTTGGTTCCGTTTGAAGTTGTTACCTGCCATGGAAAAAACAAAGCATAAGATATATCTACTAGAACTGTAAAGCAATGATTAAATCAGAGGAAGAGAGTAATTCATCATATCTGGTGCCACTTGGAATGAAGGGATTTGATATCCAGTGAAGAGTATCTAGTGCAGCAGGTAGCCCAGAGGTGAAGGACATGGGTTCAAAAATGCAGAAAGGTTCCTTCTTTAAGCTCCAGGAGTAGCCCAGTTCTTTGAGCTAGGTGCACTGGATAGCCCCAGAAATATATCCAGTTGCGTTATTTCTACTTTATATAAGCTGCGTATTTATCTTCTCATTACTGCTTTTACTGTATGTTAGTGATATTTTAGGGTCTGTGTGTTATTTGGTATGATTTGGTAAGTGTTTTTGTGTCTGAGAATGCTCAAACTCATTTCCCATATAAATTAATGGCAATTGCTTCTTCACTTTACACCATTTGTTTTAAGAAAGATATCATAGGAACGTTCTGCTTTCAGATAGCGGGGGAAACCTGTAATAGCAGGACCAGAATCAGTACAAATAATCATAGCTGTAGTAGCAGAAATAGTAGTTGTAATAACAGCAATGACTGCATTTCGAAATGCCCTAAGAAACAGTGCAGATAAAGTTCTGTGGCAGACATGTGTTTTGCTAAAAGATTCAGAGGAGATGTTCAGATATTTCACTGATCTTTGTTTTGTTAACATTGCTCTTGTATATTCTTGCGAGAAACAAAAACACAATGATGTTTCCATTCTTCCTGGATTCCTCTTGTATCACTAAGGAATTTCCCCTCCGGCTAGCAAACAAGAGGAAGCCATCTTCAGCAAGTGTCCCCTGATCAAGTGACCTTGTCCTCAGTCGGACAGGAAATCTCATATAAATGCTTTCTCTGAGTAGGGCATGAGACATAAACGATAAAGGACATCATCACCGGGATGTGACTGTCTTGTCAGTTTCCATCTCGGCAGAGAGCATGTCAGAATTTTTCAGCACGCAAAGGCAGCTAAATTGATTGTTAGCGGTTTCTGATCTTTTGTCAACATCTGATGTCTCAGCCTATTGTGTTTTTCTGTCATTTTTGTTTCCACACTCCTCCTTTACAGTCCCTGTTTTGTGACCATTTTATGGAGGCCCCCATATTAAATGTGTGGGGTCCTCCTATCGTTATATGATTGCTTTTGTTTCGCCTCGATGAGCACAACACTGCTGTTCCCTGTTACACTGTCCAACACTGCAGACTGTGGCCTTATGCCATAATCTGGTGCACAGCGCCATAAAAGCCATGGCAGATAAACAGACTGACCCTCAAGGGTGAGTGTGGCTATTTTTGGCTGAAAAATCTGATATCTGACAGTTACCCCAAAAGTAAGATTAAATGACATTTTATCTGCATGATTTTTATGCTTGCCTTGAGTGAAGTTTGAAATTACAGGGCCAGTTCCACCTAAATTTAATATGCCAGAGAAACCTAACATGATTCTAAACTCAAAACAAGCTTTTTTCCTGCTTTTACTGCAAGGCTTAAATGATGTAACTTGCCTCACTTATTTATGAGTGGATCAGAACCATAACTGGGTATTTAATGTTTAAACACACAAGCAATTAAGAGATTTTTTTATTTATAATTTAAAAACACTAAGAAACTTTAAATGTGAACCAATAATAAATATACATGAATGTGAACCGCTTTACAAGTTTATTTATTTTTATTTTATTTTTTATTGAACTTTTAACGACATGAAAATTTACAAGAAAAACAAGTTTATTAATCAAATAAAAAAAAGCTTATTTTACCATATAACAATGATGTTGACAGTCCTTAAATCCTTACAGTCAGGACCATAAATATTTGGACAGAGACAAAAGTTTTTAAATTTTTAAGTTCTATACATTACCACAATAAATTTTAAAAGAAACAAGTCAGATGCAGTTGAAGTGCAGACTTTCAG
>JAODKC010000044.1:19555775-19566465 GCA_026777985.1 Mormyrops attenuatus | reverse complement strand
CCTTTTATCTGCTTAATTGATAATGAAAGGATGAAGGAACTGCCCACACCTGTCCATGAAATAGCTTTTAAGTGAATCGTCAAATTACTCTTGGCCCCTTTATTAAAAAGAGGGCGGCACATGTTAACGAGCTGGAACTCCTAAACCCTTCATCCAATTTGAATGTGGATACCCTAAAATGAAATCTGAGAGTCAATACTTTATGTCCATGCCCATTGTATAACTTCAATTGAAATATATTTCAGCAAACAGGTAAAATAGTAAAACTTGTGTCAGTGTCCAAATATTTATGGTCCTGACTATATGTAACCATAAAGCTGATGAGAAAAATGCCATAATAATATACAGCTATTTCTGCTGGAATACAACAATCACAACAAATAAAAAGCAACAATTATAAAAAGCAAAAGATTTCTGAAGCTGACTGACAAAAATAAAATGTACAATTCTGAGTGCCAAACCAATGATGATGTGGCAGCAATAACAGCAGTATAATTGCAGTAACTGCTTTAATTATCACCGCTGAAAATGTAATGGAATGCTATGTCAAAAAATGCGCTTTGGTAACTGGCTATTAAAGTTTAATTATTAAAACAAACACCACACTACGCTAATTGATACTTTATGCTCTCTGAAGTCAAATTCGCTTAGACAATTACGCCAGCTTCACGCCGCATCAAATCATTTTTGCACCAAGATGCTGCCTGCCGCTTTGTGAAACGCTCTATCAGGCTACCAGGGGCCCGACCGCCAAGACAAAAATAATGGGAGGGACATCAAAGGTGGTAAAGAGAGTGACATCAGCGAACCAGCGCTGCACCAGTCCAAAGCCGGGGAAAACACTGCCGCGTACACACTTATAGCGCATTGGGCTGCCACTAGAGATTTTGGGCCCCATAAAAATATCTCATAATAGGCCCCCAACCCAGACCAATTCTATTAAGCTGCAACCTGTTACTCAGGGGCCCTTGGATTCATTCTAACTGCCCCCCTCCCCCCTGTCAGCAAGTACTGACTAAAGGGCTATACTTGTACGACAGCAGCTTTTTTTTCTAATGTAAGCATTTATTTCACAGCATAATAGCTAATGGTTTCTGTTCGCACGCTCTGGACTAATTCTGTGACTAACATCACCCTTCAGCTGTGACAACATAAAAGGCAGAAACAGCCCGACGTCTTGTGCCACAACTTTTAAATATAGCTACGAGTGCCAAACTCAAGCGGCCTCACCAACCTGCCACCATGCATACATTTATGATTTATGCAAAAATGTGCTTTAATCTGCTGAAACACCTCAGCTTAACATTTCTGGCAAAATGGTGTCAGGCAGTAAATTTGGGTTTAAAATGTGACATTTGGCATCATTTTGGAAAATTATTTTGACATTAAGTCATAGAAAAATTATTTTTTAGTAGTTGCATTAATGGAGTAATGCATATTATCCGGATTTATGGGATTCTATGTAGCTCTGGACAGCAGTATGCCAAATAAAAGAGTGAATACTTGCAATATACCTTAACATACATATCATAGGTGCTTGGGAAGGAGACGTAATTTTGACAATGTTATTGACCTTGAGCTCTTCTTACTGTGAATGTATAAGAGCCTTTTAAAATTAAACATTAAAAATGTAAAAAAAAATGCATGTACCATGATTTCACTGGCTTCTGCCAGACATATTGCCTAATATCCATGTACTCAGGTTAAACTGAAATAATTTATAATCCTTCCAGGTTTTAAAAATAATGCAGTTTTACTGAAATCAAGCAATTAATGCACCAACGCAATACATATACAAAGTTACAGCCATGTTTCTGAGCAGTGACAGAAACATTTAGCAAGCATAGATGCAGACCTCAGTTTGACATACTACTGCTGCAGCCATTGTGCACAAAACCACTTTGATTATATTAGCAAATACATCAGTGGGGTCTGTGTGTGAGACGGCGTGCACATGGGGCAAATGCCAGTTTTTATTACTTCTATCAGATGTTTTTTTAAGTGCAAACACAAACAATGCAATGTAAACACACTCCTGGTATCCCAGCTGACATCCCCAACAGGCAAGAGAGCAAGGAGACAAATAAAGGACCGCTGACCTATGTAATGGGGGTGACTAATAGCTGTGGGCTTACAGGGGAGTGAGCATGCTGAGTAATCCCAGGCACATACAGGGAGATACTGCTGAGAGCACGAGACGCCTGAGGACCGGAGGAGCAGCAGCTGGGCTCCCAGACAGGCCGCATGCCTCACCCCAGCATATGTACCAAGTCTGCAGGAACGGTCTGGGTTCTGTGATTACTATGACTGTTTTTGGCGGTCATGTTTTTTGTTTTCGCACCTGACGAACAAGATGAGAAACGTCACCGCTAATATCGCATATGCACAGAATTGAAAATTACTTTATAGCTTCAGGGTGATTTAAAAGGATATAAAATTATAATAAAGCTTTTCATGAAGAGCTCACATACAGTATATGACATTTTTATGAGTGTCTTCCTGAAATGTGCCACCTTCGAAATAACTACAGATTTTAATCAATTTACCATAATAAATAATTTAATATAATTAGAGAATAAGGTTCTTCGTGACCCTGATCAAGTGGTTGTAAGACAAATGGATGGATGGATGGATCTGTAAATATTGTGGCATTGTGGGCAAAATTCACTAACAGTTATAATGGTGGTTATTATATAATTTGATATTGTCTGCTATGATCACACATGTGTTTACAAATGTACCGCATACCAATAATTACATCAGTTACAACTGAGATTTAACTGGCATCCCATCCGGTGTGTACCCCTGCCCTGTGATGGGCTGGCATCCCATCCGGTGTGTACCCCTGCCCTGTGATGGGCTGGCATCCCATCCGGTGTGTCCCCGTCATGTGCCCTGTGCCGCTTGGGCCTGGCTCCAGCCCCCCGTCACCCTGACCAGCATAAGCAGTTGGAAGGTGGATAGATGACCAGTACATTTAGCTGTGAGCAGCTTCATCCGCAGGTCACAGCTGGAAAGTTATCTTTCAGCTAAATAAGACTGTAGCCTGTAATATGCAGATTTGCATATAAATTTGATCCTTATGAGGAGAAAATTTGATGTTTCATACATTGTGCCCGTAAACACTTTGCCCATTTCCACTGTGCAAAGCTTAAATGTCAATAAAATTAAGCAGATCAGTCTTAAAAACAACAAATCCCATCACATTACATTTAGTAATGTAGCAGACACTTCTGTCCAGAGCAGCGTGCAGGCAAGGCCCGAGATGCATCTAGCATACAGTGCAACATCACAAACACTGTCCATAAACCAAATGTACGTCTGATAAGGTAGTAAAATCCAGTCAGAAAAAACAAAACTACTGGCGTGTGGTCACATTCCAGACACCTGACTGACCTGTTCCAGTAGGGTTTATAAATCAAAGGCAACAGAAATGGGCCATCGTGGTGCTAAACTGCGTGTGTGTGTGTGTGAGCATGTGTGGCCAGAGGAGGTCGGGGATGTCAGGACAAACGATGGGGTCTTTAGGGCTCACCTCAAAGCAGTAGTCCTGGCCCAAGATGCTGCTGTGCACAGGCTTGATGAAGACCTCCTCCTCCATGCTGAGGTCCAGAGCTTCCACCGCACTGCTTGGGCTGAGCAACGACTCGTGAGACCGTGACTCCTTCAGCCTCGGCATCAGATGTGATCTGCGGTGGGGGGAGGGGGGGATACAGGCAATTTGAGGAACTGGCAATAACGTCCAGATGTCCTTCAATACTGCAAAAAAAAAAATGAGCCGGCCATCCCATGTACTGCATTTATCATACAATTCGTGCAGGATATACGCGTTAAAAAGCAGCTATTACAGTCACAGATTTTTATAAGATTCAGTTTCACCTTGTGGGGACCAAAATAAACCAGTCCCCATAACATCAGAATAACCGGTTTGGTCCTCACAATGAAATAATTACATACACACAAACACACAGTAGCCAGGTAGGACCCAGTTTTTCCTCTAGAACTGCTTCAAGGGTTGGCAAGTTGTGCATTCAGAGAAGCCTTTCTGCACACCACTGCTTAACTGTTATTTGCAGACTTCCTGTTAGCCTTGGCAAGTCTGGCCATTCTCCTCTGACCTATTTTTTTTACATACATACATACATACATACAGTACTGTGCAGAAGTGCTAGGCAATGAACACTACCTAAATGATCTTTATGTTGGGGTAAAACTATAATATGTCGTTCAAAATGTTTAGCCATTTCTAAAACACACCCAAGTATTTACAGTAATCATCTAACAAACAAACTTGGAGGCCCAGAGTGGAAAGTAATGTACAATTACAATTACTTCTTGGACATTACAAAATGTCCAAGAAGTTTTCAGTGCACACACATCTGAGCAACTCAACTTTGCAAGCTCTGTTTGTGACAAAGAAGGTGTTCTGTTCTCGCACTTTGCAGTTTGAAGTTCTCTGGGATCAATATAATATGCTTGCTTTTCTGCTTAAGTTCACAAGATCGATGCAATTTAGAGTCTGGCTATTTTATCTTCTGAATAAGACAGAAGGAGCCTTGTGCTGTACAATCTACATTTGGGCCGATGTGACATTACTGAGGAAAGCATTCGAAAATACGGCAAAAACTCCGAGGCATCTACAATACATATCGCTAAGATTAATAAATACAATATACCATTCTAAAACCTACTGGATTTTCACAGAGCATTTTCAGGTTGCATTTCACATCACTTGTGTCAGTGAAATTCTCAATAGATTTAGTGGTACCAGTGACATAGCTTAAACCAAATCGTGAAATTCTGACAGACTCTGCAAGCAACTGAGGGTAGCTAGGTTCACTTAGACTGCAAATCCATCACATTATCCATTACCATCACTGTCAGCATCACGCCAGATGCCTTATCGGATGACCTCCTCTTATAGCTTCGCTGTGCTTGCCAGCAATTACTGCACGGAAAGTATTTCTTCAAGGCTTTGCTAGTATCGCTCTTACCATCTCTTGCCTGATCTCTCTCTTGATCTGACAACTGCCCAAAAGTTTCACCGGAGCATGTTGGACAAAGGGGTGCACTAACTGCGCTCAAATTTTGTGGCAAAAAAAACAGAAGAATAACAGTCGTATATAATATCACTGGACACGGAGCAAAAGTAAGAGTGCAGTGCGTAGAGGTACAAGCTTCACTGGATACAAACACGTGATAAACACGTTCTCGGGATAGATATTTTCTGGCAGCTTACAAGACTGTAAACTACAATGAATTATTATACCACTGTACTATCTTGCATTGCACTGGCATCCCACCAGTGCACTCTGTGCTTCCGGGGATGAGCTGCAGGTCCCCCTTAACCTGCTGGATGAATAGATAGATACCATTTCAGTCAGGAATATTATCTGGCTATAAACGCATACAAGTAATACATCTCAGCAGACATGCTTCTAAAATGTCTGTATAAAATTACAAACTAGTTGCTGTTATTTTCCCCTAATCAAAAACAAAAACATCTTGAGGCGACCATTCGAGTATGACCGGTTTTCCTTAAGTATGATTAGCTTTAATTATTCCCAAATCGAAAGGCTTTGTCAAACACAACCTGAAAACTATGAATATGAAATCTTTCCATGACACAAAAAAGCTGATCACTAGCAAAAAAAAAAAATTCATTAACAGCAAAGAGCTGTTCATCTTTGTCACCAAGTAGAGTAAATTTATGGCTTTTTCAGATGATGTCAAAGGCTGGACTGGACGATTAAGCACCGGCTGGAAGGCAAACTGCAACAGGGACTCTCAATGGTCCTTCAGCTTGAAGTCTGCCTATTAATTAAAGGTGGCTCTCTTTCCCAAGTCCTTGAACTGCAAAGGTGAAATGTGACACCCCCCCCCCACCTTCTGTCAGAATGGTCAGTGCCAAACCCAAGACATAAATGGACAGATAATGTTCCATTGAAACATGTTATAACAACAAAGAGGAAGTGACTCTGTGAGCTCTGAACAGCTCAGAGGATGTTTACAGAAATAGCTTAGGAAATACGCTGCAGAGAATGTGGGAAAACTACCACGTGGGCCAAATAATGGCAGCTATTAACAGAGAAAGGGCTGACCAGATACATGGCCAGGGGAGTAAAACTGCTTTTAAGGAATCAAAAGTACAAAATATTCTTCTCACTGATTAGCACTGTTTTTTAACACTTTGAAGGCTGGGGGTTTGAATCCCACCTCTGCTCTCATTTTGCGGAATTTGCAGCTTCTTGCCTTGTGCAGGTTTCTTATGGGTACCCCGCATTGCTCCCACAAGCCAAAGTTAAACCAGCTGGCATCTGATTGTGACTGAAGTATATGAATGAATATGCCCCATGACTGACTGAGTGCTCAGAAAACTTACATGATCATATGGGATCTCAGCCACAGAAGACATTCTCCACAGAGGACGACAACAGAGAATTATTATACCTTGACAGACAAAAGCTACATTTTATCAGCCTCATTAACCCAAACTTATAAGGTCAACATAAAGAGATGTGGTAAACTGGGTTGTTAAAACTGGCCCAGCTAACTCTTCCACAAGGTGTGAGCTCCTTCTATATCATAAACAGATCCCTATTGATGATTCAAAATATTGAATGAATTGTATTCATTTTTATTAAATTGCGGATGATTGGCCTAAATTCTGGTAAATAAGGAACATGGATATATTCTCCATAAAGTCAAATACACACAAAAGTCTATATTAAAGTCTCAAAGCTCTTAAATAAATACTCATACTTCTATCTCACCTTGAGATTTAGCTTAAATAAGACTAACTCCCTTCAAAGAAACTCAAATAATGCCCATTAGATAAGGACTGATGTTTTCCCCAATCAGTCCTGCAAGCATGTTAAGTTCAGGACCAGCATTTATGGACCTTACACAGCTTCTGGTATCAGAAATCTTTTACACTTTCTTCCTTGTCACCCCATTAGCAGTTTAATCCACAACTATGTTCCAGAAATGCTGTAGACTAGTGAGCTCTTTAACTCTGGCATATCTTAGAGGCCAACACCTAGGGTCGACATAGACCATGCTTCCCCAGGGTCAAGAAGAGTGATTATGCAACCAAACTGTATGCTCCTGAGAAACACAAGGTCATTTAATAGTGTAAGCCTGAGACAGTGTTCCCCATAACAAATCCTGCTATGATTTATTTAGACCTTTTACTGTTCCATTCCCACCTGTCTATTTTTACATATGAAAATATGAAACAGACATCAAGAAGAAGCCATTTTATGATTCACATTTAATCATGCAAGGTTATAAATGAAGGATCAAAAGAATCATTTTCAACCAGCATCAACATACCTCTGGAGCAGCACAAGTCTGTCAAGGAATGCCGTGTTTGCCACCTCCACTCATATCCCATAAAAAAACTGGGGAACATTCAAGCAAGGTGCTCAGATTTTGCACCTTTATGCAAAATGATATTTTAGGTCACATCAGCGATTCATAAGTTCACTGAAAACAGGCAACCATTTGTTCTGTCCTCGACCGGCAATTTTCTGCAATTGCCATGCTAACTGAATTGAACACCATCTTAGTGTTCCTTTGGCTAACTAAGTCTAACGCCAACTTTTTCAGCTAACTGAAACTAAATTAACACCATCTTAGTGTTTCTTTGATTCATTGAATTTAATGGCATCTTAGTGTTGCTTTGCCTACCTGAATGTAACACCATCTTAGTGTTGCTTTGACTAACTCAATGTAACTTCATTGTAGTATTTGTTTGTCCTTCACTGACTGTCAGGGCACAGAGCAATTTCATGTTAAACAACACCGGGACAGAGCAAGTTCCAGAATGTGCTTTTATTGTCTTCATTCGTCATGCCCACTCTCTCCTTCTAAATATTTTTCCCAATGTAGCTAGGAAGATCCCACTTTTACCATGAAACTGCAACAGTTTTTCCCAATCCTTAGAGATTATTTAAAGCGTTTTGTAATATTTAGTGTTAAGATTTTTTTTAACTCTAGATTTCATGAGTTTGTGAATTAACTGCAGATTGAAGTGACTAACAAAATCTATAAGTATAATAGTATTTCATATCTAACATTTTTTTACTCATGTAACCACGTAAAATGAAAACTGAAAACCAAGAGGGTGATACCATGCTATTATAGAGAATGCCACAGACTGAGCCATCCTAACCACAATGCAGGCACACAAAAAAACAGAAACCTGGGGACTAAACTCTAGCAGACAAAAAAAACTCCACAAGCCCAGAAGCTGGATTCCAGACAAAACTGAGGTGAGCACTGAGCCTCTTGCTCAAAGAGCGACAAACCTGAGCCCGAAGCAAAGATCAGAGCTCAGTCCGAACAGAATGGAGATCTCCTGCTTCTGGGTTCAGGGCTGGGTCGGTCTGACCTCACTCACTATTCTAATCAGCAAAGTGGTGCTGCAGGTGCAGCACGGGCACTAAATCACCACAGAAAACACGTCAATGAACCGACGAAGAAATACCCATGTTAATGAAAAGAGAACAAAATCCCTGAACTTAATTAGAAGACTTTCATATCTGGCTGCACGAGGGTTTTTAAAACCATGGAAGCTGCCACCAGCTGATAATTTGGCAAATACAATTTTGGAAATAAAGGAGTCTCCCAACTCCTACACTAGCGGCCCCCAGTGCCCAGAAGAAGATGGGGTTGGGGGATTCCTTAACTACAACTATGATTCTTAATACTTGCAGGACAGACACTTTCAAACCGATAATTAGCCACCTCTACAAAGTGAGACAGAAACGGCAAAGGCAATAATTTGTTTTTTGAAAAAGGATATTGGCAAGAGACCAGACAGCGGGAGACAGCAAAGGTATGAAGGCAAAGCAAATATTGAGAATGAAAATTCTGGAATGTAAAATACCAGACCTCTGACATTATTTGCTTTCAGTGGCTCCACTACACAGAGAAAAATCTGACAATTGACTTCTGAGTTTATCTACTTTCCCCTTTAACTGCAGTGTAATGTACAGAGACGCTTATATACCCTCCTGGCTGTATTTCCACATTACCATTGTCTGTCGCATCCCTGACCGTAGTCCCACATGTCTTTTCAACCCATACGGCAGAAAAGTTGAATTCATCCGATTTTTTTCCCACACTGATGTCGAGAGCCATGTGGGTCTCCACTCACTTCCCCTGCTAGCCATCCTAGCAAATAATGCAGTTTGTCTGTCATATTAGAATGAAGCCAATGAACACATCATAGCAGAGACGACTGGACTCTGCTCGTCATCTCAATCTCTTCCCTGAGTGAACAAAGAGAAGTCCCATAAGGAAGCTACCATTTAACCCCGCCCCCGTGACCCTGACCAGGATAAGAGCGTAAAAGATAGATGGATAATCAGGGCTCTGTACTGAAGGGGGGCTGGAAGCTGCTGAACGTCCAAATGGCAGAAGGGTGTCCTGGGAAAACGGAGATGTGCAGATGTTTTCTGGATGTGCTAAAAGGATGGTAGTTCATCACAAAGAACAGTGATATGGTCAATTTAAGTGTCCGTTTGCATTTTCCTTGGGCGTGTCTTCGCACCGGCAAACAAACCCAGCAGCTTCTTTCCCACACAGCGAATTTGACATGGATCACGCTGGTGAGCCCAATGCTGAAGGACAGAAACACAACATTCCGACCTGCCCTGCCAGCCCTGGCTTGCAGAGGGGCCACCCCCTGCTCTCAACAGGTTTAAAAACGTCGCTAGGACGACAACATGCATTCCATTTTATCTGTGGAACATGACATCTCAGAATCCACAGTGATGTGTCTCGGTCAGATCTGATTTTTAAACGTCCATCCATAGCCTCAATGAAGGCTAGACACGAGATCCGGGGATTACGTACGTACATCGTATGTGTAAAACACAACGTTCGCAAAGACGACAACGGAAGACCAAACTGTGACCCTTAAATGGAGAAGCAGAACAGGATCACAGACAGATGCATTTATAGAAGGATATAAAAAACATAGCTGTTGGCTGTTTGTTTGAGATGACAGGATGTTTAGAAAGAATGTGAATAAAATGGCAAAAAATGGCTTCAGAGGAAACCTACTGGTGCATTTAAAGCCACTCCACTTCCCACTAATGCGAAGAGGTCACAGGCAGCACTGCCACTGAAGGGACAGGCACAGTCCTACATTCCAAAAATGCGGCCCTCAAAAAACACGCAGCACTCAAAAATAACAGAATCTTCCATAAACAAGCCACTCAAGATGTTTCATTTTCACAAGGCAAAATATTCTGTCACAATTGGGAAGTGTTTGTCTAAATTGTTCTCTGAGATAACAAGCGCTTCTTAGTGAAATATGTAATTAAACGGTCCTGAAGCGTATGCTTATCTGATGTACTTATCGCTTATCACATCTGTGCATTTCTCTTTCTTCAAAAAGAAGGAGTAGTGGACCAAGGACAGATTTACAATTAATAATATATTACAACAAAATTTAAGGGTAAATATGTCGGACTAATATGCGGACATTTCCATAAATAGGCCAAGGAGTTGTCACCTTCCACAGCTTTTTATTTTACGTTTTTGGCAATCAAAAATAAGTCCAAGGTAAACATGAGCCTGTAGTGCAGACTTTCTGTGTCGCCATCAGCCAATCCAATCAGAGTGCAGGAACACCCAGTAGTGTTTAACCTCCCATCGGGGGGGGGGGGGGGGTGGG
>JAODKC010000044.1:19488006-19540510 GCA_026777985.1 Mormyrops attenuatus | reverse complement strand
CCCCCCCCCCCCCCCCCCCCCCCCCCCCCCCCCCCCCCCCCCCCCCCCCCCCCCCCCCCCCCCCCCCCCCCGCTGGATACAGGACTGGGGTGGAAAGCAGCTCCTTTGCTACCACTCCACTCACCCTGCTGCCCCCAGAAATTTCAGCAAGTGCTTACAGGTGCTTTCTGGCTGCTGGAGTCAAGCTCAATGTGATGCTTTGGGAATTAATCAAATATGAAATTTGTGATAAAAATGATAATGGCTATTTTGTTTACATAATGTTTGCATGTATTCATTTGCAAGGTTCTAGCTCTAAAACTTTGTTCTTCCTTTATGATTACCCAAGTTGCACTCTCAATGATGTCACCAAAGACCACTGCTCTTAACCACTGTGTCACCAAAGTCCCCCTCTCTTATACATTATGATGTCACCAAAGACCCCACTCTTAACCATGATGGTGTTACCAAAGACCCCCACTCTTACCTACTGTGATGTCAAAGACCCCCACTCTTATCTATTGTGACGTCACCAAAAACCCCCACTCTTAACCATTATGAAGTTACCAAAGACCTTCGTTCATAACCACTGTGACATCACTGAGGAGCCCTGCTGTTAACCACTCTGATATCATCAAAGACTCCTGCTCTTAACCATCGTGACCTCACCAAAGACCCCCACTCTTAACCACCCTGACCTCACCAATGACCCCCAATCTTAACCATCATGACATCATTGAAAACCCCTGCTCTTAATCATTGTGACCTCACCAAATACCCCTGTTCTTAAACATCATGATGTCACCAAAGACCTCCACTCTTAACCATCATGATGTCATCAAAGACTTCTGCACTTAACCACCGTGACATCATAGAAGACCCCGGCTCTGAATCATCATGTCACCAAAGACCCCCACTCTAATATCTGTTCCATTCTGGGACTTTCATACTCATGGACACTCATGGAAGTCAAGGTCTCGGGCATCACAGCTATGTTCAGCTCATAAAGTGGCTGCACAGATGGAATGTTGTGGCTACGTTACCTACTCAGCTGCATATCGAAAGGCAGAATCAACCTGAAGACAAAGCGCGATAGCATAACACAGCCACCTCGGCCTTCACCATAAGAGTGTGGTGGCTTCTCTATGGCGTATGCCTCAGCTGCTTGGCTTCTAAGTGCTTTTGAGACCGTCGGGCCTAATGGCTGATGAACTTAAGCCCTTGAGAAT
The DNA here is from genome assembly GCA_026777985.1 of Mormyrops attenuatus. Taxonomy (NCBI): domain Eukaryota; kingdom Metazoa; phylum Chordata; class Actinopteri; order Osteoglossiformes; family Mormyridae; genus Mormyrops; species Mormyrops attenuatus. Next base: position 19,539,302 of record JAODKC010000044.1, on the reverse strand, counting down.
GTGGTAATAACGAAAAAGTAAACCATTTATGCCACCAACTTCCACTTCATCTCAAAATGTGGAAACAGTGAAATGGTCAGTGGAAAGTTACTTAAGCTGGTGAGAGTGCCGTCCATGATGTCCTGACACCGGAAACTGTCCGTAGAGGGTGAGGTGGGAAGGGAAGAACACGGGGTGAACGGCCCTAAGGTCTGACCTCAGTGGCATAAAGGGTGGCCATAGGGTGGGACCGATGGGCCCAGCAAAGAGCAGAGGATCACCCAGCTTTCTTTAGGCTCGTTCTCCATATTGAACCTCCTGGAACATATTTCGTCATATTATTTAAGTCAACATATATGTCACAGGTGTCAGACTCCAGTCCTGGGGGGCCAGAGCCCTGCACATTTTTGGGTTTCCCCTCGTTTAACACATCTGATTCAACTTCTTGTGCTAATTTACCACATAGCTGTTGAGCTGAGTCATTTGTGGAGGAACAGGGAAAGAACTAAGCTACACAGGGCTCCGGCCCTCCAGGACTGCAGTTTGACACCCTTGATCTATGTCATTGTTTATGTAGCGTGTATATTAATGAATTCATTTCTATTTAATCTTTAAATTTAAAAAGATGTTGAAACGTGCTTTATATGTTTCCCTCCAAACCAAAGCCACTGATTGACAGAAGGTACCTTGTTCATCAAGGCCTTATTTCCTCCCAGCAGAAACCAAAGCATGTGCTGTCTACCTATAGCCCCTCTTTAACATCCTTCTTCTGCTCAGAGTTTACCACTGCTCTCCTGATTCGTTTCTCCGGCCCACGGGCCGCCATCCTGGTGACGCATCAGACATTTCAGCTTTATAACTGCAAAATAACAAGCTTTATACCTGTTTTACCTGCTATACACAAATAAAAAATCATCCTGCCAAAAAGTGACTCCTGCCAAGGTCTGCTTTGCTAAACGCACTTAATATCAAGTCTGTGATATACTTTAAATATATCAAGCATGCATACATTTCACATGCCAGTCACATAAACTCCTGCTGGTGTCTACATTCTTTGCACACATACTATGTATGTCCTATTTGCTCTGGTTATTCTGTTCACCAGGTAACTGTAGTTATTGTAATTTATACTATGTGACACTGGTGGGGGGGACTCCTATGTAAGCTAATTATACACAGGTATCAATCGACAGAAGCTCCCCTGGGGAGATTTATCAGAGTGCATCTTGGTAGAACAGTTTTGTGTGCCCCCCCTGACCTAACACACACGGAACACGCGGTACTTTAAGGCGGATACGGCAAAGACAGCTGCTTTGTTATGGAGATTGTTTCGTGCAGAGGAACTAACCTTGGGTGGGAGGGGAGGGGATGGGAGAGGAGGGGAGGGGATTAAAAGCAGTCCTTCCAGGGGGTGTGGAGAGTATAAAGGGCTTGCAGCACCATGTGCCACAGACTGAAGCACAGCTACTTAGATATACCCCCTTACTTTGGACGATGAGGACCAACAGTGTCAAGATCTCAGCCTGGATGGACAGATGGATGGACGGATGGGTAGATGGACAGATGGATGGATGATGGATAAGCACATATACTGAAAGTGGATTAATTACCATCAGAAAGAAGGCGAAGTCTTCTATTAGCTGGTTTGCTGCAGTCTTTGTAATCGAGAAAACACAGGGTATAGGATAATCACCGTTTTTCTGTTTTTTTTTTTTTTTTACATATAATACTGCCTATGAACATCAATTATAATAATTTATGCAGCCCCATTAATAAGAGCTGCAATAATTCTACATGCCAACACTCCCTAAAAGTAATTAAAGAGGCATTGTAGTTCTATTAATTGCTAATTACCGGGAAGCCCTTTCTTATGAAATCGTACCCTCTGGAAGATTCCATTATTCTCAGAGTCACGTGGCCTCGCACTGTTGGCATTTCGCGGCGCTGCCGCCACACTCGGGTGAACAAGCACTCATCTCATGCTGCGCCAAAGCTCCCCGATAGCACACTTTCATTTCCTGTTATTCATCTCCTATCACTCAGCACAGACTGCCCCTAGTGCATAACTTGCTATTGTCGGCACTCAATGTCAGCGTTGTGCCTTTCAGCAAATCCAGACATCCATTTTATCCCCTTAAATACACATTTCTATATGTTATATAAATAGGCAGGGTTGCTGTATTGGCTGAATTGACTTCAGATGACGAACATCAGCCCACTTGACTTGGAAGAGTGTGTATTGTAAGACATGGATGGAAGGTGGCTGATGAGGCTTGTCTGATTACATTGCATGATGTGAGGTCTAAGAAAATGCCAATGGACTGAAATTGTCTGAAAATAACAGTTATTTCTTTCATCCCATGAGCTCCCCAAGAAGGTTCCTGAGGCAGGTGATCCCTGAAGAGTTAATCGGCCCGATAAATCAGACCTTGTGTAATGCTTTATGATACAGCAGAAAAAACAGGGGCATTTTAATCCATGTGGAGTTTAACAATTTGATTGAACAAGCTCTAAAGCACATGTTTATATTGAAGAAGATTAGACAACGAACAGCAAGAGGCCGAATATTCAGTAAGTGAGAAGAGCCCAAAATTTCCAAAATGCAATACACATATAAATATTAGAATACTGTCCAGAGAATAGCATAAAACTTTTGTGTTTGCGCTAAGCGCTTGCCGTGCAATGTCGTTATATTATCTTGCACCATGGACAAACTCATTACATCATCCCCAAATGCTTACTATTAATCTCACTGATTTTGGTGATAATTCATCAAGCTGACATGTCATGGGATAAAAGTCACCTTAGCAATGCATTTCAGACATTATAGTCCTAAACATTGATCCTGTTTTTGTGTTGATTTCTATGTTATTCCTACCCCTGTGATTTTCAATTCTTTTTATTCATTTTTGAGATACTATTTTTTCTTCAATATAACAGTGATGTCATGTTGACTTCAACATGTGAACATTTGTTCCTTTTAAAATTAAATTCAGTCAAGCTAGCACTCATTCATTATGACTTGTTCCAATGATTTCCTATTTCCCAGTAGATACTATCACAAAAGAGTACAGGGCGAATTGCCTCTCACTCTTGCGCAGTCTCAATTGCCCAGAGTAGCCGGTGATTTTCTATTTATTGACCTCTGATCGTTCTCAGGTTTTTGAGAGCAATCAGCCAGCGATTCCTGTGATTAGCGCCACAAAGGGAAGGGCCTAGGGATGCGTAACTCAGCTCCTCACCCACTTCCCAGGAGAACCCATTAATTCCTGGAGGCTGCCAGGGGTCCCTACTGAGGATGGTCCTTCCCACAAAAGAAAGTCTGGAGCTGTGTCAGTTATATATCTGATACATTAAAAATATGGCTTTTCATACAGAGTGAAAAATGTATTAACAGGACTCTTCAGCCTCTCGCAGAGCCTTTAAATCAGCTGCTCTGTTCTCATGACAACTAAACAAAAAGGAAAAGTTAAGAGACTTTTTCTGCACTGGGAGTACATTATCACTACCCAATGATGTTAGGAGACTTTCCACTGGCAGGAGCTGGTTATAGCAGTAAATTCATTAGGAAATGTATTGCCTAATGAGAAACAAGACATTACAATGGATTCTGCAAATGAATAGAGATAACAGTGATAAGAAGGGGTTGCTGGAATACAGATTGGCATTTTGGCTGGCAGGGTGGTGTGTTTGGACACAAAGCTGCGTTAGAGAAATGTGGTCAGGGCGACCATTCTGCGACAGCATTAAATCCTAGGCATTTTCATTTACAGTTTCTGATCAGGAGAAGAAAAGACTTTGGCTTGTAATCAGACATAATCACCGCTCATCTTCATGATGTAACAGAGCTGAGAAATAACTCAGTATACGGATCAGAGTCACTTGATATGAATCTCTTAGGGACCAACAAAGCACTAGTCTTTGCGACGTTTAGTGCCAGCAATAGAACTCTTAAAGGAAAAATCCTTTCCTGTGTGTGTGTGTGTGTGTGTGTGTGTGTGTGGTTGTGTGTGTGTGTGTGGTTGTGTGTGGGTGGGTGGGGAGATTTTCATTTCAAAATGTCCTCTCTAGTCCTTTCACAATAGTCATCCAGCCAGGTGACCAAATTATGAATGTTGATGTTTTTCATGCCACCAATGCTGCCACTTACCTCTCAGATCAATAACTGTTGGAGATTAAGCATTTAAAAACTACCGGTGTATGAAAAATATAACATGAATCTTATATATGCCTGTACTAATCCCTCCTTGGTGTTTGTATGTCTGTTCATGGGGTGTTGCAGACCTTTTTGTTGAGCTGGAGGAAAGGGCGATCTTATAGCTCTGGGAAGTCGAGTCTGGTTTCTGTCTGTCTGGAGCGTCGTGTCCACAACAGACCAGCTCAAGAACAAACACGCTGCACTTAAGGCTCAGGCACTTGGCCGCCGTATTCGGCCCTCTTCTAAAACATTCATACCAAATAGGGTTTACAGAACTGCAAGAGATGCCAAACATGCATCACCTAGGATCCGAAACGATGAGACGGCGGGTAGGAAAACAGGGCCGGGCGTCTGAACAGAGGATCAGAGAGCCTGGGTAAAATATCGGCATGCAGAATGAAAATCCGGGAATAAAATCTGAGGTGATGGCCTGTCAGTGTAAGTGGTGTCTATGTGGCCTGTCAGTCTAAGTGGTGTCTATGTGGGGTGTCACGAGGCAAAACCCCGCCATCACACAAACTACATGACGTGGTAGTTATTTGCTGAGAATTTAATATCACCCCCAAGAGTCCTTGAGCTTCTCGGAATGGCAGTGTAATAGGCATACGTCAGAGGACCATCCTGGAGCAAAATGCTCCACGGCGGCACCCATCTCCCATCCTGTGACTCCAGTACCACCTGCATAAGGTGCAATAATTCAGCACCAGCCGATCCACAGAAATTAGTCTGCGGAAAAAAACACCTCAAAGCAGTATTTTAAAGGCACGAGATTATGAAGATGCATCCGCCTGGGAAATATGTACAGGTTTTAATAACTCTGAATGTCATGTTTGGGGTGCTGCATTTTGTATACTGACACCTTCCAAAGAATGCCAAAATGTCCTTCGTCACAGCCCCCATCCCCACGCCCCGCCTGTTCAAACCATGTGCCCCATCTGCTTCACTTAACCCCCACCCAGCCCTAAACTTAACCATAAGTAACCAAACAAAATACAAGACTTTTAGCATTGTCAGCTTTTTGAATGCATTCATAGACTTCTATGAAATCGAGTTTGCCCTTGTACTGTAGGAACTGGAAAAATGTCCCAAAAAGGTAAAAATAACAGGGTTTTATCATATGGTGGAGACATTAGGTCCTCACAATGTAATAATTACAAACACACACACACAAACACAAACACACAGTAGCCAGGTGGGACCCACTTTTGGCCCTAGAACTGCTTCAAGGGTTGCCAAGTTGTGCATTCAGAGAAGCCTTCCTGCACACCACTGCTTAACTGGCCTATTACCTGTAGCCTTCCTCTTAGCCTTAGCAAGTCTGGCCATTCTCCTCTGACCTCTCTGATTAACAAGGCATTTTCCTCCACAGAACTGCCACTTATTGGATGTTTTTTGACATACATACATACATACATACATACATACATACATACATACATACATACAGTTCTGTGCAAAGGTGCTAGGCAATGAACACTATGTTAACATTATCTTTATGTTGGTGTAAAACCATAATTTCATGTCTGTCCAAGTGTGTTTAGCCATTTCTAAAACTCTCCAAAAGTCATCCAAGTATCTACCCTAATCACCCAATACGCCGATGAATTTGTAGACTTGACCACCAGCACACCCTATTTGGCTAATCAATACCTCATCGAGATGTTAAAATAATTAAGCTATCCAACAAGACATCAGTAGCTTACTGGAGAACACAAGACATTCTTGTAATTTTTTTAATTTAGTTTCAATTCATATGCTTACATTATAATGTTAAATTGTCTGTCTTTCAGAGCAAATGTGCAGCTACTACCCAGATAAATTGCTTTAAACATTCTCTTTGAAGGCTCAGGACTTTTGCAGGGTACTGTATATACACAGTACAATTGCAGAACATTCCTTCGACACCATGGAAATGGAAATTGCTGATCTACTTAGATACAGTCACAAAGCTTCAAAAAGTGGCCTCCCTGGTCATTTCGGTATTTTCTTAATTGCCAAGTCATCTCTCTCTCTTTCTCTCTCTCTCTCTCTCACTCTCTCTCTCTCAGCATCTGACAACTGTTCTCTGCAAACGGTCCACCTACTGGCATAAAAGCCCCTTCTGGGACAACTTGTTTCATCACCTTGGTGATTTACGATCTGTGGCTTAGTTATCTTGATGAATGCCTATTATCAACTAATCAGAACACAACTGATGACGCAAACAATGGCATCGCATAAGTAATAAGTAATGGGAACAAAGTATGGCAGCGAAGGATGTTACTTAGAAAACAAACTTAAAAAGAATACAAATACTGCAGCAGTATTATCTAAAGCGGTGACACTTCATAAACAGTTTATAAGATGTGAAGCTTATACTAAAACTGCTGAAGTAGTAGCTTGGTAATATACCTCAAACAATGCTTTTAACACTCTGCGCGGTGTTTCTTCTGATCACATAGCGGGAGAATATGATCACATAGCGAGAGATGTCTCCTTGGAGACACAATAAGGTTTAACAGTTTGGCTCCTTCAAGCTATCAACATTAAAGACACATCAAACTGTCTCTCCCGACACACTATGGAGGAACTGACACTTCCTCTCGCGTGAGAGGTCTCTGAGCACCGTTGTGTTTGCCGCGAACACCATGTGTTCACTCTGAGCTGAGCCTGTTGCCATTGGTTACTGAAATACCTTATCAACCATGCCACTTTTGAGCCAAACAGTATGAAAAGTTGCAGCTTTTCCTTGTCCCCTTGGAGCCTGGAATAGCTCACCGTGTCATATTGACCATCAGTTTTCTGCATGAGACACAAGGAGGGTACCATTTCCCATCCAGTTCTTTGTGGATGTATGAGTGTATGTATTACACATTAAGCCATGGAGTTAAGTCTGTTTGTAGAAATGGGGGTTTCGGAGCTGATGGATCTGTATTGTTTTATCTGAATGTGGTGTGCTGATGATACAGCCAGTCGCTACTTTCTTACTTCTTTACTTTCTTCCACTCTAAGGAGACTGAATATTATCCAACCTTATTTCATAATAAAAAGTCTTTTTTTATGTAACCTAGCTTTAAACATATGTTGGTGGTATTTCTCAAAGGTAACCAAGTACACACTGAACTTAAGGCATACTTTGCATACAAAGTGCTAAGAGGCAAACTGTACATATTTTAGCTGTGAGATCAGGTGCATAATATTTTTATACATCTGACAAAGCATGATTATACAGTTTTGCATAAAGCACTGCATGACATTTTCATGTGCTCTATTTATAATTTGGCACTTTACACGGCTTAGAGTGCTGTATATTTTAGTAAACAGCACTTTGCACTTTCATTAAACAATAACTCTCAGTATTTTGCAAAGGACAGCTGCGGGCAGGTCTTTGTATAACACATATCGCAACAATATCAAGAAACCTTACCAAAGACTTCCAACTAAGCCATCTCTAAACTTGCCAAAAGGCAAAAAATGACACAGAGAAATCTATCAAATTCACTTATGAAAGTCATTCACTTTCCCCAGATGGTTTCATAAAATAGGCAAATCAACCTTTGGCCCTCAAAGCTTCAATAAATATGTTTTCAGCCATTTTTTGGACTTATTCCCATAATAGCCCTGGTGCGGTTGGTGCCTCTCTAGTTTCTGGTATATTTCACTCAGGAGTTAATTTTTTTGGGCTTTAGTCATTATTATGTGTCAGCTCAGTTTGGGTCCATGACCTCTGGGTGTGCTGTAGTGTTGGGAGTACTTTAGGTTTTAGGGCAGTGGTTCCCAACCCAGTTCTCAGGGACCCCAGACAGTCCACATTTTTGCTCCCTCTCAGCTCATAACACCTGTACCAGGTATTTGACGTTCTTGATTGGCTGGGAGCTGGGAGGGAGCAAAAATGTGGTCTGTCTGGGGTCCCTGAGGACTGGGTTGGGAACCACTGTTTTAGGGTTTTTTTATTAGAACAATACATACTTTCACTTTCAAAGATTTTAAATTTAAATTGTAATTCTTAAAACTCATTTAAACCATAAATGCAGACCACAGAAAAAAATGCAATGCAGTCTACACTATCATACTGTACCTTATCAGTATGTTATCATGTGGAGAAGCACATGAACGGGGGAGGGGCTAATCAAAGTGCTCGGCCAATGAAAATGCCATATCAGAACATTACGCGAATGGCATGGTCCAAGAGCCTGCTGCCAGGTGACGGACAGACAGTTGCCATTAGGGGAGCGGATGCAGGGTTAATAAGCCGTGGTCTGAACTGGACAGTCACAGGAGAACGGGGGAGGGAGGGCTTGTGCCAGAGGACCATACCGAGATGAGCCCTACTGCTAATGGCTTAGGGACCAGGTACAGATTTAACAAGGCTAGCTATTCTGGTGCCTACCACATGGTCCACAAAATTAGAACATTACAGAACAAAGGATGGGATTATGGTCAATGTGAAAAGCATGCAGAATATCTTACCAATGTCTAGGCTAATTGTTTAAGGCTATTTTATGCCCCTCAGAAGACCATGAGAAGATCCTCAAATCAACTAACTGTAATCTAGTATAAACTACTGTACTTTATTGTCCATTACCTTCCAGTCCAGTACTTGTTTGTCCACCTCTGTGTCATACATCTCTTGTCCAGCAATTTGCTCCTCTCTTTTTGTTAGTACTTTTTCCTCGGGGAGTTCTATGCAAGCTAGCTTTGCTCATTTTGTCCTGTACTTTGTCCTCAGTGATTATTACTTTATTAGCCTGTCTTACTTACGTCATCCAGTATTTAATTTACATTTTTGTACTTTGCATTATTGTACAATGTGAATTATGTCGTATTTTGTGGAATTACTGAGTTCTGTGGAACTATTAGTATCTCTGTACTTTGTTACATTTCTTTACACGTTTTTTCTTTCCGTCCATCCATCTATCCATCCATCCATCCATCTTCCAAATCTTTATCCCAGTCAGGTTTTCGGGAATGTCTGTTTTATGTGTGTATAGATGAAAGCTGCCACACAACCACATCAATAAATAAACAATAAAATTTTTTGATGAAAAGATCTTCAAAAAACAAGTTTGAAAGACAGGCAGCCAACAATCAGTGGTCAGATGATAATGATACAAGGTGTTGCTGCAGTTGTTGCAGTGAAGCTCTTAAGCTCTGGAACGCAGTGTCAGAGAGAAACAGCATCAATATGAACAGGCACTCGACACACAGAAAGCTTTAGTGCAGAGTCGGCCAGTTCAGCTGAAGGCCCAAGGCATGCTGCCTTACCTTCACAAAGCCTCATTGCATTAGTGCCACCCTCCTGGGGCCTGGCCACTGTGCTATTCTAAAGCCAGTCCAGGCTGTAATTAACCAGGACACCGGTGTCCTGCCCTGAGCAATGGGCTGAGGTGTCCTGGAAGCCGCCCTTTGTCAGACTGGCTGATTGCACAAGTGACCCCATTAGAGACATAGCCAATCCCACTCACCTCCTCGCTGTGGTAAGGTGACCGATGACCCACGATGCACTTGGGATCGGGTGGTGAGATGCATGTGCGCTGAGCACCCGCTGGGTGCTGGGACAAACCACATGAGAAGCACATTCCAGAGAAACTGTCACTGTGACAGCAAATGCATTCATACAGACCGGCAAAAAGCAAGCCTGAGTCATTTTCTCCCATATGCAGAAGCTGAGCAGGATGATCTCTGAAAACAAAACTCACTGCATACATAAGCCTGAAGATGGTTATTATCTAGCACATGGAGTATCTCAGAAAAATGCTATTAACTGATTTAGACCAATTTTTTGACCAATATATGCCCAGGGAGTTAAATTAGAAACCTTTCTATGTGTCTCTAAGTCGCATGATTATTGTCCTACACAGCTACTGGATTGACTGTCAGCAACAGCTTTTTCAGATGTGCTCTGGTTGTGTCCAAGCACTATCTCACTAGCAGCGCATGAGCCAAAAGGGGATGTAGCTCTGTGGAAGAGTGCATGAGGCCTTCGGTTTAATCCCCCCCATCACCAATGTGGTTTATTTTCAAAAATCTCCTCCTGGGATCAATAAAGTTTATCTAGTCTAATAAATACAGAGGGAATAAACTTGGTTCCTGGTCTCTGATTTGACTGGACAACAATTACAGCAACCTCCTTGAGAGTCATTTATCCATCACTGTAACCACTTAATCCCAACTGGGGTCGCGGGGGGGGAGCAGCAGAGCCAATCTTGGGAACAACAGGCACAGGCAGGAACCAACCCGGGGCAGTCACCAACACACAGGACCAATTTAGACTCGCCAATCAACCTGCCCTGCACACTTTTGGACCGTGGGAGGAAACTAGAGCCCCCAGCAGAAACCCACACGAACACAGCAAGCGAATTCCACACAGAAAGGACCCGGGACCAAACCCAGGACCTTCTTGCTGCAAGGCAGCACTCCGCCAACATGTCTCCCGAGAATCATTTAATTAATGAGAAACAACTAAAATATATATTTACAAATAAATATGAAAGGGAGATTTGAAAGGCACATATTTTAGATGTAGTTGTCTGCAGGAGAGACATCTGATGCATACTGAGCTGTATTTGAATGTAGCAGAAATCTAAAAGGTCTCCATTCTTTGAAGGGAGAAGGGAGGCAGTTCCAGCTGAATCGCCTGCTCGCTGCGTTGCTAAACCTGATTAACACTTATTAGGATTTCATATCCGATTGCTTTTTTAAATTCATAAATAATACAAGGCGCAGAGACAGTTTGTGTCAGAGGAACAACATACAAGTTGATTGAGCGTTTTGAGGGCATCATGACAGATGCAAATGTTCCTTGTCTTACAGGCAGGGGAGGGGCCATGTGCTTATGCACTCATTTCCTGTGAATTCACACGCACTAAAAATATCATAACAAACATCACAGAAATGTCATGTAGACTTAAGTGCTGCAGAAAAGCTCATTGTAAGGCTCCCAGGAAATGACAACAACAAGATGCTGACTTTGGTATCTAGGTCTGGCTTTATAGACTTAGATGTCAGCCTTATAGGACTTGTAATAAGTTGCAGTGAATTAGCTCATTGCCTGACCCACATATGACAGCTCATGGAAGTTTTACTTCCACAAAAATGCTCTAAGGGCAGAAGAAATAATGATTGCTTCAGAGAGATAACCAATCAGATTGTAGAGGAGGTAGATTAAAGCATCTAGAGGAGGCAGGACCAACCAATCAGATGTCTAGGTCCCGCCTACTCTAGTTGGTTGGACCCATCTCCTCTACAATCTCATTGGTTATCTCTCTGAAACAATCATTTTTCCTCCTGCCCTCAGAACATCTTTAAGTAAAACTCCACGAGCCGAATGCCACTGAAGTCATCCTGCAAGGCACTGCTTCACATGCTACCTTTCTCTGAGTACCACCATTTGCCATGAATGTCGAGGGAGGATCAATATTATATAAATCATGGTGCAATCAAGCAAATGATTCCACCAGAAGAACATCCTCTGTGATGCTGTGTTTCTGAGACTTAACATCTGACCTGTCATAGAAAAGCATTGTTTGGGAGTATGTTTATGCTACTTCAGCTTTTATCAGATAGATATGATTGTGGCTCCAGGAGAAAATAGTAGAGCTGTCACTTGTACATCTTTAACCACACTGTCATGCCTTCACTTTTCTGACGTGTGGAGGATTCAAGTTGCTTCTCCTGTAGAATGTCCTTTTAAGTCCTCCAAGTCATACTGATCAACTAATCTGAAAGCCCATAAACAGGCAAACCAGAGTCCTGTATCACAAAACTGGATTTTTGGTTTAGCAAGATAACTTGTCTGATTTAAGGTAGCCTGGACTAAATGTAAGTGAACGATGATAAAGTTCATTTAAACTGGGGTACCCTAAATCCAAGTTATCTAGCTAACCCACAAATCCTGCTTAGTGATACAGGCTCAAGGTCTACAGGAGGTACAAAGAAGTATCATATATATATATATATGTGTGTGTGTGTGTGTGTGTCTGAAATCAAAACAGGTTCTTGCCCAAAAAAGAAGTCCCGAAACAACCACAATAATGAATAAACAGCATTCATCTTGTAGACTGATCACATACACATTAAGAAAACATTTTGCTCCAAATAAGGTTATATTATGGGTAATAGCAGCCTGTTATTTTTTGCCAACTTTAACATTCAAAATAAATATTTCTGATTCTGTGCAGATCCAAAATACAAGAGTGACACTTCCTGAGGGAAACCGGTGACTTAATCTAAGCCGTGCTGTTTGGCTCATTTTTCACTGACAGTTGAAGCAATGATGAACAAAAAAGGAGCCTCCAGAACAGCTTCCTGGCATGGCGGACGTCTCTCGAGCTCATTTACTGGTACTTATAGCTCTCCCTTTAGTCTGTTGCCCTGAGGTTTGAAGCTTCTCCCGAAATAGCAGCTCGGGGAGTGCTAGCGCCCTTGGTCCAGCAGAGCAGGCCTGGAATCCCAGAGGCTTCAACTAAAGTCCACGTAGTCACACTCCAGCTATATGAAAAGTCCAGCGGAACAAGCTGAGATCAGGGGGTGTCGATTTTGGAGAAGGAGTGAACTTGTGAAGTATGAAATCTTCTGTCTTAAAGAATCATTCATCACCCTTAGATCCAGAAGCTAAATATATCTTAGCGACAGGGACTCTACCCCATATCCCATAGTAAATGTAAGTGTGGAATATTACTGGACATACAACAATTACATGTACAGTAATGCTCTTAATAAAGACACTTCAAGGCTGCTAATACAATAAAATACATGGTTCTTTGTAAGATACATTATATATGTACTGATTATGATATTCTCATACTGATCAATACCTATTTCCCTTCTCATAGACATATGGTACAGTGAATAATCACTCACCGCAATCCAAATAAAACAGATCATATCTTAATACACAGCCCTCTCTTTGGTACCGGGTTAACTTGAGGTGAATTCCACAGCATAAACAGGAAAGTAAATGTTAAAAAACAGAGAAAGGCTTGCAAACCACAGGAAGACTATACATGGAAGTGTTTTCCCTGCCTGGTCTCCTCAGTAATAACTGAATATATGTCAAGTAATTTGGCTTGGATTTCGACGTGACACCTGCATGTTGCCCAAGCTACCAACTGCGATGGATTCTTACATTGCAGAGGTATATTTAGATTCAACTGGGAACTATTTCAACAAAAATGAATAATAATAAAAAAACAGTTCAGCATTCCAACAAATGCAAAATGCACAGGGACAGCGAAGAAGAGAAAATCAGTGTTTATTTATAGCAGATATCGAAGATCTGGCCGGCAATATCACAGAACCCATGTCACCAGCATCTGTTCAAATGCAAAACACTTTAAAAGGCCTTTCTCTCGATTTAAATTCAAACATCAGAGAACATAAGACAATGCATAACATATAGCATATGGCATTTTAAAAAGAATCCATCTTCATATGAATTTTCATTGCACTTTTTTTGCAACGTGATGCTGTTTGATACCCAAGTCTCAAGTGTGTGAAACAAGCCAGGAGTGGAGGCATTTTGTCACCGCTGGGTATAGCTAACAGGCGGATGTCATTGCAGAATGATGACATTTATGATAATGGCATGTCAAATAATGACATGGGATACTGTAAATGAGGGTAATAAGACAGCAAAAGGCCGCAAAATAACCAAAACCCATCCAGTGGCACATTTTCATCAGCACATACATACAGTACTGTGCAAAAGTCTTAGGCAGTCAAAGAAAATTATGTTTAAATGATCTTCATGCTGGTGTAAAACTATGCTATTATGCCTGTCAACGTGTGTTAGCTTAGCCATTTCAAAACCTCTGCTAAAATCACCCCAATATTTCCAGCAACCATACAACACACACATATCACATCAGTAAAACAACTGAATCACTCATGGCCTCAACAATGATTAACCAGCAGGTGAATAACTATAATGATTAGAAAATGAAAAGGAACATTTAAAAAGTCTGTTAAATTACGTATTAAAAGAATTCTGAATAATATTCAAGGTATGGATTACTCTGCTTTCTAGTAAGGTAAATTAATGTGTCAAACCTTTCGCTATGTCAACAGCAGACTTTTCTTTAAATTAAATATTGTGATTCTGCATTGATTTCATGTCAACAAGGTCCTGGTGTCAAATGCAAGTTAAATTACTAATCTTTCCATAAAAATGCATTGATCTAACTCAGTTCATTGTTCAGCTTTTTTCATATTGTTTCACAACTGTTACCATAGAGTTTTACAAAAACACGCACCATTAACTGAGATGATGGGACTGCGCATTGTTGATAAAACAATGGACCATTCAGCATCTAGTTACAGCAAGTTAATGTATGCCCTTTTGTTTAAAAAAAGTCAAAATATTCCTATTGTTTGCCCTGACAGCCAAGTAGTGAATCTAAAAGTGGGGTGCAGAGCAAATGAATGTGCACTGAAGTGGCGTGTTCAGGAGCCACTCTCAATGAGATGTGTTCTTGCAGACTTATATTACCGCTGTTATTTGGATCTCACATCTATGGGACGCGGGGGTGCTGCCAGTTTAATGAAAGTAGTTCAGAGGGACGTTTTCGCTTCTGTGCAAAAACGATCGAGTTCTCCTTCATGGCTGCGGTCTTTCTTGAAGAACACCCACCGTGACATTACACCTTGAAACAGGACTCATGCAAAACGTAATGGTGTCAGAGGTGTGTTTTCCAGTTAAATCCAGGATTTACTGCCACATTCCAGCTGAACTGGATACCTCCTCAGTGGGTCATAAATGAGGACAAAATAAACTCATGCTATGAACAATTTTTGGATAGACATGTGAAAAATTTGCCCATTCAAACGCCAGAAAATTCTGCAAAGGCCACATATAATAGACATTTTAATAGTCTTTCAACAGAAGTGTACATTTCCTCTGCTGATATTTGCATTCAATAGACAGTTCTGATTACATAATTTTTTGCTTTGCTTCTATTTTTGTATTCAACTGAAAAATAGAATCTGAATAAAATAATACTAAATCTATCTCTTTCATATATATGACAAGGTTTTCTGTAAGATGCTACGAGATAAATGTCAAGTGAAGGTCTGTGCACCTTAACTGGCCACACAGTCTTCCTAACAGTGACCTTCACACTGCACCCAGGTCAGTGAATGACAGTGCAAACAGGAAGCCCAGGAGAGGTGTGAAAGTATGCCGACATACACTACCCCCACAGGAGCCAACCAGCAGAGGAAAGGTCTGCGTCCTACCTCTCATTCTCCATGGCCCGGAAAGCTGGAAGAATGTTCCGGAAGCTGCTGTTGCGGTCCAGTTTGGGCTGACTTTTAGTGCGTTTGATGGAGCCCTTCAGTCTGCGGCTCAGGAACCCCTGTGGAGGTTTGAAAGAACAGAGAAAGAGGCTTAAACATCAGTGCTTATTACAGGAGAATGGGAAATCCATACAGGTGGCCTCATTAAGGCTGGAATTCACATGTACGATTTCACTCCCTCTCATCTGTGTTAATTCAAGGACCCAAGGATGCAACGTGCGCAACAGCTAAACGGATGGTATCAGGGTTAACCACCCCTGCAACCAGTTCACCATGGTAACCGCTGCTTGGCATCCGCACATTTGCGGTTAGAGACTGATGAGAGAGGCCGTGACTCTGCAGCATTAGCAGAGTGGTGGAGGACTGTTTAGCACTGTAGCACATTTGTTTGCTGAAATTCCCTCTTTCTTATGAAAAGAAGGCCCAGATTTCTACCAGCAGGCCTGGACGTGTCTGCAAGCCACGGGAAGAAAACAAGCTGGGGTCAGCTTGCTGTTTTAGCCTAATTTCAGGGCTTCACTTCTGGAAGCACTTGGTAAAGGTGCAAAGGCCAGATTACAGGCCGCAGCTTCAGAGAGCATTAACACCTACAGTTTAGACAAGGTAAGCTAAGCAGGTATGGGTTTGGCCATTACCTGAATGGGAGACCAACTAGGAAAGCTGGGCTGCTGCTGGAAGAGGTGTTGCTGTGGTCAACAGGTTAGCCCTGTATGGATCCCAATGCTCCAGTGCAGTGATGGGGACACTGTGCTGTAAAAATGGTGCTATCCTTTGGATGAACTGTAAAACCGTGGTCGTGACTCTCTGAGGTCATAAAAGATATCTGTGCATCTTTTGAAAGAGTAGGGGTGGTACCCTGATGCCCTGGCTAAATTGCCCACTGTGGCCATTTCAAATCTGGCCTCCAAATCATTCCCAAAATCTAACTGGTGAATTCTCTCTTGCCCCTTTACCACCGTAGCTACTGTGTGCAGAATGGCTGTCGTCGCATCACTCAGGTGGGGGCTACACAGTGGTGGTGGTTGAAGTGGCTCCCTATTGCTTCTGTAAAGTGCTTAGGGTGTCTTGTAAAGCGCTATATAAATGCAACTTTCATTCATTAACACATAGGAAAATGACAGGAAGAATGACAAGTATATAGGAAAGGTCAAAGACAGTGAATATTTATAAATTATACATGCTTATATCAAATATCTACTCTATTTCTTTGTAGTAGTTCCTCTGTCTGCAGAGATTAGTCTGTAAGTCTATAGGCATGTCTGCCTGTCCTGTTACCTCCCACAGTTTACCACCATAACTAACTGCATCATAATTTTGATTTGTTTTGCAAATAATTTTAAAATTCATATTTCCCCATTATATCATATGTAATCATGTAGTCATGTAAGCGTTCATCAGAAATCCGTCAAGTAGATCAAGAAGCAGCGCACGGTCAAAAAACTAAAACAAAGCCCTTATGCAACTAAATGGTTAAACAACAATAACAACAGCAAGTGAAGCGGTGAGCAGAGTGACTTCAGCATAAATGTGAAAACTCAACCAGCGTGGAAAACCTCTGTAGCGGCTTCAGTGTATCGACACCACAACATGCTGCATGCCACAGTACATACTGCACCTAAAAGTTTCATTTAGGAAAAGATGAAGACAAATCCAGCCCCTATATATATTTATCTTTATCCAGACTTGGGTGAATGTATCCCCAGAAGAAATGGAATGTACAGAAAGCATTTTTACTTTTTTGATTGCATTCACAGATCTTTGTGGAGACCTGAAAAATGGTCCCCACAACATCAAAAAACAGGTTTCTACTACATGACATTGTGGGGGACATTTGGTCCCCCACAACGTAATATAAACCTAATCCACATACACACACACACACACACGCACAGACGCACGTATACGCACACACACACACACACACACCATGAGCTCTAATTTAGGTTCAATAAACAGAAGTTTGTACTGTTCCCATTGGCATAATTCCCTTAATAAGAGATTTTTCTTTCTTGTTCTTTGAACAAATGCCTTATCAAATATGACTGTTCCCATTATTTTGTGACACTCTGGGTTATTGGCTGAAGCAACTATATATTTCATCGTGACAAATGTCGTGTTGGCTGGACTCCGTCTGCATCAGTAACTGAGTCAGGGAGCCTGTGTGGTGAGATTTCCAGAATATAAACAGCGTACCTCACTACTTAGGCATAAATCACTATTGCTGAAAGACAGATTTTCATCTCCATCTTACGGGCAACTGGCTACAGAAAGGCAGACCATAACTTCACCCATTCCATTTGATTAAACTCATTACATTAGACTACCATACAATATTGCACTGGTAAAAAATCACTACATTGTCTTTTATTATGAGAAAGATAAATATTAATGTCCCACTGATGTACTTAGAAACATGCTTTACATGCTTAATGGAAGGTAAACAAGTGCATTTTTTTCCCTTTTCATTCCTGTTTGGCAGAAGCCCACCTTCATGCTACGGAAAAGAAAGTGAGAAGCCAAACATCCCTGTGACTAAATCGCTATTAAATATGGACCCTTTTTTACATTTAGATATTAGGATTTCATTATGTGTTATTTGCTGTCTGTTGATCACTCTTTGAGACAGTGACCACTTCATGCCAGCAGTCATGCCAAAATTTACGAAACAATGTGACCCATAAAACACGTACCCTTGTATTATCCACATGCAACTTGACCTTTCCTGCAGGGGCTGTGCTTAAGCTCCTGCTGTGATTTAAAAGATTGTCTCCTATCTTTAGGGTTTTAACTGCAACTTACGCAAAATTGATACGCAATTGTTGATTCTTGAAACCGTCAGGACTTTGGAGAAATGGGGTGTATTTCATCTCACGGCCTTCTGTGAAATGGGCACATTTACGTCCATGAGAAGCTCGTGGTTTTCCACATGGCCCAGAGCCGAAGGAGTCACTATTGCAACCATTTGTCAAGAGAATGAAAAACTGTGACTGAGACCACAGGTCGTCCGTCACCTGTGCAAAACTGTAACAAAAGTTATTTGTCCAGCGATTCAATAAATGCAGTAATCCACGTTGTTATTTACCAAGTGCACACCTTTGTTATTTATTGGCTGCATGCCTTAAAGGTATCTCTCTGTTACAAGTTTCTTTTTTATAAATAAAATATTTAGTTATGCCCAGGTGTGTTGAGAAATTGCAGAGACATGTACAACTTTCTGTTTTGATTGCAGATATTCCATGAATGGTAGCCTAGCCTTCCTTTGGGGTGTGGGGCTGGTTTTGAAGCTTTACAGCAGGGTCTCTATCTCCAGTACCCAGTTATTAAAGTGGCCTAGAATGTCCAGTGTGTTTCCACCAGAAATTTCAGTTGTGATTCAAAGAGAAAGGCAAGTCTTGTGCTTCCCTCCAGAAAACTTTTTTTTTCTTTTTTTTTTGACAGACAGGTTTATGCTTGTAGGAGATGTATCGTCTGCATTGTTTTCATCTTTGATGATGTTCAAAGGATGAAAGTTGATGTTCCATCTCTGCTGGAGTTTCAAATGATTTTTATTGCATTGGGTAGGAAAATAAGAATTCAGATCTCAGTTTGGAAGCTGGAGGTCAGTGGGGTTTAATTGAGCTACACAGTAATGCGCTGTAGATAAGCTGTGACGTTCGAGTAAATGCGGGTGCCATGAAGATCTGAAACATGCATCGGGTTTAACCCTCTTGGCAGAAATAAATCGTGGGGTGCAAAAAAACATATGACTTTACTGCAGTATTTCTATAGTTTTAATTACATATGATGCTTGCAAAGGGGCGGAAAAGATGAAAAAGTAAAACTTACAACAATTTTTGAAAGAGACTGAGGTGGGTTGCAAAATCTGTTACAAAAGACTGTTAAATTGGATATATCCCATTGGACTGGGATATATGGATGTCCTTGGATCTTCTTTGGGGACCAATAAGTCTTGGAGGTGGCAGCAAGAGCAAAGTGCAGATCACACCGGCTCATATCTCAGCTACGGCTCTGAGAGTCTCAGCTATGAATTCAGCTTAATCCCTGCCAAGTGCTCCCCCTGGACCTCGCAAGTCAGTATGTCATATGTGGGCTCAGTTCTGACAAGATTAGTCCTTTTCAGAAGTTACTGTTCAGAAGTTGCCCTGCTCTCTCAATCACAGTTTTATTACTAGCTTGTTGCATAAGCAAATATTCCTTACCTCTGTGCAGATGAAGACTGCTTATCTATGAAAGACTGTCATCCATTAAAATGCCAACAGGAAACATGCCCAGTACTGCCATTGCAATGCACATGTCCAGATATGCAAAAAGGTCAGTCCTGAGTTTGGATGGCTGCAAGTATTGCTGGTTTACAGTCTCATTGTTATATGAAATAGTGACTACAGAATAAGCTAGGCTCATCAAACTTAATACATCACTTATAATTAGATTGCCATTACATTATTTCATTTTTCTCATATATTTATGCAGCAAGGAGCTGATAGCAGTGTGAATCTCCCATATCTGTAATCATTACTTGAATCCAGTTTATAAGTAGATGTTATTTAAAAGTGTCTTTCAATATAAAATAACAGTTAAAAAATCACAATAGAACACACACTAACACCGTAAGTATTAAAACTGGGATATTGGAGGTGGAGAAGGAAGAGTCCGTACTGTTAAAGCTGTGAAAGCTTGATTAAGGCAGTTAAACACTGCCCATTTGTAGGTGTCCACAAGGGAGCAAGAGCATTTCGAGCCTCAGAAATGAAGAGTAAAACGAGCGGTAACAGGCTACTGGAAGCGGTCTTTGGATGAGTGGGAGTGCAGACAGATCAGACATAGTGTGGGGGGAGAGAGAAAACGTCTGGCAGGGGAAAATCGCATAGCAGGGGAGAGCGAATTAGACTCCCAGAAAGGCAGAGGTCAGCGGGAGAGATGGGAAAGAAGCAAAGTGAACTTTCATTTTGTGGGAACAAGCCTGAGAAAAGCCGTCCTAGCTCTCCTCCCTGAAGGAGAAGAGACCCTAACGTCGTGCCTGATTCCTAACGCTGAAATCAAAACGATAAAATTATCACAGTGATGTAATTACAATTCAGTCAAGCTCTATTTTAATTGGTTATTCTGATGCAACTAGCATCTAGAGGGAAACAGCATTAAAATAGGTATGTTGACCTCTAGGAATCTAATTACATTTTATTCTTCTCACAAATGTATGCTATTCTAACTTATGTAGAGTATAATTAATATGTTTTCTTTTTGCAGTTCTATTTTAACTGGAGCTGGAGACATAAAAATGACACTTGGGGCTAAAGTAATCGGGTTATGATTAACCCTCAAGTTACGGTACCAAGAGCGAGCTTCATTAGTGGAAGCAGTCCACTTCTGACCCATTACCGCTCCAAATTTCCAAGTCGTTAAAACAGTCCTCACCCAATAGCTGCTTGTCCCCTCACTTTGTTCCCTAAATATTGGTTCCAATGCATATATATGTGTGTGTTTGCATACACACACACACACACGTACACACACACACACACACACACACACATTCCTGGAATGAACTATTGAACTATAATTACAAGTAGAGCTACAATTGTTGCTGGTTCAGATCCCGTTGTTGGCAGAATGGTTTTAGCATTGGGCCCTTGAGCAGGGCAATTAACCCCAGTTGCCCCAGAGACTGTCAGACCCTGCTCTGTCAATCATACTTTGCTTTGGATAAAAACATCTTCTAAATAAATAAGTGCTAATAATTTAAAGGGGAACAGTCTCAAAAATCATGGCAGTATATGCTAAACACAAACAAGCTGCACCGGCAAAGACAAACATTACTCACAAGCTGAAGCTCACTGATGAGGACAGACACTTAACAGGATAGTTGCCCACCACACCACAAAACTATGGCTTCAGAAATACCATGACCTCAGTGACTGATTCTCAACAAAAACTGTAAATTGTGAACAGAAGCTATAATTTAAGTGAGACTGTCATTTGGAAACTACTTGCATTCAAGACAAATTCACAAAGGGGCATTACTTGATGTATGGAGCACAAAACCTTGACCTCTGAGCAATTGAAAAGGAATTTTGTGAGTCATCTATCACATTTTTCTGCATCTAGATGGGTTTACATTTGGAGAAAGCTAAAGAATGCATTCAACCTAGAATGTCTGTTTGTGTGAGAAGTCACTCAGTATGATAGTAGTACTGCATGGTTATCTGAAGAATGTCTATAGCATGAGTTCTTGCTATTGGACATGTATAGCGATAAAACATCTGAATTAACAGGAAAGGCAAACAGTAGAGTACAGGATGCCTGAAATGTTTGTAGACCCCCGACCACTGGGTGCTATGGATCAACAGGCCAGAGCAGTGGCCATTTCCAGATCAGCACTGTGCCCCCCATAAGGGGAAACTTGCAATCTGTGACTGCAATCAAAAGACTGAAAATGACGAAAGTTTTGTATTTTGTTTGGTTGCTTATGGTTAAGGTTAGGGCTGGGTGGGGGTTAAGGCTGTCATTGTTGGGATCAAGGTTTTGTCCATAGAAAAGCATGGAGAGTCCCCATAAAGATATGAGCATAGGTTTGTGTGTGTGTGGCGTTTTCTGCTTCATTGTATGAAAAAGTTAGTGCTGGTAATGGATTGCCAAAGGATGCGGGGGCTTAGACAGCAAGATGCACCTCACATGATGTGTGGTTCCTAAGAGCAGGGAAAGGTTAATATCTTTGTACTCGTAGCCTGATTCCCTTTATTGGTATTGAATTCAGGGCACTTCTTTCATGTTCTCTGTGGTAACGTCATGACTGATTACAACACTTGAGGAAGAAGGAGATTCGTTAATGTGCAGCGATTTCTTCGTGAAATGATGCGCATCTCTTGACATCTCTCTCCTGTCCCCTGATATCAGGCCGAATGTTAGGAATCCTGCTGTTTTGACAGCCACTCAAAAAGCACAACAATGCACCAGTATACAGGCCTTGAAATGTAAGAAATGTACTATGCATCTTCATTGTATTGTCGTGTGTGCCTTTTTTCATGGCTGGCATTACATGCAGACATAAAGACAATTATTCATGGTTCTGCCACCACCAGACTGCACTTTCTCTATCCCTGACTAAACACACTAAAAAGCAAACATTGCAAATATTCTTCTGGTAACAGTAATCCATACTGAGTTGTAGATCTGACACAAGATATATGTATAAAAATTATTAACAGGAGTGTAATCATCCAGGGCCTTTACTGCATCTCCAGGTAACAGGCAGATATAAAATGTGCTCAAGATTCTTGTGGTTTTGAGTTATAGCACAGGAAGTTTGCTTTAAACTGCAAGCAAACATGGAATCATCCAGTTAAAGTATTACAAATATAAACCTGTGAAGAGTCACCCTATCACAGGCATGCAAACCATGCACAGTGTCAGGCCCTCATATTGATTCAGTTACTGACACACAGGCGTTTGGAAACAGTGAGCTTAGGAAGAGATGTATGCAGGCACTGAGTGACCAAAAGAACAGATTTACGATTTACCTTGCTAATTTACCCCTCACTCGCCATTTGGTATTTCTGAGAAACGGCTCCACCAAGTGGATGCAAGGGGTACAAATAACTAGTGAAAGAAACCGTGCATCGGAGACAGTCAAAACAATAGCTTCAAAATGATCCATGGTATGGACTGCATTTGGCAGCCATTTCTGACCCTGTGTTGATCTCATCAGTAATGTCTTGTTTGGTCCAGGGGTTCCGGTCTTAACAGATTGTCTAATTTCGTATCTAAACGTCCGCCCCATGCCTATGAGAAGCAGAGACACAAAGGTGGAAACAGGACAGCTGTGAAGTGAGGGGCGTAGCAGGTCTGTTGGCATGGGCCTGCTGACCACATACCCCTTCCCAGTCACAATGACAGCAGATCCATGGCAGATGTTGCCATCACAGCAGCTGTGCCGTCTGTTGATGGGCAACAGGGCCCATGGCCACGCCAGCGCCCCCAGACCACCGTAGTCAGCTGTCGTGGACATAGACGCCCCCACAAGAGCACCGTGTCATTCAGTCAGCGACCCGTGTGATCAGGCACTTTGGAGTGCATTTGTTTCATGATGCCGGACATTTGAACAGAGGCCATGAGCTTATTGCAACAAGATCAGCAGGTCAAGACTGATGGCGTTGTGAAAGCTGTCACAGAGTTTAAAAGCAGGACTCGATGAGCAAGTCAAAAAATGATGAAGCATGATAAAGATTAAATCACAGTAAGCTCTTTCTTATAGCATTTAAAGTCTCTCGGGCTATTTACATGCAGAACTGCAGTAGTTGGTACCTTTCCTGTTGCCTGTCACATCTCTTTAGGTTTCCCCTAACCCTACCTCCATCATGAATGCCACCAAAACAGTAATTAATGAAATGCATACTGTATAATTTATCACTGCCAAACCCCCTTTTCAAGCTGGAGTAAAAAAACACAAAAACCTTATAAAATATGCATAGCCACATAAAAATGTGGCAAGCTATTGTAAGACCGAATACTGCAATGCTGTAAGCGGAGCCCCACATTTAAAGGGCCTCATTAATCGAACGCGACAGTCTCTGAAACAGAGACGGGATCGGTTGGGAAAGACCGAGGCTCCCTTTTCTGCATGGGCTCCACCTGCTGCCAGGTAGGGGACTCCATCAAGGGGACGAGGGGGCGACTGGTAAGCAGCTGCTGGCTGAGGAGTGCTGCCAAGCCATTAGCACAGACAGGTGACGGAGCTCTCCTCCTGAGTGGGGCCGGATGCGATGGGGCTCCGGCGATAAACAGAACCCACTGTGGCATGCGATCACTCGACGGTCCCCTTGTTTTTAATGAAGACTGGTACAGAGAACCATGTTAAACCCATCAGTACAAACAACCTCAATACATGAGGAAGGACTAGGGTGAGAGAGAGAGAGAGAGAGAGAGAGAGAGACAATTACTCATTTGCATCTGATATATCCTATTTTGCATCCTTTTGCTGTGACTACACACGTTTAAATAATTTATTTTTTGGGTGACAGATCAAGCGTCATGTGATGCACCCCCCGCCCTAGCTCTGAGAATCACAGAGGAGATGATGCAGAGTGCCTGCCTTTGTAGGATGAACAGCAGTTGTGGCTGGAGGTAGACAGTCAGAGCGGTCCAGGTTTTTTTGTGTGTTCCCTGACAGCGGGAGTGTTCTAGGTCATTCGTTTCTAACAGGAAGGAGAAGTGATGTCATCTGTGAGTACAGCTATATCAGAGACACCCTCATAGCTCAGTGCGATGGTGAGCAAATGGTTATATTGTATAGCATGAGTGGCTTGTCCTTTATGTGGTCTAAGACAAAGTGTGCATTCTACATTCTTGCTTCTCATTGACCATGTTTAATGGGCTTCAAATGTGCTATCAGCCATGATAGCAGAGCCCATAGTGACCTGACCAACGTGTCGCTGCTAACGTAAGCTAAAGCATTAATCTATTGAGCTGAGTGTTCGGGGCACACGCCCTTCTCCTATTAGGCGGTTCTCTGCTTCATTGAACCGCTAAAGGCTATGAAGTCAAACGCCAACAAACGGGTCAGTATGAATTTGAAAGAAAATATGATTTTAGATAACAGAACGAGCTTAACAATGAAGTCCCATGGTCTATATGGCTGTCCAAAATCATTGTCAGAAATTGTCTTTGTGCTTTCTCAAGTTTTAATTAATTTTATTATTTTATTTCTGGCTGATTGCAATATATAATTACTGGCTGTGCCTCAAACAATGAAGCAGATAAATTGACAGTTTAATTTAAATTAATTAGTGTGGCAAGCTGTCGGTTCCCTGAGGGTAAGCCGCAATGGCGTAGCGCTGCTGTGCTGGCGGAGGGCAATGGTAATGTTGTATGAATGTACTATAACTTTCTCTAATAATAACACAGCGGACAGTTATTCTTTTTGTGATTCTACAGCTGGATTCATCAATGGTAAAACAATAAGGTGTCAGACATTCAAATATACAACCAGTAAGAATAGAAGAAGAACATGTGGAAGACCGAAAGGATTCTCAGCAAGGCACCAGAAACAATCTGTATCCCTATAATTACACCAGTGCAGGGAAATTACAAATGATTTTGTTTTACCTAAGACAGAGTCCTTGTAGCAGTTAATGACCTACTGACCTGATACAGTGCATGACAATTGAGATTCGGTGCTCTCCCAAACACTGACGATGGTTTGGGTTCATAATTTAGCTGCTATTTGTCAAGCCAAAGATCCTGGCGTAAAATTATGTAGAACTCCAAAGGAACATGGGTAATTCTATGTGACATTTATCTCATGTGCATTAGAGTTTAATTACTTCTTAAACCATAAAGGACAAACAAACCCCAAGGTTATTTCGGAGTGCTGGGATAGGCTTCTGGTTAGAGACGCCCAGCAGTCTGAGAACCCAAGCAGTCTGATGGATTCTTTGAAACAGAGACAGACTTAACGATTCCCTTAGGAAGAAAAAGTCTCTTAACCTATTTTAATCCTGACTCTCAAGGGCTTAAAACAAGCTTCAGTTAATTTAACATCAGTAATTTGATTAATATTCACGCAGAGACAGATACTCTTGCATTCAGACAGTGGGCAAATGGCAACCTTTGGTTTTAAATTGTGTTATACATACATTAAAACATTTTCTTTTGCTATAGTAACTATTTAGGTGCAATGCCAAAACTATAAAAATATCTACTTAGGACAAATAAAACAGATGCTCGAACAGAGCTAGCTCAGTTAAACGGCAGTGAGTTGAGGGCTTGGTGAGTGAGCAGATATGGCTGTGAGAAAATGGAACATGTTAAATATGAAATGGGGGAGAAGATGGACTGTCAGGTTTTAAAATAGACGCCTTTGATTTGGCCTGGCAGAAAACGCTGGATTTATGAGATCAATCACCGAAGCGCTTCCCAAACCAGTGAAATTAGAGCGCAACACCAGCTGCACAATAAATGCTGCAGTCATCTTAACCTTCCTGGCGTTCGAGAGAACACTACTCTCCTTTGTATTTCTCACGACACAGACCATAATGCCAACCATGAGATTTAGAAGCGTCTCTTTCATCCGAGTGCCAGCTGAAACTGATAAGTCAAAGGTGGCCTGCCATGCGGAAGAAAACATGGCTCATCCTTCAGGAAAATCAGATGTGTGGCCTTAAATCTCTTCTCAAGTGGAACAAATATGGACCACGCCATCCTAATTATGGCGATGGGGCTGACTCATTAAAAATTCATAGCAGGCATCTGTATTTGCTTTCCATTTACAGCCTGACAGAATGGTAGATCCCAAACTCAGTAGTTAGGTAGAAATGTAATTAAATTACCCAGCCTGGAAAGGGGCTGTTGTTAGGGGGCTGGTGTTGCATTTTGCTCTATCCAGAATACTCCCCAATCCCTGTCCCATACACTCCTCTGTACTGAAGTAGCAGGTGCAACAGAGCTAAAGCACTCCTGCGAGGCTGCCTTCACTGCCCTCCCAGCCCTGCTGTTAGCGTACATCTCATCACAGAGCCTGCAGGAGTCAACATTCTGCCTATTTGTTCCTTTAGAGGTTATTAAACAAATAAAATGCCAAGTTTATACACTCATAATCTTACCTTATCACTAAATGGCAGTCTGCTTTGTGAAGCAAATTGAACAGGCATCATCTCTGAATAATTCACAGACACTGGTGCGGGCGGATTGTCCATGTAAAGAAATCGTCCTCGTTATTTTAATTGACCCAGCAGCCACAAAAAGTAGCTCAGCGGTCTGCACATCATGCCTATATATGTTACTGGAGTGCAAATGTCACTGGGAAAAGTGACCAACGAATGAACAGTGAAATTATAAAAGTCCTGGCAATTAAAATCAAATTTTAAGCTGTTAGCTGCATTACTAAATGCCAGTTCTATACATACCATCACCTATGTATAAATAGATTATGGATATCCAAGCAGCAGTAAGTCTTCTGCCAATTAGCTGACTTGTTGAGTATCTGTTGAGAGTGGCAGGGAGAGGACAGCCAAGTCTGAATTCTCCCCCGCCAGTCTGATTGCCTGGTAGGACGGTCGTATGCAGGACCTTCTGCAGCAGCATTTTGTTGTCCTGTATTTGAATGCCCCCCACAGGCATAACACCTGTTAAAGGGAGGAAGCCAAAGTTGCTCCACTGGAAAGGTATACTGACCTGACTGAACTGTATGTTGTCTACTACCTGCTTACTGCAATAATAATAGATACTTTTTTTACCTAGTGATGGTTATCTGGAAAAAACACAAAACATGACATTTATACAATGGGAGGCAGAGATCCAAAGCACCTTCAAGGTTGCTTTTATAGACAGAAGACCGGTGGACAAAGTCAGCAACCAGACTGAGGACCAAAGAGCAGTGAGTTCTGTATTCAGGTCACAGAACTGCTCGTATCTATAGCTGGAAATTGAGATGTACCTTGCTGACAAAAGCACAAGAGACTCTATGAAGCAAGTTAAAAATAATACTGCATCTCCATCAGGAAGCTTTGCAGGAATCTCACAGCAGGTGATGTTGACTTGTTCCTCTCTTCCTACCAGCAACAAGCTCAGAGCTATGGAGTAGAGCGTGGCTTTTCAAGCCATCGGAAGACCCGTGTAATTCAGAGTGGATTAGAAATCTACAAAACAGACTGACTTTAAACCTTAATAATATTATTGTAGTCTGGTCTCTCAGGGGAACTACTTATATAATTGCAGGCACAAATCAGCAAGATGGTGGCAGTCTGCAGGACTAATTTAAATAATGTTTCAACTAATAGATACTTCAGTATCAAATGTATGTCTGCTCTCCAGTGAAGTAAGAACTTGTCCCTAGTACAGCGTACAATGAACTCAGCTCCCTGAAGCCAAGCTCACATTGACATATTAATATACAACTAAGCCAGCACAGGCCCAGGCTACATAACAGTAAACTCATAATGAAGGCGTTCCTAAGAGAAAGGGGGCTGAGGAGAGGGATGGGCCTTGTTGACCATCTCTGCCTAATGAGTACCGTGGGGCTGGAACAGACAGCTGGCACTATCAGAACGCGGAGCCCCTGTGGCCAGGGCCCCTCCACATCAAACACGGAACAATACTCAGCTCATTATCGGTGCGGTGGGGGATTTTAGTTCCCCTCTGTCCAACGTTATGCAAGGAACAGCGGGCTAAGAATGCACTCAGCCAGTCAAGAGACACTGCCACAAAGCCACCTCCACCCCTCCATTCCCAAAGTCCACTCCAAAGTATCTCTTAGGGCGTTCTCAACTTGGTCTGGTTGCCATGCACGACTGTCCCCCCTCCCCACTCCCTCGCTGGTCTGCGCTCACATTGCGCTTAAAGTTCCAGGCCCGAGTGCAGTTTCCTCTTCATCGTGCAACATTTTTGTGTTGAAGAAAACATAGGAAGAAAAGCGCAGCACGGTGGAACTCATGATTAATGTCCATGTTTTGGGGCTTATTTAAAATAGTTTTGGGTGCAAGGACACACGGCCCTCTTATAGGTTTATCGAGTATGCAAAACAGCAATTTTCATTTCATCATGCTGCACATATTAAAAGACAGTCCCATATTTTACCAAATACCTCAGAGTTTTTATGTGTTGCATCCAGTTGTTTCCAGGAAACTCTCGGCAGCCCAAATTTCCAACAAACTCTGCACCTCTGCTGTAGATCAAAGTGATCCCTTTGCCCCCAGGTTTGTTAAATATATGTCACAACCCTATCTGCCTACCAGATCCGTTCCTTCCGGATGTGCGCATTCCTCTGCCAGTAGCGTCATTGACATCATGTCTGGTTTCCGTGCTCAGGCACAATGACCGATCATACTAGATGCATACCACACCCAAGTCTAGCTGAGCCATACCGGTTTAGCATGCCTGGGCATGGTACGGAGCGATCACTCTAGTCAAAGGAACTACATTTTGGGGGTCAAATCGCTTGAGCATGGTATGGATGACCTAGTGTGAGTACACTATTAGCCACCATGTTCTTCTCTGTATCTACCTTAGCCGCCATGTTCTTCTCTGTATCTACCATTAGCCACCATGTTCGTCTCTGTATCTATCAATAGCCACCATGTATTTCTCTGTATCTACCATTAGCCGCCATGTTCTCCTGTGCGTCTCGGAGGTAGGAGAGCCCTTAATGCCTGCTCCTGGGGTCTGGCTCCATTGGGGCCAATCACACCCCTCGCTGGTCCCATTTCCCTAGTGTACCGGTCACACAGCCCCAGCTAGACGGCACCGCATTTGTATTCGGGCTACAAACGCAGCACAGCGCAGGACCTTTGAACTACCCGTCTGGATTTGCTCCGAAATTGCGGCATCACTTGTCATTCAGGTTGAGCGCAGGGGGACCCTGCCCCCTGCTGTTGGGATGAAAAGCAGCGCAAGGCTAAGACTTTTTGTGACTCTGTCCGTGTACGTACATGTCTGTGTGACAGCCCCGGGTTATGAAAAGATAATCAGAGCCTCAGCCTTCACCGTCGGCCTCATTAACATGAGTGTGAGGCTGCTGTGGATTCACTCAGTCGACCCACTTATAAATTCTGACAGAGCCCTGATAAGTGTTTCAGCCCAGGCCGCTGAGTAAAGTCAATATTCATTATAGAGGCACAGTCTCACAGACGCGGAGGGAGACACACGTCTGGACCAGAAGCAGATCAATCTGAGAGGATTACATATACACAGCGCCAGCAGGCCTGCTGTCACTGTGCTCATCTTACAGCAAAACAACACGTGTCTATGAATTATTATTAACAGTCATTCTCAATTCAGCATAGCAAATAACCCCAAATTCCCCTAACATTTCAGTCTGGATAAACACATTCTATTGTGATTAAAGATATGCTTTAAATTTTTTCATAGACGTCAACATGGGAAATTCTTGCTTCAAATAAGTAATATTACTATCATCTGGCAAATGAATTATTAGCTACCATCTTGTCGTGTCTAGTGAGATAATGCCCTTCTATGACAGTGGACATGGTACCTGAGTGGACATCACAATGACGTCACACCTCCAAGGTTGTTGGTTCAAGTCAGCTCCATGTGCGTGAAGATTTCAGGCATTTCCCTGTATTTGCATAAGTTTCCTCCAGAGCCCAGAATAAACTGCTGTCTGTAATGTGCCCTTAACATGCATGTGAGTGTGAGCCCAGAAACAAACCTATCCAGGGTGTCCACGCCTTTGTACTTCCTGGAATAGGCTCCAGGCCCTCAGGGGCCATGCACTGCTTCAGCAGTTATGAAACACACATGGATGGTGACAGTGGACATGAACAGTGACACTGGGACTTTAGTGAACAAACCGAATATATTTGAAGTGTGAAAAGATACGCTTGATTCACTAAAAACAAGCTGTTTGCACTGAGCACCACCTCACATGTATTCAAGGAGTCCAACAACATTTTCATGCAAATAAACATTCCTCTGAATAAGTGTTACTTCCAAATAACGGACAGAAGTTTCAGTTGGCAAGCTATATAAATCAATTAAATGCTCTGGGAGCTGCAGGGAAATACAGCCTGTCCATTTATAAAACAGCTGCTCTATAATCCAGATTGGCCTTGGGAATGCGTTCCATTATCCAACCAAAACTGGGACCAAAGTTAATTTAATATCATGACCATTAGGGAAAAGGTCTAAAATCCAGGCATGTGACAGAAATCAGCTGGGTAATTATAATCCTGTAGTATGACTGGCTATATGGTCATTGTACTTTATTGTATGCTGTACATCCCAATTTCATTAGGTATGGATCATATGTGCACTTATCTATTACAATAGAAATATTAGCAAACTGTGACCTATTTACAAGGTGTGCTGAGGATGATTTTGTTACATTGTAATGAGTCCATAAAGGTCCAGTTGATAAAAAGCCACATGCACATACACACAGACACACACACACACTTATGGCATTTTTAGTTTTTTGATTGCTATCACAGATTGCCTTGATAGACAGTTTCCCCTTCTGGGGACCAAAAAAAACGT
Organism: Mormyrops attenuatus; assembly: GCA_026777985.1. Lineage (NCBI taxonomy): Eukaryota > Metazoa > Chordata > Actinopteri > Osteoglossiformes > Mormyridae > Mormyrops > Mormyrops attenuatus. The sequence goes on along the minus strand of JAODKC010000044.1, from coordinate 19,507,867 downwards.
CAAAATAACAGGTTTGTATCACATTTGGGGACATTTGGTCCTCACAATGTCATACACACATATGCCACACACACATGAGGCTGAAGCGTAGTTAGTGTCTCTTTATATGCCGTACATTCATCAGTGAAATTTTAGCTGGCATTAAGTTGTCATGTTGGACTTTGAGTTATTTTGTTACGTACTGTCACCATGCCTAAACACTGACATACTGTATGTTTGTTGCTACTGCCTCTGCTACTCAGACAGCTGCCGGGAACATTTACATCTTTTAGACGAGTCAAGGTAACAGTAAGCCAGTTCTGACAAAAATCTCTGGCACCCCTGAGCTTCCATGGCGCCTGAAACGTTTTTGCTAGTATTCATACGTAGGGATCCGAGATTGCTGTAGATACAAAACTCACACAGACAATACCAGCTGGCGGGTGGCGCTCACCGTGACCCGGAAGGGAGTGGAGGTGGTGGGCTCCATGCCGGGGGTGGTGTCCTCTCCGGAGCCGCCGGGCATGCTGCAACGCCGGCCCGCTCGCTCCGTGGGGGGCTCTGTCACAGACACATGGAAGGCTGGGCTTAGACGCACACGGCCGTAGATTCTGAGGCAGAGCTCACTGCGCTCTGGGCAGGTTAAGGCCAGCTCCCCGACAACATCTATGAAAAATGCATGTGAGTCGTAAGCAGCGCAAGCTGGGGCACTTAAACTACTCGCTAAGTGTTACAGATCATAGCTCAGACACAGACTGGCATTTCACCGTGACAAAACGTCTGAAACGAGTTTTGGGCAGTGCCAGGGCCACACAAAGCCATAGATGGGCCCCTGGAAAATTCTACCAAAGTGGTCCCCCACTTCTCCAAACCAAATTATCCACGCTCACCCACTCTTGCTCCCCTCCCCCGCCAATGTCTGAGCCCCTGAAAGTCTTCCCTTTTCTCCTCCCATATGGGCAGCCCTGAGCAGCACGTCCACACATGAGTCTCTCGGGTTGGAGCGTCTCCAAGAAACACACAGAAGTTTCACGGATGTCAAGCTGAAATCCGCAGCCCACAGTTACTGCTTACGGCTTCGGTGCTACGCAGCCCACAAACGGATGCTGTGTTCATCAAAGTCGGCCTCCGGCTTCACTCCTACTTACAAATCCTATACTGTTTGTTTCTTTGAATAACACCAGAAGGGGCCTTCCCAATGAAACACTCGGTGATCAATGGTGATTCGATCCCAAAAGCCAGCAAAAACACACACAGCAAGTATGGAGGCAAAGCAGAGAACAACAAGAGTAATGCAGTTCACCAGAATTATTTCAAACTTCAAACTGTGACTGTCGAATTACATCACAATTACATCATCGCCAACTGATGTTTCACACAGCTAGTTACTGTGGAGCTGCCCGTACATCACGCCTAACCACAGAACGCAGAAAAACGGCACTTCAAACATTTGTCCCTGATGTCTCCTTATCCTCTGGTCTAAATTGAGTGTATAGCGTCATCCGACTCCCTGCCTCAGCATTATATCTATTCTAATCTATTTAACGAAAGCTCGTTTTTACAGCCTAATCAAATGCCTCACTGGAAAACTGAAAATAGTAACAAAGGCCTGAAAGCACTGGAAATTAGACCTGCCAAGCCTCCAAAAATATCTCCCTCATCAAAGTAACACAAATCCTGTCTGTGACAATGCAAATGTGACAACACACAATGCAATAATGGCATGCTGTTTTTGATCAGTCTATACCAGTTGTGTAATTGCTGATAACCACAGGAAAAACACCACAGTGAATGATCATACTGAAATTACTGCCTGTTGGGTAATGTTCCTCAAAAGACTGAATCATTTCCAAAGCAGGAATGAAAATGGAACTATTTCCTAAAAGGCAGTGATTTAATATGTATACGTCATATGACTCTTTTGCAGCATGCGGAAGCTGACCTTTCATTCCTTCTCATTCCTTGCATTTCAGGAATACACTGCACGTATAACAGATGATGAAGCTCAAATGGATTTAAGACTTGAGGTGTGCTGTTAGTTAGCTGGTTATCTCGATCCCTCAGTCTGGTTAAACCTTTTCTGAAGGTTCATATAATGTAAAGACAAATATCACAGAACATGCTCTCTTATTCTTCTCGTTTTGACAATATGGCCTCCATTTTTTTCCAAAAAACTCCACCACCAATATGTTTCATTTTAGCCTCTGACACTCATATGATCCAGCTCATTCCTAAAACCCACTCACTAGTCTTCATAATTTGGCATGAATGCTTCAAGGTAAAACCATTTAGAGTTTAAAACCCACTGCAGGAGAACAGCTGTGTGTGATTCCGTTCCACAGGCGTGCGGAGCTGGTGTTGTTATTATCTGCAATAACGGGTTAAGTGTAAACATCCCCTAGGGGGGAAATTACGAAGACGCGTGTAACTTAGATGACAGACACACAAATCCCACAGCTCTTTATATGCGTAATTGCCATAGCCACAGTCAGCCATTGCATTCAACAGCAAGTTGGGATAATGACGTACAAATAAGGGTCACCAAGGCAGCAGACATGCGAGTTAATTAATATTCGCATCACAGATTTACTTATTAATGTCACTGGGGTGATTTGTCTCTCATTACAAACATGGAGAATGGATCGGATGTGGGACATGAGCAGAACAATCTACAAATATTTTTTGTGACATTAATCAGGCCTACTTCAAAACGCAGTGTACAGCCAGGCTGGAGCACATGGGTATCACTGGATTACTTATTTATATATACAGGTATGAGATTAATAATTCTTGTATGTAAAGCATTCTTGACTGACAACTGATACATTATTATTTCTATTGGGGGGAGTTGCCATGTTTTACGCATTCAGGCTAACCAGGCCAGTGGCACACGCTGGGGGATGGTGCCTGGTGAGAGACAGACAAACTGTGGCATCAGCCTGGAAAACAACTCGGCAGACAATCAGCAACAATGGAGGAGAGGCTGGCTTTCCGCCTTGGTGTCATTCATGTGTCATAAAGACGTTTATCCATATAGAGCAGTGTCTCCCAAACCGGTCCTCGGGGACCCACAAACAGTCCATATTTTAGCCGGGAGCTGGGAGGGAGCAAAAATGTGGACTGTCAGGCAGGGAGCTGGGGGGGAGCAAAAATGTTGGCTGTCAGGCAGGGAGCTGGGGGGGAGCAAAAATGTTGGCTGTCAGGCAGGGAGCTGGGGGGGAGCAAAAATGTGGACTGTCAGGCAGGGAGCTGGGGGGGGAGCAAAAATGTGGACTGACAGGCAGGGAGCTGGGGGGGAGCAAAAATGTTGGCTGTCAGGCAGGGAGCTGGGGGGGTGCAAAAACTTGGACTGTCTGCGGATCCCTGAGTACCGAGTTGGGAAACACTGATTATAGGAAATCAACAGGAGTTGCACTGAAGGGTACAGCATACAGTACCAAGCACTGGTCCATTCTGATTTACAGTAGCAGGCTGGTTTACTATACAGCTCACTGTCATGTATCAGGTGCAAGTGGGAATGAGGCTTGTAATCTCTAACTGGCAGTGATGTGGGGGACCTTGACCAAAGCTTCTTAGCCTGTGTATCTGAGAGAAGCTGTCATGGCTGAGATGAAACAACGCCTGCAGGAATCCGAGGTGGGAATGTAGACTGAGTGTACAAAAGGATGTCACACCAGGGATCCATGTTTGTCTTCTTTGGAGTGCTCTTCTTGTTTCCCTCCAAAACCCCTAGAATTCGGGCAAAGCATCACTTTTATTCCACATGTCTACATGATGGAATTGTAGTGTTTATTTGAAGTTCTCTTTTTTGTTCAGTTGGAAATGGTTTGAGAAATTTTAACATAAGTTTTTATTCATATCTTGGTGGGGACTCTCCATTAATTTCTATGAGAATTACCCTAATCACAACAATGACAACCTTAACCCCTAACCTTAACCATAAATAACTAAAGAAAATACAAGTCTTTTGGCATTTCTATGACATTGAGTGACTGAAAAAATGGACCCTACAATGTCAAAATAACAGGTTTTTAATCACATTGTGGGGACCAAATGACCCCACAATGTAATCTATACATGACCCACACACACACACACACACACGCACACACATTCAAATCACTGTGGCTTCCCAGCAAGGCAGCAAGCCCCCTCCAAGGAAGTCATAAAAACTTATTATTCACTTCCATCCTGCTATTAGTCTCACTCATTAAACAGTCTGTGCTCAGCCAATCAGAGACAGAGTGTGATGTGACTGTTGTTGACTGCTCTTGTAGCAGAGGGGAGGTTTGGGTGTCACACCACTCAGAGATATTCAACCCCTCCCCCCCATGCCAACCACTGCTGTTCAGTTACTTCCTGACACAGCCATGTAAAAGCTGAGTGTGAAGACCTGATTATCCACGGGGTACATCCCTCCACAAACAAATCCATGAATTGAAAATCAGTCAGCATGGCTTGTATGGCTATGGATGTTTCCCATATCCATACTTATAGTAAGTATGTCTGAAGTGGAAAATGTAAAGGGAAAACCATGAGGAATGATAGCCAGCAGTTTCATAAGAATAAAATGAACCCTTTTTATAATGAGTGTGGTACAGTTTACACGATTTTACTGTGGCTGGCCAAGAGGAGGAGCTCTACGTCCTAGTCTCATTCTACCAAAAACTTCACTTTAAGCATAAAGAAAAGACATCGTGCTCCAGGTGGGCCAAGAGACGTCACAATAGCTGTGCGTCACCCCAATCAAAGCTTCTATTCTGCCTATATTCAGTCAGCCCTTCACGCTGGAGATACACTGGGGTATGCTATTTACACTTAGATGGTCTCCTGTCATATTACACATGAGGGAAAGAAACATCTATCCTTGTTACTCCATTTTTACCTGATTTTGAAAGAGACAGCCGCTTGCCTCACGTCATGCCCAGTTTAGCCCGGCTGTTCAGCGAGTGCCTGCAGTTTTCGCGCAAACTCATTTGAGTCAGCACAGTGACTTTGAGAGTGGAGATGGAGTGTAGTGATAGTGTGATGCCTCTCAGGGGAAGACACTACCAGCCAGTTACGAGCATAGTGATCCTCAAGAACACAGAAGTAACATCATCATTATATACTGATTTTATATAGTTCAAGGGAATTTTATTTACACAAAAATGTTCTGAGGGCAGAAGGAAAAACGATTGGTTCAAAGAGACAATCAATCAGATTGTAGAGGAGGTGGGTCCAAGCAACTAGAGGAGGCGGGACAAACCAATCAGATGTCTTGGTCCTGGCTCCTCTAGTTGCTTTTATATACAGATACATCTGCACTCAATTGCTGCTTAATTAGGTACACCTGCTTCATAACACAAACAGCCTGCCATCCCCACAGCAAATCATGTGACTGCAACTGAATATGTACAGCATGCAGACAGGGTCAAGAGGTGCAGTCACTCTGCAGCTAAGCATCTCAGCAAGTCAGCTTCCTGGGACTGAGAACCAAACACAAAGACTCCCAGGAGCCTAGTGAAGAGCAGCTCCTGACCACAAGGTTAGAAATCTCTGTCATGACACCCAGCTGACTCCCACTGCAGCAGTGTTACTGAGGGAAGAAAAGCACCAGAGAGCCAAAAAGTAACAGGAAGCTCCTTTGGGACAACACAGCCATTTTCCATATACAGCCACAGTTTGGTTTAGACTGTTCGGAGACTTAGCCCTGCTTTTGTCATTTTGTTTTCACCCTTAATGGGATTGACCCACAGCACATAGTAGAGGTGTGACATGGAGCTCAATCCCTCCCTGACGGGGAGGTCTTTCATCTGCTTTGACGTATTGCTCAAGAAGACCGAGGGCCTTAGAAAGCCTCCAGATCTCTTATTTCAGCCTTTGTGGGCACACCTTAGTGTAACGCAAGCAAGGACAAGCCCGGTCATGGTGGTTTAATAGAGAGAATGAAGCTTCTGATTCCACACCTGGAACAACCTGAGGGAGGCAGTGTGTTTTCTGGGGCTCTACCAGCTTAGATTAGCTTGTTCAGCCTTGTTTAATACGTCAAGAGAATCTTTTTGATAAGTTTTTTTTGATTGATTTAACACAGACGATGTACCCATTGTCAACTGTCATACTCCTTGCATTGATCTCCTAAGAGCCTGCAGGCAGGATGTGGAGGATTTGGAGGGAATTAGAGCTATGGCTGGTCTTCTCCACAGGACTTTCAAAGGGGGACTACAATCTAAATTACGACCCTCCCATGAAATGGAGTGGATGATGTCCATTCCTGGGAAATAGAAGCCGACAAGCCTGGCTCTTTATGCATAAATATATCAGAACACATAACATGATAATGAATTTCCTGTAAATCAATGATTTCCCTTGTCTAACTTACCCAAAAAGGAATTACAATACATACTATTGAATAGTGCTTAATCTGCAGAATCTCATCATTAAAGTCATCACAGTCATTTTTCTAAATAGCGTTTCCTCATGCTGAACTGTGATATCAAGCTCATGCAATCACCCAAGTCCTCTGCATGGTAGAATCTGGTAGAATGTTCCAGGCCCGTAATCTTCCTTTACACACTGCTCTCCTTATGTCATCACAAGATAGGTTACACTCAAACTTAACTGGTACTGTTGGACGATTACGGTTCAGGTTAAGTGCCACACACATTTCATTGCATAAAAACCTCCCCTTCAATACGTTAAATAAGGAATCACTAACCTGACAGGTGATTAGACTGGTTGAGTAGTTATTTAAAACCAGTATTGATTTCAAAATGAGTTTTATAACCAATACATGGGTACCTGTTATTGGTAAAGTGCAGATACTATGACAAACCTAAAAGATTTGATCTGCTGGCGAGAAACACGTACCAGATCACCTGCACAAAATGCAGTATTCCTGGAATTCTCACGGCAAGTTCCCTTTTAATGGTGTGCTATACAACAATTAGCCATAACATTGAAACCACTGACAGGTAAAGTGAATGACATTGAATATCTTGTTACAATAGTCCCATCAAGGGTGCCATTATATATTAGGGAACTGAACAGTCAGTTCTTGAAGTTGATGTGTTGGAAGCCGAAAAAATGGCCAAGCATAAGGATTTGAGCAACTTTAACAAGGGCCAAATTGTGATGGCTAGACGACTGGGTCACATCCCGAAAATGAGAGGTCTTGTGGGGTGATCCCGGTATGCAATGATCAGTACCTATCAAAAGTGCCAAGGAAGGCCAAATTTCTAAAAAAGCTAATGCTGGCTGCTGCATAGCTGCAGACCAGTCAGAGTGCCCATGCTGACCCCTGTCAACTGCCGAAAACACCTACATGGGCATGTGAGCATCAGAACTGGACCATGGAACAATGGAAGAAGGTGGACTGATACGATGAGTCTTGTCTTCTATTACATCATGTGGATGGCCAGATATGTGCACACAATTTACCTGGAGAAGAGATGGCACCAGGATGCCCTAGGGGAATAAGGCAAATCAGCGGAGGCAGTGTAATGCTCTCGACAAGGTTTTGGTGGGTTTTGGTGGATGTTACTTTGACGCCTACCTAAATATTGCTGCAGATGAAGTACACCACTTCAAGGCAACGGTATTCCCTGATGGCAGGAGCCTCTTTCAGCAGTACAATGCATCCTGCCACACTGCAAAAATTGTTCAGAAATGGTTAGAGGAACATAAAAAAGAGTCAAGGCATTCACATGCCCTTCAAATTCTCCAGATCTCAATCCGATCAAGCATTTGTAGGTTGTGCTGGGCAAACAAGTCCGATCCATGGAGGCCCCACCTCGCAACTTACAGGACTTAAAGGATCTGCTGCTAATGTCTTGGTGCCAGATACCACAGGACATCTTCAGAGGTCTGACGAAGTCCATGCCTTCATGGGTCAGAGCTGTTTTGCTGACCCAAGAGAGACCTACACAATATTAGGCTGGAGGTTTTAGCGTTATGGCTGATTGGTGTATAATAATTGTTAATACCTTTGTCAGTTGATTTCAACTTATGTTAATTATAGACTGGCCCAAATTCCATGTAGAGAAGATTAAAGTCCATGTAGTGAGATGCAAAACTTCACACATGATAAGCACGCTATATACATCTTTCATTATTCAATGTGGTTTGATACTGGCCTCGGTGTGACACAATCCTTTGTAACGTAAGTCAACAACATAAGTAAAGAAAACAAAACACACAGTTTGGGGTACTTTGACCAGGGATCAGACATATCAGTGTCCCTACACTTATTAAGCATACATTTAGAAGTGCTGAGTGTAAAACAAAATATTCTAAAGCATTTAACATAAATGTAAGGCAGGAAAAGATAATTCTTAATTTGGTATAAATACACTGCTATTGCTGTGCAGTTGTACGGCTTTTTTGTATTAGTTCTTTGTCATCTGCTTTATACTAGAGAATCAACTTTTGGAAAGATACTACAAAGTTGTAGGGTGGGTACAGTTAAAAACTAGGGAATCTTCCAAGTGAACACTTTTGCTGGAATATAAAATGTGACAAGCATCACATTGTGAAATAGGATAACACAGGAAAACATCTGCACCGTCAGAACACCCAGGCTCTGGCATAGCAGAGAATGACTAAAAAAGCGTGACACGGTGGATTAGAGAGGATGCCGACAGAAGAGAGAGATGAGACACAAGCTGTTACCCCTGGTTGTGGTTCGGTTCCGACTGCGAGATCGACTGCGCTGCCTCTGCAGCCGGACGCGGCCCAGCAGCCTGTAGTAGTAGAGAGGTCTCCCCCAGCCTCTCCTTGGACCACTTAACATGACTCCCCAAAGAGTTCCTGACAAAACACCCCTGAAAATCCAGACCAAATATCCAGGCTGCCTGTCTGTCAGAGGAGTCGAGACTCCAGCAAGTCAGAACGCCTCTCTGCTCTGGCACCAGCAAGCCTCACACTGAGAGAGAAAACTCTACCCTGAGGCAGATGGAAATCAAGTGCCTCAAGTAGAGGTGGGCTCTTGGGATGTCAGTGGGAAGAGAATTGCGACAGGGCTCAAAACATGGGCTGGCTCCGCCTTGCAGGAGGGCGGGATCAAATTAAAATGTGTGGAATGCATTCATAAATTCCCTAAAGACATAAAAGTCATCTCTATGCACCCCTCAACGGACTGGGACTGTTATAATCTATTTTAAATCTTATTCATTACCTGTACATGCATGAACATACAAATAAGTCTATTAGGGCCAAGAATATGAAAGATGTAACATAAATAAATGCTGTTAAAACCTTTTTTTACCTCTGTAAATATAAGAGAAAAATCATCACTGAATACGAGCCCCATGGTGCTGGAAAAATCAGATGCATTTACACGTATGTGTGAATAGTGTCTAGCGGGCCTCCGAGTGCAAGGCCAAGCTAAAGTAAAATAACTACAACCGTATCCCCCCGCCTGCCTTCAAGCACTATATTCAGCTGTGCTTTAACACCCCCTGGGTATTCCTTAGTTTACTTTATTGTCCCTTATTCATTGACAAGGGTAGAGGGAGATAAAAAAAATATAATAATAAAACTGATTGAAAATGAGTGAAGAGGCTGAAAATTACATGAACATGCAGAGTGTGTTGACAGCGAACAGGATAATCAGACGGCTGACTGCAGATCTCCACGATTAATTAGTATGGCGTGCTATTGTCTCCCACATCACCTCCCCTGGTGTCATGCTGGATATCATCCCGCTGTTACTCAGAATGGGTTACTGATCAACATCTCTACTGCAATCAATCTTTGGAACTTGGGGTGCAATTTCAGAACTTATACATTTTAACTGAAAAACCATAGACCATGGGTTTCCAGTAAACTGTACAAAATGCATTAAAACCAACTAACCCACCTTGGTCACCATGTACTGTACACTAACTCAATGCCCAAGAACAGGTGTGGACATCCGTGTGCTTATTTTAGATTAAATAAAGTGATTTTCAGAAAACGAAGTAAAAACAAATAGTTTTCCATAACCACTTATCCAGTAGAGGAAGTACAGAACTCACCACCAATAGGGTGTCAGTCCATCATAGGCTGCACACTAATAATCAGACTCCCAGGGTGATGTAGAGACACCGATCTAAGTAAATGAGATGCCTTTGGACCACAGGAGGTCACGTTACAAACCACAGAGCCACTTGCCACCCACTACGTGAGTGACACTTATTCACAATGAAATTACGAAAAAGCTGACAGTGTTTCAACTCCAGAAAATAAAAGTACAATTAGTGCACAAATATAAAATAACACACATGAGTCTCTCTGCACTTAAATGACTGATAACTTGCCAAATTACTTCACACTAGAAATAGCCTTGCCCAAAAGATTTTAAGTTTAAACCAAGAAAAATGCAACAATTAATTAATCTATATTACACTTAGGGGTAATTGGATTATGATTCTCAAGTTGTTAAAGGAGAAGATTACTCCACATGTACTTTTTAAATTGCGGTTACACTGCATAAAACCGCTGAATGATAGCTAGTGTGGATTTCACTTTCAATTATTAGATACCATAAAAGTGTCTATGGCAGCTGCATGCAAGTCTTCTCAAGCATGCTCCATGCATACACTGGTAAATGATCTATTCTGGTGCATTTCATATAGCCGCAGTCTTTTTCATTATCATGGTAAGCTGAGAGTCAGCATCTGCACTGTTTGCAAAAATAAATCCTGGCAAATGAAAAACGAAATCCCCTGAAACAAACACAATCTCCTTTCTTTGCAGGTGCCTTATTTTTAGCCTTTGCAGGTAACTGATATTTTCCAGCTGGAGGTATTAATAACCCGTGACTTTCTTACCCATAACTTGAAGACCATCATTGGGTTGTGTACTGCTTGGTAAACTCCTGTGCCCCCCCCCTTCCTGCATGTAATATACTGAACTATACTGCACATATTTCAAGTCTTGATGTCTGAGGCTCAAGAGAGAGGACTCCAAATCACTTTATGCTAATAAGGTTCTCCTGGGAATTCATTTCTGGACATACAGGCACCCCCGCCACTGCCCCCCCACCCGGACCCCCTGACTACAGTGTTCAGGTCACATTCAGGTCACCCAAAATACAGTCCTAAATAGAGATACCTGATTATATGCTGTGTTTATGGTGTGTATGTATCATCAAAAATAAAGATTTATATAAAAATGTGTATAAATGGCTCAAATGGTCATTTGATCCCCAAACAATATATTGTGTTTAACAATGTAAAGATACTAATCAGGCAGCTTAGTTCCTGTTTCCATACCCTCTGTCTTCAACACACCTGCCTAATTATAGCTTCCAAATTTTGTTCTAATCGTTCATAAACATAGTCTGGGCTTGGAGGCTGTGGTTTCCTACCCAGTGTGAATTCAGACGGCATTCAGCAATGAAGCCAACATCACAAAGCGCTGCCCTTGTCCAGTTGGCCCTCCGTAGCCGCAGGTTCTGCATTCCCTAGATTCAACCAACAGCGGATCGAAAATATTCTGGAAAAAAAATTTGAAATACTCAAATAGCAAAACTTGAATTTGTGATTCGCTGAGCAATACACTGCATCCACACGAATTAAGTGATGAGAGAGAGAGAATGCATTTATATTTTCTCTATTTATTGCTATATTTATAGCTATATATTTTATATGTACTATGATGGCTGCATCTGTACTGAACATATGCAAACTCTTTTTCTTGTTATTCCCACAACAAAACGGTATAACAACAATTTACACAGCATTCACATTGCATTAAGTATTATAAGTAATCTAGAGATGATTTAAAGCATATGGAAGGTTGTGCACAGGTTATGTTCAAATACAACGCCCATTAATAAATAAGGGACTCAAGCATCTGCAGAATTTGGTATGGGGGGGGGATACCGAGGTACTTTAATTTTTTCAGGTCTCATTTATGATAGAGGTGAAAGACAGCAGAGGTGCACTCTCACACATTTACACTTTTGTCTAAAGCAATATACAAGTAAGGCAGAGAGTACTTTATGTGTTAAAGGGTAGCAATTCCACATGGATAGAAGAGAAACACCAAGAACAATAAAATTTTGCTTCCCAGCCAAATACACTCTTAAAGGCTTGATGCCCTTAAGTACTAAGGTCTTCTCATCTACAAAGGGATACATGAGGTTACAAATGATGACTCTTTGCTTATTTCAATTGTAAATATAGAAACATTTCACACCACAGCCAAGTACCTCAGTCAAGAAAAGAGCACAAAGGAAAATATATAATTTATTTAACAATCCACTAGCCACAGCACAAGACAAATACAAAAAATACATCACATGCATGATAGACGCGTTCTTTATTAAGTCATGCTTAATTGGTAAATTTGCCATGCACGCTTTTGAATATGACAAATGTACTTAAGTATTAATGCCTAGTACTATTTCTGCGGGTAAGCCTTGATCCACACAGATACTATACAATTTCAATTTTATATTATAAGTATTCCCTAAGATGGCCAAAAAAGCACCAATGAAGTCTGGATGGATTCCGACGAGGGCAGCAAACATAATAGTGTCTGAGTGCTGCCTAAAAGCCGAATCAGACTTGTTCAAAGGAAAGGCATACATTACGCTCCATGCTACCTTTTTACACTAATGGCTGAGTGGCAGACATGAAAGGCGACAAGCCCGTAAACAGGGCGACGCGCTCGATGATGAAAGACCAGGAACACCGGGGCTACACTTAAACAGGCTGTAATCTCTCATTTTACCTCTCGCAGGTTTCGTCTTGCTCCCTGGAAGTGTTGCACCATAACTTTAGCTGCATTCCTGCGTCTTAGGGTACTACGTATCTATTCCATCAAAGCTAGAGACCTATACAAATAGCTCTAGGTTATGCAAAAGATGAAATAAACTCTAGTAAGATAAAATGCTTAAGAAATTGCATTGCTTCTATTTAACACAGCGAAATCCAAGCCAGCTTACTCATACTACTGCATTTTGTTTTTGCTTTAGATGTATATTCACTCCTTTGTGTGCTGCTACCACAACATGAATTAACACGAGGCAACTATTTGTTTAATGCAAACCTATTACAGGGTAACATAAAAATCAATTTTGCTCTCAGTAATTTACCTCTGCATTGATTTTACATAATAATCCTGTTTATCATTCTGCGTATTTTGCATTCCACATATGCTGAGAGAATAACATTACCGGCATGGAGAATGACATCCCATAATTCCTGTTATCAGCCATCTTGTTGCCCTGTTGTACCTAAGGGACCTTACTCTCATTACAACAGAAGGCGGCCACCTGTCATTCCGATCCATTTATTGTCAAGAAGGTATAGATGGACAAAGCTGTGACATTAATCTTGTAAATGGTGAATCCACAGAAACAAGACTTTCACCGAGGTCAAGCATTTTTGTTGTAGAGACTTTCTGTTTACCAGTGCTACTCTGGATGTGAAGAGAAAGTGTTGATGCTACTCATTTTCACCTCAGAACACAGATGTGTTATGCAGACCATTTTATTCAAACTGGCTATCCATTCATTTTCCTTGTTGGTTTACACGCCATCTAAAGTGGGTCCCAGTAAGCACAGGGCACCCTGAACTTTCAACTCGGGAGCAGTGAGGTCATAGTGTTATAGTCTGAGTCATAGTGCTGCCATGGCCACAATGACAACAACAATAATAATAATAATATTAATAATAATAATAATAATCATCATCATCATCACCCATATTTAGGTGATTAGTAACCACCTAATTTTTCTCCCCTTCTGGGAAATATATTCATGTAGAAGGTCAGCATCTGGAAAAAAGACGTTGCACATAATGACTGAATATGTCAGGAATTCAGCTGAACAGTCTGACCAAATCCCGGTAGTAAAACTGAAAAAGCCTGATCTTTCTTCAGCTGCGACTGGGATGCCGGAACAGGTTCTGACAACACAGGAGGAGGAGGCAGACCTCTTGTGGGGGCAGCTGTGAAACATCATGAATAATGAAGAGGTAGGAGTGAAGCGACGCCCCTCTGCGGGGACCCCGGCCTCTCTGTGAACTCTGGCACTGAGGGCTGCTGGCTGAACTACAGCAACGCTTGGAACTCCAGCTTGGTGCCTGACAGACGGTTCTCCCTCAAGGGAAATCTTCGCATGGTGGACGCGAGCTCACTCTGATCACTGACGTGAGCGGCAGCTGTTTTATTAAGGGATCTCAGCCCGCTGGCTCCCCCCGGCTCCCAGAATTCACTGATCTAATCTATTGCTCTGTCACTGAATGCATGTATACCGACTTGAAAAGATACAGCACAGTGAATTTCCCTAGTCTAACACTGCTTCGCAAAGTAGACATACAACTCAGGAATATACCTCAGAGGTATGTCATGATGCTTCTGCATGACCTACAGATACTCAGACATTTGTTATATAAAAAACATAGCCAACTGAATTATTATGTTTGAAACCACAGGAGGAGCAGCACAGTCATGTTTAAAGGCATATATTAAAATGTTATTTAAATGAATAGAAATTCATTAAAAAATTATACCTACAGGAAATTTGATGACGACCCATTCTAAATCCATAGGCAGCAATATGGAGTTGGTCCCTCATTTGCAGCTATAACAGCTGCCACTCGTGTGGGAAGGTTTTTGGAGTGTGTCTGTTGGAATTTTTGCCAATTCATCCAGAAGAGGTCAGGCACTGATGTTGGACATGAAAGCCCGGCTTGCAATCTCCATTCTAGTTCATCCCAAAGGTTTTTGATAGGGTTGAGGTCAAGTTCTTCCACACCAAACTCACCCAACCATGTCTTTATGAACCTTACTTTGTGCACTGGAGCACAGATATGCTGGAACAGAAAAGGGCCTTCCCCAAATTGTTCCACAAAGTTGGAAGCGTGGATTTGTCCAAAATGTCTTGGCATGCTGAAGCATTAGGAGTTCTCTTCACTGGAACTAAGGGGCCTACCCCAACCCTTGTAAAACATTCCCGTTCCATTATCCCTCCTCCGCCAAACTTTATAGTTGCCGCAATACAGTCAGGCAGGTAACATTCTCCTGGCATCTACCAAACCCAGACTTGTCCTTCAGACTGCCAGACAGAGAAGCGTGATTTGTCACTCCACATTGCGCTTGGTGATGTGAGTCTTGCATGCAGCTGCTCGACCATGGAAGTCCGTTCCATGAAGCTCCCAGTGCACAGTTTTAGTGCTGGGATTAATGCCAGAGGATGCACCTACTGAGTCAACAGAGCGTTAGTGACTTTTACACACTATATGCCTCAGCACTCGGTGCCCCCGCTCTATTACTTTACATGGTCTGCCACTTTATGGCTGGAGTTTCTCTTGTTCCTAAATGCTAAATCCTAAATTCCTAAAATACTTCACAATAATACTGCTTACAGTTGACCATGGAATATCTAACAGGGAAGAAATGTCATGAACCGACTCATTACAAAGGTGGCATCCTATGACAGTATCATGCTTGAATTGACTGAGCTCTTCAGAATGACCCATTCTTTCAGAAATATTTGTAAACCTGACTGCATGGCTAGGTGCTTGACTTTATAAACCTGTGGCAAGGGGTCTGAATGAGATACCTGAATTCAATGATCAAGAGGGGTGTCCCAATACTTTTGCCCATACAGTGTACATTAAATGTATTATACAGTATAATCCCGTTATAGTGGACTCGCTTATAATGGAAAATCGTCAATAACGGACGAGGTCTGCTGGTCCCGGCCGTGCACCTTTACGAACATGCAGAAAAAGCATCGGACATAGTGGACTTGCATATAATGGAATTTCGCTTATGACGGACAACAATTATATGATTTTTTAGACAAGTGTGGGTGAAGAGAATGATACAGAACACCTGATTTCCTCCTCCTAAAAAAACCTCTCAATCAATAAATAACAGCTCCCAAAATAAAAAGTGGCCACCTTCCAAGCAGGAATCACTTGGGATTCCAGTTCCAGGATTCTGACTGTGGTTCAGGGAGAACAAGTGCGAGATAGATGTAACCAAAAAGGTACTGACCACTCTGGTCCTGCACGGACACTCAAGTAGATGAGTGCAAAGCTTTTCTCTTGACGGACACTTACAATCAATCAATCTAATCAAAGCAGAAATGAGATGCTGAAACAGATCAGGCAACTATACTGAAATAAGCCAGAATCAGAACTCTAAATGCACTAAACTGCATTTGATCGTGGATGACTGGACCCAGAGCCCATTAAAATTGCAAGCTGAACCCTTCAAGACTCCTGCCACATGTTTCATCTCCTTGCATGTGTGCCGCCCCGAGAGAAAAACCCATTACAAACTCAGCGACACCTTTAAAGTTACCAGATGACAGTGTCTGACGTCAATCACTTTTTCCTTGGGGTCTATTCAACCCAATGGCAAGGCGCAAATGAGGGTCTCAATGGAGATCAGCTCTCATATAAAAGCCTCAGAAAATCCCTCCCTTGAACATACAGTAAGGCAGGGGGGACCAGTGACAGCTTGTCAGCTTGTTTGGGTTTCACTGTTCTGTGCAAGTCATATAAAAATAACGACCCCATCATCTGTCCTATTGGTTCTAAAATGCTCTATCAATTATGGTTACAACATTTTCAGTTTCAGTTTTTTGATTGCCAAATAACATCATTATTTGCAAAACATAATAAAAAGCATTTCTAATGTATAGCTCTGTGTTAATACTATTCCTCTTCCCAACACTAGTAGACTTTAATAATAATATCACAATATGTGTGAAAATGTTCCAGAGCTGGGAATCAAATCTGCATCCCTGAGGTATGTGGTGTGTGGCCAGTGTGCCAATCATACACACACACACATGCATACCCACACACACACACACACACACACACACACACAAAGATTGCTGATCTTTTCATTGTTCTTCAGCCTTTATCAAACAGTCAATGGTTGCCAGAGTCCTGTTCTAAGTTTGCCTATTTATGTGGCGCTCTTAGTCACAAGCTCTTCAGTGCATTCTGCCCTCTCTTCACCTACCCAGAGGAGGGGAGCAGACAGGCTGAGTATAAGCCATGGGAACAGATGCTCCTCTGACTGCCACGCTAGTCTGGACCACGCCGTCAGAGCGAGGCTGTCAGTCAGGAACCGTCATTATCGTTGCCTCTCATATGACCAGCTGCTAGTTATGCTACAGAGGAAGCTCAGCTTGACGTTAAATGAAACCAACTCATACAGGACTGCCTTCAGTGTTTGCATTCTCACAGTCAAACATTTAAGCACACTGCCCCCTTCTGGCCAAAGGCTGATGTTTCAGCTGACATGAGGTCTTGAAAACATGTTCTTCTTCATGCTCCATGCCTATGTCCCATGGATTGTGATTCCATGAAGATCCCAGACATAAATCACAGTTCAAGAAATGATTTATTATTTAGGAAAAAATAAAATATCAATCATGAAACTGGGTCAGCAAACTTACAGTTGATTCCATGATTGCATAATAGTTAAGAAGCATCAAAATATATAACAGAACTCTGCTTTGGGGCTAGCAGCTACTGACACATTTGTTATGATACTGATAAAACAATGAATTTGCTGAGCTTCCATTTTCTGGAAACGAACTGTGTTACCGTGAAATTTGAATGCCATTTTATTCCAGTAGCTTGTTCTCATTTGTGTTCATCTAACAGAAAGCTGACTTTTGTGGCGTTAAACAGATAGGTATGTAAGTAGGCAGATATACTTTATTGTTCTCTGGGTGGGGGTGGGGGGGGGG
The DNA here is from genome assembly GCA_026777985.1 of Mormyrops attenuatus. Classification (NCBI taxonomy): domain Eukaryota; kingdom Metazoa; phylum Chordata; class Actinopteri; order Osteoglossiformes; family Mormyridae; genus Mormyrops; species Mormyrops attenuatus. The sequence continues at coordinate 19,490,196 of JAODKC010000044.1, read as the reverse complement.
ATCACTTAGAAAACAATGCAGAATGTGACCTGGAGAAGCACTGAAGCAGTACTGGTCTAAACATAATACTGGAGCTACTCAAATGCATCCAGTGTCTGTCCTTTTCGACCTTACATCCTATTGGCCTTTTTAATTGCTTCCCCACACTGGCGAGAGTGGGACATGGAAGCAACAACATACACACCAAGGTATTTCTCATAATCAGCTTCCTTTATTTCAGTGGAACCCATAAAATATCTGTACTTTTTATTTCTGCTCCCTGCATGGATTACCTTACATTTGTCAACATTAAATTTCATCTGCCAAGTATCAGCCCAGTCACTAATTAGATCAAGATCCCGCTGTAGCCTCTGTGCCGCTAGATCAGTATCTGCTACACCACCCACCTTGGTGATGTCGGCAGATTTAACCAGTTTACTGTATGTATTGTTCTTAATGGAAATTAGGAATAACGGTAGGCCTAAAATTATATCACTGAAATCATGCATCTCTTTTTCAATTATGTGTGCACATTATGTGACCCCCATATTATTACTCAGGGGCACACCATGTGACCCCTTATTATATCACTCACTACAATTGCATTTCCAAACAAACCTTTTGGGTTTCATGACCAATACCTCAGTTGGCCAGGAGAGGGAGCAAAAAGCCCAATGACCAAATTGCACCACAGGTCATTTTCTTATACAGACAAGTGGATTACCTTCATCAGTCTAACTAAACTCACCATTAATAGGGTCACCTTATATAGTCATGGGTATTACCTTATAAAATCTGGTCAATCAGTTTAACTGAACTCAAATTAAAGAGCCCACACATGAAGAAGGGTCACATTTAATTTCAACATTTTCAAGTTATCGAAATTCTAGTTATACAAAAAATTCTGGACCTTTGAGTGTTCAGTTACGTAAAACAAATGAAAGGAATTTTAAGGCAAAATGATTGGTAATAAAAAACGTAATTTTAAGTACTTCGAGTCTGAAACCACTGTCCATGGCTGCAGCAGTACAAATGCTAACAAATAAGCACAATGCTGGCACTCCACGGATCACATGGCTGTATCACTCTTTATTTTGCTTCTCTTCCCCACGCTCCTTTGAGACGAACACTTGTCCCAGCTTCCCACCCACCCCCCGCCTCCACACAGTAAACACGTCATCACTCTCTCACAAAGAGGATCTCTCAGTCCTGAGACGATTGTCAGACTGGGGAGCATGGTCACCCTCGGTGTATCACGATGGCCTGGAATAAGCTGGGATCACATAGCGTAGTGGCGCGCCCCGCTCGTCATACTGTGAAAGGCATATTATACACTCTCTGACTCGCATGCGCATTCGGCTTGACTGCTCTGCGGTCGACATGACCTTTAGGAGTCATTACTTCTGCGCATTTATGAACAAGCAATGTCCCTTCAGCTGCCAAAGCGGAAGGTCAGACAGATCTCAGCTTAGCCACTCTCATTCAAACGAGGCCCGCCACATTAATAAGACGTGCCCTTTACTATGCGAAGAATGCATCTTCTTTGCCAGGTGCTCATGACGAATCTTCCCAGACTTTCAATCCCTCTCACTGAAGATGAACAGCAACCAGGATAGTAGCTATGGTATTAAACTCGTGATCCCTCTCTCCTAAAGACATCATTCCCCCCCATTTCAGAAAGGTACTTAATTAACCTGAATTTTGTCAGCATTATCCAGCTGTAAGCATGGTTAAAATGTAAAAATTAGCATAGAATTTCACATTAAAGAATCACACCAAGCAATTAAATAACAAGAATTACCATAACTGCATAATACTAAAGCACACTAATTATATATGTACATTTTCAATCAGACAATCAGTTAAGTGCATTTATTTCCTGTATTATTCAATTCAATTCAATTCAATTCACTTTTGTATAGCGCATTTTCAGAACATTACACTGCTCCAATTCGCTTAACAGTATCCCTGCCCAAAGCCCCCAGAGAGTAAGTCAGAGGCAACAGTAACAAGGAAAAACTGCCTCATAGGAAGAAACCTTGGGAGGAACCGGACTCAAAGGGGAAGCCCACCCTCTCCAGGGGCCGGCAGAGGAAGTACAAAATAACAAAGTCCCAATTTCTTTCCTTCCTTCCTTCCTTCCATCCATCCATCCATCCATCCATCCATCCATCCATCCATCCATCCATCCATCCATCCATCCATCCATCC
>JAODKC010000044.1:19473978-19487906 GCA_026777985.1 Mormyrops attenuatus | reverse complement strand
TCCATCCATCCATCCATCCATCCATCCATCCATCCATCCATCCATCCATCCATTTTCTGTAACCATTTCTCCTATTCAGGGTCACGTGGGGTTTGGATCCCAGGGGTAATTGGCACAAGGCAAGTCCAAATTTCTAATGCAAAATTTTGTATTGCAGTACCATCACAAAAGACCATGTGGACTCTTACAGGCTATTAAACCTTGTTAGTAGTTTTGTAACTTACCATTAAATTTTGTAAGCAAACATGAGTGTTCTGTTAATCTACAGGATCTTTATGCTGATTGGCCTGTTTAGTTCTGGAAGTCACTCAATTAACTATTACTAACATTTTAACATGAGAAATAAGTTCTAGAGGTAGTTTGGAGGGAGGAGACCTCACGTTAACATTGGTGGGAGAAATAAACACGGTGCTCCTTTCTTGCACATCAGCTTCCTGAGGTGTGAAAAGACTCAATAGTCATCAAAGGCAGTATATTTGGATTGAGTTTGTCTAAAAAGACACAGAAAAGTTAGATGAGCATTCTGAGCAGATGTCCTTATCTCCTTACCTCTCAGGAGCTGCTGGCTCTCATTTTAACACGCATTTCGGCACGGCATGAAGATCAGCAGAGGAGTGATCTGAGTCTCCTTTGGATATATTACACCCATGCATGAAAGAAGGTGTCAAACTCGGATACTGCGCTGTTCCGCACATCTGTCGCAACAGCCAGGGACTGAGAACAGGCAGCTACAGAAATACGTACAAAAAAAAACTTTGCGGAAAGCAACATTTGTCTAATCTTGATTCTTGCACTGCAAAACGTCGTTGCAGGCAGAGTGTGATGTGCTGTGGAACAGCATAGTGTTCATGTGTAAAAACCGGAGGGTAAACATCCAAGATCAACACAAATCATGATATGGCATGTGTGTGAATTCCAAGGAATGGCATACATTTTAAAACAAATATGACATTGCGAAGAGGAGTGAGCCCTGACCATTACAGTTCAAAAACCTTTTCATTTGCCAGTTGTCCCTTGTTAAAAACGAAAAAACATTTACTTAACTGCGCCACGTCTTCCCATGATGGCATTCTTTATTGTACTCTGCTGTTACTTAAACACAGTTACTGTTGTTTTGATTGCCTATAGAAAGTAGCATAAACACAGACAGAAAGAAACTTGCACGTCGACGCAAGTACAACCAGCTAAGTGGGAAATAAAACAAAAGAAGTCAATTAATTCGGTGCCAAAAATCTGTTGTTTATTTTAGACATGTTCATTTTTTTCTTCTCTCCCACAGCTGAAAAGCTGGCTGTCATTGTGTGAACAGCAACTTGTGTGAACTCTGCAGCTAGAGAGCAGAGTCTGAACAAGGCGCCGAAATCCTCATCTTTCCTAGAGACCCTGCATCTATGGAATTAGAGAGTACTTCGGCAGTGCAGGGGTAAGGGCAGCTCCTCTAATGAGAGGATCGCTGGTCAGCCAGCACTGAACAGAGGCATGCAGCTCTCAGCCATTTTGTTAGACTTTGTTTTGTAGTAACAAACACTTGTGGGGGGGGGGGGCTGACTACAAAGCTATAAACACTTCCAGAGCTGCCTTCTAGTATCCTCCAAATTCCTTCACACTGTAGGAGGCAACAACAACTGGGGGCAAATCAAGGGCCTCAACCCACACACAGAAATCCTACCAATAAGGTCCCAATCTCATTCCCAGTGTAGTGATTCCAGTTAGGTACCACATGGTTGTCCCCTTGTCTCCATGGTGGCGTACATCAGGTAACATTAAAGCTCCTGGGACCAAACGCACATTCTTCAGTGAGGCTCACAACATGAGGGACCTATGAGGTAAACATGTGTGTCATGGAAACCACCAAAACATGCATTTATCACATTAAGCACATCAAGCCTAGCACTCTGGGCGACAGCAACAAGCAAACAAGCACGGAACCTAAGCGGTAATTAAATGCCTATTCTGAACCGTGTGAAACGGGGAGGCAGCGACGGCAGCGGTGAGGGCGTGCGTGCCCTTCCCAAACGCGCTGGCACACACCCAGTGACGTGTGCCACACAGTGTGCCCATGCATATGACAGCCTCATCCATCACGTCTCGGTTTGTCTGCTGTGGGTATCGTATCTCTCCACCCCCGTCTGACAGGGTAATTCTGCCCGGGCTGAGGGGGGGGCGATGGGGGTCGACGAGTAAGGTGATAACAGCACATCCTTTCAACTGCTCCCCCACCCCTATAATGTCATGTGATAGTGTGATTCAGAGAGGGTGCTCTACTGGTGAAGCACACACACACACACACACACACATCACCAGTACATTTGTACTCATATCTTTGTGGGGACCGTACATTCATTTCTAGTTTTTTGATTGCATGCACAGATTTTTACAAAATTAAGTTTTCCCTTGTGGGGACCAAAAAAAATGCCCAAACAATGTCAAAATAAAATGTTTTTATCACAGTGTTGGGACACTTGGTCTCCATCCTTTCTCCCCACCCAGGGATGGGAAATGCTTGACACTCCTTCTCATGTCATGCTAGTTAGTTATGCTAACAGCACTAATCCAAACATATCACATAGAGGCAATTTCCTGACTAGAGCATAGGAACAGACACCCCCTTATCCTACTTAAAGACAGAGAGGGAACAGTGAACAGCCCATAATTCTATGGAAGGAAACAAACAGCCCAAACTTGACGGACTTCCCCTCTGTACAATAAGGGGGTGTCTAACTATTCATTCTCTGTTGACTTTCTGGAGAAGTTCCTGGCGGAAAAGGCATCTTTGCGTCTATGAACACTTTCAAACAGTGCAAATCACTTCGACCAGTTCACTAAGGAGCTCCAGAGAAAAGAAACTTTTAGCAATGCAGTAGTTTGAACTAGATTATAACGCAAAATATGTGAAAAGAGTGGAAAGATAAGCAAACATGAACAGACATACACAAATAGTTTCTTGATGGAGTAGGAAGAGATGTTACTAGTTATTCTACAATGTGCAATGAACATGACGGGTGAATATACACCCATTCTCAATAACCACGTATCCAGTGCAGGGTGGCGATGAGCCTTGAACTTCTTCCACTCAGGGGCCTCAAAGCAGGGGGCAACCTGGATGGGACACCAGTCCATCAGAGGGTACACACTCATAACCACAGACTAAGGACAACTTAAAGATACCATTTCACTTAATAACATGTTTTTGGACTACAGAAGAAAACATGAACAATTACAGGGTGACCATGTAAACATGCAGACTGAGACTATAGGACGACGACACGGCTAAAAAGACGGTGCAGATGAGTGAGGGCGGGCCTCTCTGGAGAGCTTCCACCGCCACACCTCCTTCGATCCAGCACAAGGCCATGGAGAAGCAGAGCCCAGCTCCTGTCAGATGGCTACCTTGCACAGCCCTCTCTGACTCAGCCCTATCACAATGAGGGACTCTGGTGCCACTAACTCAATCTAAAGGAGCAGGAACATCATGTGTACCATGGCTTCCGCCAGCCTAATAGCTCCATGATACATTAATGCCATGTGGGTGGTTGATATTACATTACTTATCTGCTTAATAAAGGTCTGCATCCAGAGTAACTTACAGCGCTAACAGTCTTTCCTATTAAACATTTTGTGATGCATCCAAGCGGCTGGAATTTTCCAGAACTCAAACGGGTCCTTGCCAGAGTAACAGCACATCCAGGGTCCTGTCCTCCAAGTGGCCCTGTGCAAAGCAGCCCAATAGCGACATGCTAGCAACCTAAGTGGATTATAGGGCAGCACATTTTCACTAATGCACTGTGGCACCGGAGGGGAGTGTATGGGGTTATCACAGTGCACAGACTCCTCGGCTAGGAGAAAACCGCTAAAAGGCAGCTGCCCAGGATTCCCAGGTCGACCCACAGATAGACCTGCAGACAGGCCCAGCAAAATGCCAGAGCCGTTCCTGAATTCTCTTCTGAGGTATCTGGATGAAATTTGCTGAAAACTGACTGTTTTCCAAGCTAAATGGATTCAAAGATCATCATAAAGGGTAAAAAAAAGAGGGCTGCTGTGTGACTGGTGTAAAGAATGCCTCTGAGGGGAACAAAACAAAGGGAAAAGCACAAGAGAGAGATACGATTGACTAATGAAACCCTGCTGATTAAAATCAAAAACTATAGGATGTTGCACAAAGGAAGCAGGGACGTAAACCGACATCATGTATTTATCAAAAGTGATTCTGATGATGCACTTTGAAAAGCACCCTGCTAAACAGAAGCTGGGGGACAAGCAGGACAATTAATTAAGGAGCAGTCAATGAGTCAGGGAGGGGCTTGTTTGCAGGCCACGATTCAAAAGGGGGACTTCAATTCACACTCATCATTCCTCCACTGAGCCTGAAAGAAATCCTGTTAAAGAGAGCAAAAAATTGTAAATGGAGGGTTAAGAGTCAGGAAGAAAGAGTTAAAAAAAAAGACAGTAAGATAGGCGGGGGCAACACTGTGAGAACTGACATCATCGGGTGAGATTTACGAAGGCTTAGAAAAGCGAGTCTCAAAATTAGTGAAATTTATGCCCATGCTCTGAATTCCAAATTCCAGTCACAAATGCAGCCCCCGAAACACAACAGCTTTCCATGCATCACTGACAAATATCCTGAGCCATCTAATGTGAAGAAAGGAGGAAAGAAAATCAGAAAGACTGGGTCATACCTCAAACAACAGATTTACGAAACAACTGGAAAAGAAAACCAACCTCAAGTCAAAATTCTAACCACTGGCTGCTCAACCAATTACTATTACCCACAATCCATCCTAAGAAGAGGAGGTTGAAAAGCGAGGTAAACATCAAGCATGACACCACTCTGCCATAGGGTACACTGTATAGGCACGACACTATAGGACCAAGCAAGACACCACTCTATTGGAAAGTACGCATCAAGCAGGGCACCGCTCAATCGTAGGGTATATACCAAGCAGGGCATCGCCCTATCAGAGGGTACATACCAAACAGGGCACTGCTTTATAGGAGGGTACACACCAAGCAGAACACCTCCTTATCGGAGGGTACACACCAAGCAGGAGATTTCTCTTTTATAGGGTACATACTAAGCAGGACACTGTTCTATCAAAGGGTACATATTAAACAGGGCACCTCTCTAGCACAGGGTACACACCAAGCAGGACATTGCTCTTTCGTAGGGTACATACTAAGCAGGACACTGTTCAATCAAAGTGTACATATCAAACAGGGCACCTCTCTAGCACAGGGTGCATACCAAACAGGGCACTGCTTTATAGGAGGGTACACACCAAGCAGAACACTGCTTCATCGAAGGGTACATACCAAAGAGGGCACCGCTCTATCGGAGGGTACATATCAAACAGGGCACCACTCTATTGGAGGGTACACATCAAACAGGGCACCACTCTATTGGAGGGTACACATCAAACAGTTCGAAACACCTGTTATTGTTTGCCAAGGGTGACATGACCTTTATAATCTGTGAAGGGTCTTCCTTGAGATGCCTCACTGAAAATATATCACACCTTAAAAAACACTGCATAAAGCCTGAGGACATTGGTGCACTTTGAAAAATTCAAACAATGGGAAATGTCATAAAGGAAACATGACACAAAGAAGATAACCAAAAATTTCCCTCTTTCAATTTATCTAGTTGAAATTACTGGAATGCGTAGCAGAGACACAACCAGAATGCTATAAAATGTACAAGGGGGTCAGTCGATACACTGAACAGCCAAAAACGCTAAAATCACACTAATTCGCTGATAACGCTTCTTTGATTTTGGATGTATCCATTTTCTCGAATTACGCAGTCTTTGCTTTTTTGTGCATGCATTTGGAGGTCTGGCAAATCACAGTTTTTGGTTTATAAAGTAATGCATGACCACTGACGGGTGAGGTGGTGAGGGTATCAGCTGACTGCTGTAGAAGACCCACACGCAGTGGGTCGGCACACCTTCAAGCCACCAGTTTCCTGCGCTGTCACACGTACCAGACAATCCTGCTTTAAACAACGCCCCCCCCCAGAGAGGTATACACTCAGACCCTCAAGATATGAGAGACATCCGAAGGTTGGAAAATAGCATACCTAACACCTGTTATTGCCCCGGGACAGACAAGAAAGTCAGGTCATAGGAGAATTATCACAAGCAGTAAACACACTGCACAGTACACAGAATCAGCAGGAGACTGAATTTAACATTTCGGCACATGAAAAAACAGTGAGGGGGCCAAGAGACAGCAGCTCGCAGGACTGAGCCTGTCATGTTTTTCTGCTGCATAATGCACACGTGTCACCTGAGCCTTTCACCTCGCAGGTGCGCTATGGTTTATGTGGGGGTGGAGGGGTTATGTGGGTGTGCATGGTATCCATGGTAAAACGGTAACTCTAAACTCAGCATGGGTCACTGCAAATATCTGCTCTATCATGCTGGATTTAGAATCCTAACCAGATTAAGGACCGCGAGACGAAGCAATGCCGTGACCACCTGTTCAGAGTTTTTCCATGTCTGTTTGTTTCCAGGACTCTAAAGTCACTGTCCCAACCGCGCATCTCGGTTTTGTTAGTATCTCTTTTCCCGCATGTTCATCTCGACTCTGATGTTCTATGAGATGCAGGCTTAATAGAAACCGCGCCTTTAAAAGTCAGGCGCAATGAGGCAAAGACATCCCTGTATATCCTCTGCCTCCGAGCCGCTAAAATAGGCCCGGCAGCCATGTGTCTGATCAAGGCAGGTCGCGTCCTGCTTACCGAGTTTTCCGCTGCCTCACTCTAGGACGCACTCAAGTCACCCAGCTGCTTCTCATCTGATGAAGATGAAGGGCTGTATTTAAAGTGACAGCATATTCCAGGCATGTCAGCACTGGGCCCAGGCCGGCAAGGCCTCACAACCTGTCTGTCCACCCTAAGTAGCTGGACTGTCTATTCTCCATCCATCATTTTCATATACAATGGTAACTTAATTCGTTCTAGAAGGCTGGTCGAGTTGCGATTTGGTCGAAGTCCAAGTCAGATTTCCCCATAAGAAATGATGTAAATGAATTGAACCCATTCCAGACCCCCAAACGACAGCCCTATCTATCTATCTATCTATCTATCTATCTATCTATCTAATGATTAAAAGCATTAACAATCAATATAAATGTAATACTCACACGAAAAATCACACATACAAAAGCAATAAACATAAAATAAATGACAATACCATATACCAAAGCAAGAGAACACATGTGCACCACCTTCAAGTCTCGCTATAATTTCCTTTCTACTGTTACTCTCACTACTTCACTCTTTGGTTTGCTGCTATCACTGCTTACTTTCTTAGGGGCCATAATTACTGTATCACTAAATATATGTCTGAGTTTTCAGTCAAGCTGCGGCTTGATTTTTCTCAACCGACCCATTCAGGATACGAATTGGTAGAGCTGAATGCATCTTGACCCATACTAGTTTTAGGGGAAACAGTTGAGGTCCAAGATTTCGGTCGAGGTACAAGTCGGACAAAACTCACATACTCGTTCGAGGTTAGTTTTTTTCATTCGGTTCACTTTGGAAGGTCACACACAGAGCTACATATAATCAGATAAGGTCTAGCATTTATATCAATATATATTGGAAATACAGTAAATATAGTTTGTTCTGAATGGTGTTCATTAGTATTACAGCCAATATTTAGCGCCCACTGTAATCTGACTGAAAACAAAGTGTTCCTTGTCACGTAGAGGTGACACTGTATGATACTCTGCCATTAAAACCTGTATCTGCAGTGTGTGACTATAGTATGGTACACTATAGTATTATGACGCCTCTGTCTATACATTTTTGTGAGCCGAGTTTAGGGGTAAGCTTAGTATGCTTTCCATACCATTAACTGCGATACTGTGGGTGTGGTGTACATCTTCTACATGGTGTCTCTGCCTTGAAATGCAGTTTTGGTAGTTTTGGTAAAAGCAGAATAATGGGCGATATGGGACACCCTGCATACTCCGAATCTGCTCCTCCTAATTTCCAGAGACAATCATAAAGGGTTTGGTCCCTCAGTAACCATCCAACTAAGGTCCTGTCCCTTCTGATCTCAATGCATGCTGGTCTGCATGGGAATAGGCTATAGTGGACCCGTATTCACCAGTCTGCAATCTCTCAGGACCTGCAGAGCCACAAGAAGGCTGGGTTCTAGAATGAAAAGCATCTGTTAGATGTCAAAATAACCTGATCACAGACCCCTCTGGTATCCAAGTGCACTAATGCGATGCACATGCCCAGCATGTTCATCAGCACGCGCCTCAACCCACTGCAATTTACTAAGTTTGCAATACGGTACTATGCCCATGCAGATGGACGAAATGCATTTAATCACATTTTGATGGAGAAAGAGAAAGCATGCCGCTGAAGGGAATAAGTGTCCCTCTCCTGGAATCTGAAGTCCTACTCCCTTCAATGACATCCCATTTGTGAATTTGCAGTAACACTGTCTTTCTGTGCTGTGTGGCGTTCAGAGGTCTGCAGCAAACAAACAAACAAAAACAACTCCTAATTATGCACTCAGCATGATGGCGATCAGTGGGATTTACGATAACACAATGATTCACCATCACATCCAGAACTCACTAGGTGGGGGTCTGGTGTTACAGGTACCGGGACGAGCTCCAGAGACAAGAGGCTGGAGGTCCGTCTCCTTATTAAACGATGTGGCGTGGCTCCAGGCTGGCGGCGTGTGTTACAAGCCCAGTGATGGCAGCGTAATGCATTCCTGATACTCAGCCCTCAGTGCTAATGAGCCCCGCACTTTTATCATTAACATAAAAGATACCTCGAGCAAAACTAACACCTGCTTTTCCTGCAGCCGCTGTGACTCCTCCCATAATGCATTAGTTTTCTTCTCAAGCTAAATGGAGTCAAGCTTTTCATATCTTGTCCATTTTTAACACCAGCAATCAACTAATTCTACTGGCCCGTACTGGCTCTACAGTAACTATAAATAAGGGCATAAATTATACACATACATGTGTTCCTTAGAAATATTTACAACCAACAGGGCAGGCTAATGTGTAGCTGTTCGTTACATGATGTGAGAATCCAGGCCACGGTGATCCGACAATCTGGAGCAGAGAATTCAGCAAACAGCACACTCCTGGATATGTTAACCTTTCGTTTGCTTTCACAAACAGCAGAATTTCCTGCATTCCGCAAAGTTTACTCTTACGTAAACTGTATAAATTAACATAAATTAACTTTAATTGTCAGTCTTGAGAATTTTGTTTACATGAACATCATTGTACTCAAAGGACAATGACTGTCTTTTTGAGATTCAAACTGGCACTTTTTCTTCTATTTACTTACACATCTATAGAACATAATTTAATGAGTCTAAACGTGACAATTAACATATTGAAGAAAAAATTATCATGCACTGTGCACAATGAGGAGAGAGGTGGGAATGTCTAGGCATTGCTGTGAAACACTAAGAACGACGCTAAAATGATGTTCAAAGCTTGTTTGCAGTTTGCAGAAAGTATAGGTAAGGCGAATTCAATCATAACTCATAATCAGGAGACCGGGGGGGGGGGCTCATCACATCTGATTAATGTGAGCTGACAGTAAATACCAGTATAGGCATAGGGCATGGCCATTGGACCAGTGATGTTCCACACACAGCAAATGATCTTCCAGCCTTTTCTCTGCAAAAATAGGATTAAGCAAATGAAGTATGGTTCCCTAAGTAATATCAAAACATCCAATAGTATGACAGCTTAAATAACACCAGACACATTGTAAAAAAGCAAAAACACAGAAACAGTGTGACACTAGCCTCTCACTCACATTGCCACCATGTCCCTCTAGCTTATTGCAACACAAAGCTAACTGTAAAAAAAAGGCATGCAAGTTATATGTGTAAACCTGCCGTCCAGGTTTGTAATGTAACATGGAACTCTACTATATCACTCAAATTTAAATTAGAAGTTGAGCTTGTTATCATCACCCATCATACAAAATCTGTAAAAACATCTGAACCTCAAGATCTGAATTGAGAACACCTTAGTCAGCCATAAAACCACTATCCTGCACTGCGATCCCTCCGCTGGTTTCATGTATTGCTGTTTTTTTTTGCACATTGTCTTTGATTTGAACAGTTGTCTTATTCAGTCCTTACTATCTTTGTATGTTGTCAGTTCTTGCTCCAGTGTTAACTTGCACTTGTACCTCAGCATACACTGGAAGCTCAGCCTAGCTGCACATATGACTGCTGTATGCTTGCGACGTAGTTTCTGCCTCACTTGTGCGTCACTTTGAATAAAAGCGACTACTAAATAAATAACTGAAAATGCAATTTAAAATGCTAGCTGTGCGTTCATATTTTACTGTGTATAATGTTGACACCAGGCTGAAAAGGGGGGCAGGGGGTTGATACTCGCTGTGGTCTCTACATTTCCACTTTGTGAGGAAGAACAGATCTGCTTGGTTTCCAAAAACACAGAGCCTGACGACCGTCTGAATAGCAAATAAACCCTGAGAGTTTGCAGACGCCGATCAGAGGGGCCCAGACGGGTGTCTTTTTTGAACCAGAAACTTTTTCAAAGCGTGTTGTGAAGGCAGAGCCTGTCTGTCTGTCAGTCACAGACTTGTTGCAGGTGGATTTCCTTCATTTCCCTTTGACTAACGAGGGGAGTGAAGCAGGGCCGGCAGCCAGCGGCAGGCTTCACGTACCCATGTGGGTGGCTGTTCAGGAGCAGGGGTAGAGAGACTGGGGGATGGGCCCATAAAATGTGTGACTTCAAAAGATTCTTCCAGAAAATAAAAGTATCAATGCAAATACAAGGAGCAGTTTTTACTTACTCATTACTCAATTTTAAATCTATCTGGTGGAATCAGTCACTGACATTGTTAAAAAAAAATTAAAAATTTAAACAAAGTAACTTTAACTGGTCATCAACATATAACTACGCCATGTTCCGAAACCGCATGGCGCCAATTAATAGTCTACAGTTTTGCCTCTGCAGCCAATAAAAAATCAAACTAGAGGTTTCATTTTGAAATATTTCGTACTTAAAGTTGGGCTCTAGCAAGCAACGTACTACAGTGATGCAAGTGACAGAATATTTGATGAATTTATGTCTTTCATGTTTTAGTTTGAAGCTTATGAAAACATTTCAGATGAATCTTGGAACCCCCCTGCATATTCCCCAGACTGTATAAATTAACAAAAATTAAAACAAAGTGTTCTACAACACAGCAGCAAGCAGATGCTTCAGAGAACAGAGGAATCTTAAATCCTTCTGTTCACGTTCAGGCCTAGAGCTAGAGGGCATGGTCTCCAACATAATTGTGTAGAGCAAAAGTATACCTCTCTGCAAACAAGAAACATTTTCTGATTCGGTTCAGTGTGTCTGTGGCCTTAATTCAACAACAAACAAATTCTGATAAACAAAAATGATCAGGTGTCCTTCAAAGGAGTTAATATTACTCTCAACTAGAGCTGAAGAATCCTGAAGAATACAGTAAATCGATGAGGTCTATCTGTGTTAACTATGCACACAACATCAGGAACGGGGAGAGCAATCAATTCTCCTTTGTACTCATTAGGAGAATAAATGTTCCTGCCACTGGTCTAAGAAAAACATCAATACAACTGCAAATTCTGGAATAATGATATCACTTTCCTTATCATATCACTTTCCTGATCATAAATGTGTCAATAAACCAAACCCTAGTTTAGATATTGGTTCTTTGCAGCTCAGATAAATGAGACCACCACTTGTTCTGCAGAGCAGCCACGAGAGACATGGCGGCTCTTCTCCATTTGGTCTGACCGTCTGCATTCTCTTGCTCTGAAATAACAGCCATTCTCGTCATTCCATTAATGACCATTACGGCATCAAGCATCTTGTAATTAACTCTCGAAACCCCTAGGGAGATGACTCGGGTGAATCAATTAATGAATAGAGAACTAAGGAAAGAAAAAGTGTAATTAGTGCCAGTGTTACAAAATCTCATTTTGTTTAACAGCACTCTTGATGCCAAAAGATGCAAAAATCAAAGATCTTTTGAGAAATTTGATTTATTGATTAGCTGATGGGCTAATGTTACAGAACTGTGACTTTTTTCAACTATGTAGACAAGCCGTACGTGTATCTGGGACTGCTTTGTCAGAAACAGGTCTGGTTCCACAAAAGGGGCTTTACAAAAATACAGAGAAATGAGTTTTTTTTCGTGAAGCTACAATTTATGCTCCAGATTTAACAGCAATCAGCCTTGGCAAAGTCATACTCTGAAGTGCTAGACTTGCATAGATTACATTAGGACACTGCAGCTGTTGGTTTGTAAGCAAAACTTACCAAATAAAAAGGATAATTTCTACAAATAATTTAAAAAAAAAAGATTATTACACAGCCATTTCTAATTTCATGGAGTGGTGGCTCTGAGGCTGGGGATCTGTACCAGCAACAGGAAGGTTGCTGGTTTGAATCCCGTGGATGTCAGGAGTGATCCTACACCATTGGGCCCTTGAGCATGGCCCTTAACCTGCAATTGCTTTGTCCTGGGTATGACATTAGTCTACATGCAGCCCTGCAAGGAGGTCCTCCAACTTACAGGGGAAAATCATACCATTGACCGAACAGTCAGTAAAAAGCAATAACCATTTCAGATGTAATTTTTTTTGATAAAATGATATTTTGTCATAATAATATTTCTTACTTTTGTAATCAGCAGAAAGAGTAAATGTTTCCTCTTATTGTATAAATTAGCATAAATTAACTTTAACTATCAGGCTTGAGAATTTCACTCATATAAACATGACAATAACCATGCTCAAAGGACAATTATGGAGTCGTTCACTCTATTGCATAAACATCTTTAGAGGGTTATTTAATAAGTCCGTGACAATTAATCAACGGTTTAATGAAACAATTAATAAAAAATGTTGCGTTCCTTTCATCATTTTCGATTTCATTATTGATACAAATATTCATTCCTTTGAAGCAGTGCTTCCAAATCTGGTCCTTTGGTACCCACAGAGAATCCTTATTTTTGGTCCTTCCCACCTCCTAGTAGGGAGCAAAAATGTGGGCTGTCTGTAGGCCCCTGAGGACCGGATTGGGCAACACTGCCTTAAAGCAATGGCTAGTGGTTTCAGGGATTTTTGAGGTCTTCTGTACACCTCGTCTTCATTATACCTCCCCCAGCATCTATTGAACTAAAGTTACTTTCTGGGTACGAGTCATCTCTTGACTCTGTAACTGTCTGTCAGTAATAAGTATAGATGAATGAATGAATGAATGAATGAATGAATGAATAATCAGTAATTCTCTGTATTCAGAAACCCTATTTATACAATGTTTAGTTCCATTATTTAGGAAAATGTTATTTCCATTAGCAAGTAAACTAAATGTTGTTCATAAAACATTTTTAATTTCTATGCCAATTTAGTGAAAATAGGACTTCTTATTTCCCACTAATAGTCAATCCTTAATAAAAGTTCTGTTAGAGACTGACTGTTAGAGCCAGGACAGTACAGCAGGCCTACTTCTCCATAATCACGCCACACACAAAGTCAATGCTGTGTGCCTGTGAATTTTAGCAAACTTGTACCCAGGATTCCAGCTGTCATGGGATACACATGGATGCCATCCCCCCATGGGAAACAATTACAAAGAACATCCCCTTTGGAAATATACCACCCCCCTAACAATCCATCTAAAATTTTCTGTGCAATTGTCTCACACGTGAAGGTAAACCAACCGTTTCAGGGGCACTCAACTGCCGGATTGCAGACCAAACCAATTTAATCAAGGCCGTGCAAACCTGCTCCCCTCCCCCAATAAACTTTCTCGTCCCTCCAGTTAATATTGTCATCGGAGGCCCCGCCCGGGGGGGGGGGGGGGGGGGGGGGCCCGGGGGGGGGCCGGGGGGGGGGGGGGGGGCGGCGGGGGGGGCGGGG
>JAODKC010000044.1:19458016-19473878 GCA_026777985.1 Mormyrops attenuatus | reverse complement strand
CCCCCCCAATACCCGTTCCCCTGCCCCTCTTTTATTTTGGCCTGGTTCCCCCCCCCCACCCCCCCCCCCCCCCCCCAACCATACTCTTTGAAATATTTTTGCACCTCACCCACTGCCTGTACCGGAATGCTGAGCATCTTGCCTCATTCTCATGGTGACAAACCAAAGTGTGCTTTGGTGATGCGGGAGTCAGACGATCACACCAGCTGATAATTCACACAGCCGGCCTCCTTAGGCTAACATGACCTAACGTACCAAATATTTGTTATCGAACCTTTTTCATTCCACATCAAACAAGCCTGAGCTATTCATGTAAACGCCAGCCAAGTACTTGCAACACAGCTTTCTATGCCATCTCACCCATGAGAAAGAAAATACCAAATGGTGCCAAAGGCTATAAAAGACCTCAGCAACTATCTGATGGCTACTTTGAGTGCTTAATAAGTACGAGCCTGCCTCCCTTGGCAAACACATTAACATACAGGGGTATAAACAGAGACCCCACAGTGCGTTGACCCAGGAGGGCAGCTCCCCTGTTTGGGAAAGGTAATGGAACCACCTGTCCAGCCAGCTCACAATGAAGGGGAAGCTCACTGTCACATAATTGTCACTTTACTGCAGACAGCTCACTAACCAGGTTCTCTAGGATCCTGGGGAACCCTGGGCTCAGGTAGAGTGAACAAGTGTAACAAAAGTACTTCAGAATTAAGGACTCAGTGACATTCGGTGTCATATGTAGTCATACAGGGAGGCTATCACAGTAAAAATAAATCCTTCAATTAATGACCAACATTCAGGGAAATAATGTGCAGAATTTATATTTAGATGGAAGAAACAGCTAAATGACAGCACAAAATAAACAGAAAAAAATGATGCACAGTGTACAGATCTATACCGCTAGCTAAAGGCAAGGATGAAGCTCCGAGGATCCTCGCTTGGAGGATTCCTGCATCAATGCCATTACCAAGGATATTACATTGATGAAATCAATGTCACTATGCAGTGAACCAAGAGCATTGCTACCACTAAGTAGCAGCAAGATGAAGCTGCAATCCATAGGTGGCGCTCTACAGTGATAAGTGCTGCTACATGGATGGCTTGGCCCATATGGGCAGTTTGGTCAGACCCAAGGCTGTGGTCATCATCAAACACACCAGGAGCTCACAGAACCAACACTACACACAGCTCCTTCACATTTGGCCATAGACACACCGCGCTTAGGACAACATCAGAAGGGAAGCCCTGGGACAGTTACTGTTCATTCATTATCATTATCATTATTATTATTTTATACCCCAGTTCCCTGAACAGTTGCCTCAAAGCAGCTGCCAGAGATTTACTATGTAGTTCAAAATACAAGGACATCAACAGCAGTTAATTGTGAACCCTTATATATTATACAGATTTAGGTGAAACATTATCAATATTAAAATGTATGTTAAAAAAACATTTTAAAATCAGAAATTAGAAATAAAGAACAAATAGGATAAATATAACACATAAAAACCACATTGAGCTTATTTTAAAAATGCCAACCCTAAAGGTAGGTAAAGAAATCAGATGCATCTCCATCACTCATCGTCAATAAACTGGAATGACACTTACAGTAAGCTACAAACTAATCCCATGCTTCCCCCGACTGAGGCCATTCCGTGAGGCAATAATCAAGTCCTGAGCTGGACCGATGTCTCAAAGTTCAGCGGCTATCTTATCATATACATCTTCACACAGCCCCAATGTTCCATGGTAAGTGAGATTAAAATGTACAGAAACCTCAAGTTTGGGAAGTAAAGATGCTTGCAGTAAGAGGTGTGGTACCTCTGTGCCTCGCACAGGGCAGCCTACCTGGGCAGCTCACAGGCACGCTTTCGTGCTGCCCGGACGCCTCCTTCCCACAGCACAGGAACGTATTGCCTTTGCAGATGGCAGTCCCCGGCACAGGCGAGCCAGAGAGTGCCCACCACAGAAGCCGCCCTGCTCAATTCGGGCCGACGGCCGGCAGCTTCATCCTCCGTGCGCTAAGAGCCAAGAGCAACAAGTTGTAAGGCTCCGCAGTTTCCTTTCCCCTTCTTCCCCGCCCCCTCCTCCTGTGCACCGTTCATTCAAGTTAAGGGTAGCCACAGGAATTCCAGCTCTCCAAAGACTTGACCCAAGCGGTGCTCTGTTCCTTCCCCCTAGAAAAAAAAAAACTAAGAAAAAAGCATACTGGCAAAAAAAGACACTGTTGTGCTTTTGTGTGGGGTAGCTTGAGAGCTCGGCTATGGCATGCTCTCTCGCTCCCCCCCCCAGGCACTCTCTCTCTCTCTCCCTGGGAGGGACCCCCCACCCCCGTCGGGCAGATGAAGAATAAGCCCCTCGCGGTGTGGAATTCCAAAGAGAGCACCGGCCAATCAGAACGCAGGCTGTGGTGAGGGAAGAGCACCCAGCTTTAACTCCACCCCTTGGAGAACTCCTACACAGGACAGTCTTGGGGTGGGGGGGGTGGGGGGTCTTGTGAGGATTTCAGAGTTTTGGGAAAGAATGAAGCCATGTCATGTTCTAGTATTCACCTCAGTCATGGCCTTCAGTGAGCAAAACCCAGCTCACCTTCCTCATTTTTACACCCATAGCAACACACGCTCTACTGTCTCTCCACATTAAACTCAAGTAGCCATGTCCAAACTAAAATCACCATTTGGCCCAACGACCCCCTCTGTATTCTGACAGACTACAGCCACATATGCTTCCATTGGCTAACAAATCTTTAGAAACTGGTCAGTCAGCAGCAGTTTGAAAAGTGAGAAAGGCTGAATGCGAATCCTTTGCACATCAAGTGCCGGAAATCCAGGCCCACGGGCTCATTCGAAAGCCAGGGACAGGTCACACCCATTCCACATGCACGCACACACCCAGCGGCAACTGCCGTGCAGAACACAAGAAGAGCCTTGAGGTCCACTGTAAGGCCAACCTTCACACGTAAAGGCCTCACACCCCTGTGCTTGTTCATCAGAGAGCTCAGGAGAGCAGGCTAATTCAATAACACCCACGCACAATTAGCACACGCTTCTTTACCGTACTTATGAGGGGGAGTTGTTATGACAACTGGAATCTGACTGACATTACCCTGTTGGTATTACTCTATGTCTCTGATCAATCTTCTCTTGATACAGCCAAAGCCCACCTAAGATTTGGGCTGTAACACATAGGTTAGGGTCTGTATGTTGTCCTTAGTGTGCATGTATGTGTGTCAGTGTGTGTCTTCTGTTCTGTGCGATGGGAGCCAGGCTTACTATGAGCCTCTACTGAATAAGCAGTCATAGAGTTCAGATGAAAAAAGAAAAGGGCAAAGCAAAAATGCTCAAAACTCAAAATATTTTAACAGTAAAGAAAAAAATTGCAAAAAACTAGTACAAAAGAAAATCACCAGCTTGTTTTCAACACAGGGCCGTACAAGTGAAATATGGTGTCAGTCTGCATCATGACCACGATCTTGGTGACTGGGCTTTTAAATCTCAAAAACTGTGATGATGACTGACTGGCAGACTGAAGCAGGGCTCTGGCATCACAGCCCATTCCGGGGAGAACTGTAGCTTGTATTCACTTTAAAAGGTGGATGTTCAATGTACATAACAGGCTTCATCACAGGGGCTTTAAGAGGATGTCATAGAAATGCAAACCGTGCAAATACGAGCACTGTGTCTATACTGTCAAGGAGATTGTGTAGGATGAAAAGGAAACTAATATCACCCTGTGGTTTTTCTAATCATGTAGGACAACGTTAAGACTCAAAGGCTGTAGGAGTAAATTGACCCGCTTTAAAACTGTCGTGGTAACTAGTCAATGCTGGTTAAGCATACAAATGTAACTGAAAGTAGTCAGTTCCCATTGTTTTACTCCTAAGAAAGGCACTCATTTAAACTGAACTTCTTCAGTACTGCAGCCAGTTGTGCGAACAGGTAAAAATTCACACTAGATGTGAGAAAAATCCAAGCAACAAATGTATCATTGTCCTGTAAAAGAAGGCATCTTTCAGGTGTTAAAAAGCCTATGTGGCACCCTAGGGAAGCTCCATTGCGTTCACTTTCACTTTGTCTCGGGCAGTGGATCCCAGTGATGAACCTTGCTCTAGTCTAGGGGGTGGTGCCCTAGGCCAGTGTTTCCCAACCTTTTTCAGCCTCAGCACACTTTTCATAAAGTAATTATCCCAGGGAACACCATTGATTAACAGTAAGAAATTTAAGTAGAGAAATTCTATGATGGGTGTTAGATCGGATTTTGGTGCAGCTTAGATGTATGGAAAAACGTTCTCAGCTTACACAGGACAAATACTGTAATATCGTTAATATTGGAAGCTGATAAAATGTCTAATGAGTGTGTTTCCCAAGTTCATGGTTATCCTTCAACAGAACAATCAGAGCGAACCACAATAACTAGTACCTACTGTATTAAACAACTGAAAATGAAAATGAGATTCCATTACATTATCATTAACATATGTTCAAAACCTCCAGCCATCTTTGAGTAGTGCTCTTCAACGTCACGTGTACGCTTGGATGTAATAGCTTTTAGTGCCACCCACACATTGTGACAAAACCGTTTCATTCAAAGGGAGAGTCTTTCTGCATTTAGTCAGATTCAGAGTAGGTTCTTTCCTTCCATGAGCCAAGGACAGGCTCACTTTATATGCTCTACATTGAGCACATACACAGAAAAAAAAAAAAAAAAACGCAGAGACACTCAGTGACTGGGAAGCATTTTCTCAAAGTTACAGTGAGGCACAGCATTTCTTCCCACTTAATTGGTTCCATTTAAATCAATTGTTATCTCTTGCACTTGTCCAAAGATTTAGATACTTTATGAGCATCACAAATTGGAAGAGTTATGCAACACTCAAGTTTCCAAACAAATTATTAACAGTTAAGCTGCAGCTGCTGTTTCAGAAAACAGCTGCAGGGAATAACTAGTATTCCTTTAAATGTGTAGAATTGCAATTTAATCAGTGGTGTCTTGTCACAATAAGTTTACATATGGATGCAAAAAAAACATAATTAAAGGTGTTTGAATGCCAAAAATATGAGCATAATTAACATATACAGCCTAATCATGTCTTTAATTAGAGCAAAGCTTTGGTGGCCAGTGTACCCAGTATGAAGGTGGTCTCAAGCTTTCATTAAGTTATATTGGCAAAAGATTAAAGACATGTATTAAAATTGTTTAGTCTGGACCAGTGCTGCACCGTGTAATGAGCCGCATCATGGCTTGCATTCTGAACTCCGGGCAGTGTAACTTTCCTGCCCCAGACACGACTTCCTGGTCTGAGAACGGCTGGTCAAAGCCACTTGCTCAGCGGCTGTTTTCTGAGACAAAGTCACTTGTGTCCAGTGTGAGGGATGAGTCAGGATCCCTCCCGGGCAGCTGAGTCCTGTTCCATGGAGACTCGGGCTTGAAATTCCACAAGATGACTGCAAGCTGGCTCCAGCAACACCCCCAACCCCCACCCCTTATCCATAACCCAGTCTGGTGTACAGAGTTTGCCATTTTATAGAAACTGAAAGGGCTCACTTTCAGAGACCACAACCCGGCAGGCATATAATCTCTCTTAATCAAAATAAGGCTGGCGCTCGCTCAGAAATCCCTAGATGAGGCAACACAAGGCATGAAATAAATATGAAATAAAGATTAAATAAATCAAATGGACACGGCTGCCGCTGTGGTCCTTTTTTTCCCTGAAGTTCTGACTTTCCAGCGCTCTGACCTTGCGAGGTCTCCTCTCTCAGCCTTTAATTTTCAGTCTCTCCGGCAGAAGGTTCCGTAGGCTAAATCCATCTGCGGTGACCATGCACCAATCAGTTTTGCTCACTGTTTACAGTGACTTCATGGCGCAGTAATATTTTCCCTCCAAAAATGATTGTACTCCAGCTACTAACCGAAAATGAATCTCACAAGCAGATTAACAGAGCAACCATCATTTTATTTTTGTATCTATTTTTGTAATGTCCAATATCACCGGGCAGGCTCTGATTAGGTGAATGTTCCTTTAAGAAAAATAAACTACTTTAAGAGAATTCTGGTGCTGCTAAAAGGGTCAGGGAACTAGTATCATGCTGTGGTAAATTGTTCTAATGCATGATGACGTGCAGTTGTAATAAATCCATAAAGGTGTTTCATTTAACAGGATGTCAAACAGCTGCACATTACGATATTTTCCAAGATATTGACTTTCTTCCACAAAGTAAATGTTGTGCGGAGACAGCTGGAGTGTCATACTTTATTTTCCTTGCAAATGACCCAGATTTTTTGTGATAAGGTTCATCGGGGGGGATGACGTGTCCACTGCAGGCCGAGGTAGAAACTGTTTGTCTGGCCCTGAAGGGAAAAATACAGACCAAAACCAAAAAGATTTAACTGTGCTTACTCTTCTTGGTTCTATGCATATTTGAAAAATTACCCGCAGAAGTAAAAATGCAGTCCATTGAACAGACTCCACTTACATATTGAAAACCAACCTCAACTGAAGTCAGAAAGCTCTAAATTGATTAACCCACAAAAAGGAAACTTTTTGTGGGTTAATCACAGGCAGCTTGCCTGTGTTTATCAGGCAAGCTGCATTCTTATCGTGGGGGGTGGGTGCTCATTCAAACAGAGAATGAACTGGTCCTTCCTGTGCACACGAGCAGTGGGTGTGGCCTGAAAAATCACACCAGGGGAGGGGGGAGACAGAGCACTTTGTGGGGAGAATCAGCCATCAAGTAGGAGGGGCTCAGAGAATTGGCATGGAAACCAGCCTTATATCAAGCTGGGCTGCAATAGGGTGCGAACTCCCAGGTGAGGTTACAGTAACATTCAAAAGGCATTTATCCCCCAATCCCCTAGAATCCAGAAAACCCACTATTCCAGTGCAACTAGTTACCTCTATTGCCAAGCCAAGGCAAGATTAAATTAGGCGACGGGGACTTCTGCTTAAGACAAAGCCCAAGCGTTTACTAGCATTTTTTGCAAACAAGAGACTGACATAAACATTGAAGTCTGGATTAAAAACAATTGTGCAGTCTACATCACAATCGGGAAGGTGTGACAATCCATGGGGCAGCTTTCAGACACCAATGGGGCCTTTATTTCAAAACTAAACATACAATTGATCAGAAACAAAAGAACCATGAGGGGTCAAAACAAAAGGCAGGGTGAATAAACAAGAAGGAATAAGAACTAACCTAAACACAGTGGAAACCAGTAACATGAGCCACTAACAGGAAACACAAGCAAAGCACAAGCAGGACCAAACACACAGTATATAGAATGACCGACACATATATACACAGATAATGAGGTCAGACCGAGGGACGGGTGTGAGCCGTAATCAATTAATCTATCGCTAAGGACAAGGGGCAATAAGGAACAGGTGAGGGAAGAACGAGACACCTGCTGGCCATGACTGGGACATATCCTGACAGTGCATAAAATTCTGAGGCTTTGTGTAGCCTTTCATGCCTAAGTTGCTTCAGTAATAGCCTAACCATCAAAAATGCATGTAAAAAATACATGGAAGGTCTGATGTATAGTGATCTGCTGCGAAAATATATTGAATTATAGTTTCATTTGAGAGTACCATCATTAATGTAATCCAGCACCATTTCCAGAGCACGATAAAACACCTAGTGAAGATTGTGAGTCAGTCAGCTCGGAATAATCAATCCTGAACCAATGTGCAGGGATGCCTCCTCTGTCACAGCGGGTGGCTTAGTGCCTGAGAGCTCACTGCAGGTCCTGATCCCTCTCACAGACAGGACTGGTGCTCTGCATTTTCCCGATATAAAGGTTATTTCACTCACCATCAGCTTGCTAGTTTAAACAGGACAAGTTTACAAATTGTACCCCCCCCCCCCCCAAAACAGTTCCCAATGCCAGTTTGTCAGGAAAATGCAATTATCACTGACATGACAATTTGATAATTGCATTTCATAATAATTTGTCTCTTCGTAGAGAGTGATACAACCCAATTAAGATGCTTGCCACCTCTGAGTTGATTTGTTTTATTGTTTCCCCTAAAAGATGGGTACAGAGTAAGAGTGCTACTAGTGACTAAGCAGAGGAGTCCCGCTGTTCAGTGGACTGCCATTTGGGAGGTCCGGTAAGTCCAAGTGTGTAGTATGAAGGCATTAACGCAGTGGAAACATGCCAGGCGAATAACAGGTGATGGGAACAGAATGGAGTGATGTCATAAAATGGTGTCCCCCTCAGCTTGCATGGCCAATGACAAGGACAGAGATTCAGCTAGAAACCACCTCACACACCAAAGTGGGTAGGATTTCAGCTACTTTGGCATCCAATATTTGAAAATACTTATCATCTAAGGTGATCTGTGTACCCTTGACAGCTTATTAAATGTAACTGATTTAAAGGATTGACAGTGCATTGGGTAGCTTATTGTCTATATACAGGTAATGACTCTGGCGGAATCTGGACTATACCAAGTAGAGAGGTTTCATCTGGCATACTGAATCTTCCTGTCGGTATGTGATTATCTAGTATAGGGGGATCTGGAATGCACTTAAAATGAATTGTCATTTTTAAGATGTCATCATTGTTTACAGTATAATGAACTGTTAGTGTCTCCCAAATGAGACTTTTCTATTTTTACTCCAGGAATAAACCAATCAGGGCACACTGGATCAAGTTCGTTGTAAACTTCGGCAGGAAAAAAGCATGTTAAAGTTGCCAGATTCATATGGAGCTTGTTCTTTTGGGGTTTAAATCAGACTGCTGAATGGTGTGACATGCAATACAGTGTTGACTGGTAGATGCTAAATTATGCCAGTCCAACGTTTCAGAAGCATAAAAATCCCAGCTGCAGTAACCATGCCCAAAGATGACTCATGGCAATCACATTTCGCCACATGGCCCCACAAGACACCATCAGAAACAATCAGGACATGTGCTGGCCAACTATGTCGTGTGGACGGGGCCCCTGAGCACAACTCCTAACCACTAATAACACCTTAATGGGATGTGGGATGCCCTGCTCACAGGTGCAGTCCTTTCTGTTTGATAGTGATTACCTTCACTGTCACCACGCTGTTGATCTGGAGGCAAAATCCCAGACAAATCAGGCAGGAGTTCTGTTGGATTAGTGCATTAGTCACTGATTAACACATTCTCAGCCTTTTAAAATAAGCACTTTTGCACCCACAGATCAGTTTTATATTCCTCCTACTCAAGGTTAAAACTAAATCTGCATTTCTTGAAATGGTCTCTTGATATTCAGGAGCATGACACACAGAAGCAGTATCAGGAGCCCCCTGAGCTGGGCATGGATTCATGTGAACGGCAGCAATGTAAAGCAGCCCCAGCGTGTACCAGTATGTACCAGTTGCTAGCCTTGGCCAGGTCTGGTGAACCTGTCAGCTGGAGCCAGCAGCTGGTCAGCAGCCCGTCGGGGGCAGAATACCCAAAGAGGTTTTTGTTGGCTCATAGCAGCAAAAGTGTGCACAGAGAAAGGTTATGAGCTATGCAGATAGAAATATGCAAAGCCTTTATTTTTCACAGTCTTCGGAGCAGGGCACAGAAATTGAACTGGAAGAACAACGTGGAGGACAAGCCAGGATGCTTCCGTCAGTTAGTTAACAGTCTTAAAAATGCAGCTGCTTTTACAAAGTTATCGCAATTTACACCCCACGTTTTACAAAAATACAGAAAGAATTAACGCTTGAGGAAAGACACATGTAGAAAGTGTAAGACATTATGTTATTTGGTACAGTGCTATCTGGAAAAAACAAAAATCTGAGCTGCCCAGTGGCCAAGTGACCAATGAAGTATGATTATAATATGGGAAACATCAAAAATGTATCAGAATTTAAAACAGGCTTTATTGTATTCATCCATCCATTTTCCAAGACTGCTTCCTCAAAGCAGGGCCAGGATGAGCCTGGAGCCATACCAAGGAAGCACAGGACACCCCAGACGGGACAGCAGTCTATCAGCAGACACAGGCAGGAAACACCCAAGTCCATTGCCAGGCCCATACTCACACGCTATGGGCAGCGATCCACATGGTTTCGGATGAAACAATCAGATCAAGACATTCTTGGGGAATAACATACAAGCTTCCCAACACTGAGAGGCAAGAGTAGGAATTAAACCCATGATTCAGGAGGTCTGAGCCTGCGGAGCTGCCCACTGAGCCACCAAGTGCACGCTTTACTACATGCATTGAAATGCTTGTCTAAGTGACACAGAACTAGTAATGGACCAATAAATACTGATTTATCTTTTTTTTTTGTTGTTGTTGTTAGTAAAAGTAGTAACATGACAACCGTAGCTTTCAGGAGAGGCTCCGTACCCCCTAACACCCAACATAAAACCATCAGGTATAGAAAATGGATGGATGGATAGTAACATAATCAGAACCATATCTGAAAATGCATCAACACCGATCAACACCGGATCTTTCTGTGTTTGTTATGGTCTAAGGAATCTAAACGTCACGAAGACTATATTTATGTTAAATTTGACAAAACTGCAGTCAACTACAAAAACACTATGCTTATGAAACAGCAATGAATTATACATAATTCATAGGTCTGTGATTGGATACATAAAATCGCCTCCTTACTAAATCGAATGTGGGCAAACAAAAATACTTGCTCCAGCTGTCAAGAATCAGTTACATATTTATAGCACTGCCATGGCATTTTTTCATATTTCCTCTTTATGTGTAACAAGACATTAAATTAGTAGGGAGAGATTTCCCACAAAAAATGAAAATGTACAAAAGCTGGTGTCAAACAATCGTCTGCCTCAAGCGAATAATATTTGTGGAAGATTACACAAGATGACACAAGAAAAATGTGGTAGTACACACTGCTCTTGACAAATGCCTATACATTCAGGTTATGAAGTATGACAGAGATCCAGAAAATGCCAGTTCATGATTTAGGAGATTAAAGGCTGTCCTCTTGGGTACAGTTGTCCTCCCATCTGTACCATCGGCAACTACAAACTCTACGCAGAAGCTGGTTCCTGATAGGGGTAAGTAAATAATGGAGTTCAGTGATTTATTACTGATAGACAGACCAGCAGAAGCAAATGACCAGCTTGCAATAGGAGGTGTTGTATTCCCCTAAACAGCCCTGCTTTTGCCTCCCTTTTTATGTAATGTCACTCTACACACAACATTTTACAGTTTCCTTGGGCTGTTAATACCTGGTAGTTTCTGACCCAGTTCTGGCTTTGTGAAGTTTATCCGGTCACTAGATTCTATGGTTCCCTCACTGGGCGAGTGGAAAGAGCAGCAGAACGAGGACGCGAAGTCTCCCTGAAGCTGTCTTCCAAAACGAACACAGACGTTCAGTGGAAAAGCAGACCTCAGACCTCTCTCCACGATCATCGAGCTGTATATCATCTTCTTCTCAATGAGTTACTTGCACCATGCTCAGCTCCGAAATATTCTGTGTCTGTCGCTACATAAAAAGACAACAGTTTGGAAACAAAATGCATTTTCGAAGCTTCAGAGGTTAATGAAACATTCTTTGTGCCAGTTGTGTCGCTCTGAGAGAAACCCCAAACCCTTCCCTATTCCTAACTGGCCGTTATGAATCGGCAGCTTTCTGCAGAGTCACACTAAGACCTAAACAAACAGCAATAGCGGCTAAATATCGGCTTTTCCAGCAGCAAACCCAAAGACCCAGAGCTATACATAAAGCTACGCAGTGAGGGTGCCGCCGAATCACACTGGCTTCCCCTGCTTAGCATGACTCCGCAGCTAAACGAAGATAATGACAGACGCAGTAAGTCGGAATCCATCACATCCACAGTGTGTGTGCGCGTGTGGGTGGGTGGGGGTCATGTATATATCATGGGGACGTTATTTTGACCATTTTTTCTGTCCCCACAAGGAGAAACTCAATTTTATAAAAATCTGTGAATGCAATCAAAAAACTAAAAATGCCAAAAGACTTTATCGTACCATATTGGCCTGAATATAAGACAACCCCAAGAGATTATGGGTAGCGGTTAAGGTTGTCATAGTTGGGATTAGGGTTATGCCCATAGAAATGAATGGACGGTCCCCACAAAGATATGAATACAGGACTGTGAGTGTGTGTGTGTGTATTTACTGTAACATACATATTTCTATAGACCGAACTCCCCAAAGGACTGAGAAGACCACAATCTGCTGCTGTTACTGTTAGTATTGTTGTCAGTCAGTCACTTTGACAAATACAGCTACAGAAAGAGTTTGGCATCAATAGAATGGCAACTGGGCTGCTGAGGGACAACCTGTCATTTTGGCAAGCTAGAGGGTCATTCACCCCTCGTGGCCAAGAGTCTGGGTGTTTGATCTGTCACACATATAATGAACTGGGTATTTCAATGATTTAACATCTAGTATATGTGTTTCTGACACTGAACAATTGAACTCAGCTTCTGAACTTGCACAGGGTAAGAACAACCGTAAAATAGCTAAAGCTGAAACAGGGTTAGGGTTAGCCTTGATTGGTTATATTCAGAATGTTTTCTAACAAACAATATTCAAGAACAATTATAAAATGCAGAATAATATTAAATTAGAAATTATATGCTCCACCTCACAAACGACAACCATGCTGACACAAATGAACATAATTATTTTTTTACTAGCTGAGAAATGGCACAGAACAGTGCCAGTAAAATGGGAGCAGCTACAAGCAAATTGCGCCTTCTGAAATATTTCAGACGCTGACTCATTCTAGTAAACCCTACTCAATAAAAAAGCCAGCTCAGTCTACTACGGTCTTGGAAAGCTTTTCTGTGGTTAGTCCCAAGCATGCAGTCCGTTTCACAAACTTAGAATGCTTGAAAGACATACCCACCGTTAGAACAGTCCATTTGGGCCAATGCAGATACTCATTTATCTTTCCAAAGTCCTGACAGATGCAGTAAAAAAGCTTAAATCTGTAGATAATACGACTTTCCAGTCACGTTTCTCATTTATTCAGTGGCATTATGCTGTAGATTGTAAATTCCTCCTGTTACTCTCTCCCACCTTAACAACCAGAGGATTATACGGACTTAATCTACTTTCTGCAGATCCTTTTTAATGCCAACCAGTCCAAAAATAAATCACGCTTTTTTTTTATCTTCACAAACAACAAACAACAGCAAAAAAGTGCCGGAACACCTGGACCCCAAGACTGTTTCTGCCTCTCTTTCTGGTCTTCGTTGCAGCTTAGATGTATTACTGCTGGGGACTTTCTTTTTTAATTAGCAGACCAAGTCAATGAGGACTGAGAGCTCTCCTCCGGTAAGCTCACAAAGGCTAAACTGATTAAATGTGAGTGGCAAATGACACAGAGGTCCTGAAAGCACTACAGACTTCTCAGTCCAACTGAGTCCCACGGACACTAACCAGCAGGAGTCCGTCTCACTGCCTTTAAAACTGCAAGCTTTTCTTTGTAATAATTCTTAATAAAGCAGAAAGAGAAAAGCGCTTGCCCTGCTCTCACCATCGTGAGGGTCCCGCTCCACTATGCTTGGCTCCATAACTTCTCCAAGGTGCGGAGATGGGGCATACTCCAGCGGGTGGCCAGGAAGCGCGGAGCAAGCCTCGTCACCTGATGGCCGCACAGGCGCTGCCGATGCTCGGGCTGATGTGCTACATCTGGCTTCTCTGCCTGAGAGACGGGGACTGGAGCGGTAGGCAGGCCCCACGCCAGCCGTCTCCTCTCGCGGCTCTTAAAGACACAGTGCCTTTTTTTTTCCTGCACACCCACTTTTCCCCGGTGGCCGCTGCTGACAGGGACTCACATCTCGCCTCCCTCTCTATCCTCGTACGTGCCCTGTGCCATTCAGAAAACCGCAACAAACGCTCCTTGTAGGGGGCCAGATTTCCCACAGAGTGAACGGCAGCTATGCATGACTTTAAACCAAGAGCTTTAATTTCAGAAAATAAACTTTTAACTGGCTAAAACTCCCGTGAGAGTTCAACCGAACACAAACAGCCTATGAACAGCTAGAATTAAAAAAAAAAAAAACAAATTGCTATGAGCACCTGCAAGCTATATTTCAAGACAGATCATGGGACAAGACTGGTCTTTTTAAATAAGCACTGGATGCAGCAGATCTTACACTGACCATGTGCTGATACTGCATCACAGTGAGACATGATAAATGAGGCTAAAACTGCACAGCCACCCAGGTGAGAGGGCAGAATTGTTTCATAGTTACACCCAGTTTCTTCCAGACATGAGAGGCTAAAGAGCTACTGGCTGCAGTCAGAGTTCCATTACACAGAAAAATCAAGTTAGACAGTAGACTACCGCCAAGTTCCCAGAGACCTGTTAGCTTTAATTTGTTGAGACACATTTGCTATAAAAATAAAGCTAATGGGATATAGCATAATATTGATACAGGTAGTTCTCTCTTTCCGAGCTCCCAATTTATGAGTTTATATCTTGACGAGAATTTTCTATGGCATAAATAAAAATTTAATGTAATAAATGAAATATTTTATTAAAAATGTGCATGTTACACAATGCAAGCTGCCCAAAAATGCCGTCTGTAACTCAACAAAGTTTACAGATAACTTTGTTTTGTCAAATGTGCATGCCCGATTTGTAACTTGCACATCTGCATATGCGCAGCATTCATATTATATCATGGTGCTTGATTTGTACCACTTCGTTTCATGACCCAACCTGATCCTGTTAATACACTAGGTTCATTTCACGTACGGTTTGCGAGAGATCTCCACCAGCTCTGAATGGGTTACATGAAGAAAAAACACCCATCTGCTGAAAGTCAAAGTGAGCAAAATTTACAGTGAATGTTACAATTTTGGTAAAGAAGCATTCTCTTTGTTTTCAACCAAGGATTTTTGTTTGAATGTGCATATATTTTTGATTAATTAATTCCAATAATATGTTTGTGTTTCCTTTGTTTATTTGGCAAAATTTTATTACATAATTTTTTTTTGGCTGGACCAGAGTCATCATTTTTATAACATTTCTATGGGAAAATATCTTGCACTTTACAAGTTCTCAATTAACAGGAACTACCTGTACTGATAACTGTTTTCTGTGGGGGGGAAATGAAGCAGTGAAGTACATATGAGGTGGAGGGGGAGGTAAACTGAAAAATAAGCCAAACTATTTCTGAGCTACAATACAATGTTGGAAAATCCTAAGAGTAAAAAGTGAATCACTTCTACAGATGATCTTAGTAGGGGGGTGGAAGCAGGCAGCCAAGGGAGAAGAGACTGGAAAACAGGCTGTCTTTTTGTGAAAGCAACCATGAGAGGAGGAGGGTGTGTCAGGGCTCATAATCACTAAGGGCTCTTAAAAACTCCTACAGCCTTGAACTCAGGGCAGAAGCAACACACTTCCATCACACAGATGGCTATTATATTGATTAGCAGCCCGACAAACAGGGGGCTTTTAATTCTCATGGGAAGAGTGCTCTATTCAGCAAAAAACGAAGGTACCATCTTCTTGACACCACGGAGAATTTTTATTTTTTCACAACACAAGACAAACAGGAGTCCTGTTTACTTCGGTGACACTGACTCATTGGAATAATTTCGCAGACCTTTAAAAGCAGACCCTTCAGCCTACCTTTGAAATGTAAGTCTCCGTCCATCATTTTCAGTAAAAACCTTCATCCGAGGACTTCAAAGACGTGCGGAGCAGACTTCGGCAAACTCGCCGTCCTGAATACTGATGGTGAGGCTCCTGCAAAACAGAGCTGAGTGGTGATGGTGTTCATTGTATTCATCATGTTTATATTGCTTATAATGCTATAAATTTAGCCCTTTATTGAACTGCAAACTTTAAACATATACAGTTGTGTGCAAAATAATAGCAGTCCGACATCACTAACCTGATCCATCACTGTTTTTGGTAGAAATTCA
>JAODKC010000044.1:19402046-19457916 GCA_026777985.1 Mormyrops attenuatus | reverse complement strand
GTAAAGAAGAATGCAGACACTGCTATTTTTTTGAACAGCCTAATATTCCTTTTTCTTAAATTTTTATAAAGGATTAACACAAATTTGATAATCTTTCTTCATGTTTTGATTAGGAATAGAATGTACAGTGATCCCAATGCATGTGCGTGTATAGAAATAAAAGCTATTGTAAGGACTTTGGACTTTATTCACTTTTTTATACACACTGCTATTATTTTGCACACAACTGTATATATATTAATCATTAAAACCTCTCACAAACAGCACACCCAGAATCAAATTGCACCAATATGTATGATGACCCAACCAGCTCTAATATATTGGGTCCAAGTACTAAATATAAACTTAATGGCTCGATCAATGTGAATGGGCAAACTAAATCCACTCATGCAAATCCTTCATAACCGTTTATCCAGTGCAGGATGACAGGGAGCCTGGAGCCTATCCCAGCAAGCACAGGGAACACCCTGGACGGGCGGTTAGACTGTTAAAGTCAACATAACACACCGTTACTGCCTGACTGTTTTTGGAGTGGAGGAGGAATCACATGCGTACCCAGGGGGACATGCAATCTCCACACACAGAGAACCAGGGATAGAACCCCCCGACAATGAAAGCGCAAGGTGATGGCGCCACCCCTGTAGCCCCCATGCCCCCAAGCATGGATTAATGCAAACTGAAATGGTGATTATGTGAGATTCACTTACAAAGCTAACTCAAAGCGGAAAACTATGGTTTCAAAGCTATTCAAATCAACAGAAAGGAGGGGAAGATTAGACCCAATTACCAAGCATGGATGCACCATCCGTCAAATGACTCCCAATCAGGATGGTGAGAAAGGAAGTCTGCATTTTTAAACATTCCCTGTGATTTCTCTTTAGTCCTGCTGCCGCATTAGCATTTCTGGGGTTTTTTTTTTGCCCCAGTTATTCCGAGTGTAACAAACAGTTCCAGGTCTATTTCGGAGGAATTTTCACCTCCGTGAAACTTTCCCCTCAGACTTTAATCTGTTTGATTTTTCCCTACACCCACCGGCCTGCCAAATTAATTTGTAGAGCCCTGTCATACACGTACTCAAAATCCTGCCAATAGGCCTAAAACACCCGAGGCAAAGTCATTTTTTGGTATACGTCCAGAATCACTGATGAATTGTACACAGTCTGCTTTCCAACTGCTCTCTTCTGAGCATACATCCTTAAGACAGATTTGTCCCTTGACTCAATTACATGTCTGGAACAGACCATAGAAGGAACGCCAAAACGGAGCCTGGAGAAAATGGGTGACAGCCATAATGTGAATGATGGAGGGTGACGGACACTGAGAGCCGTCACAGAGGAGAAATAAAGCTGCAGTTTGCATAGACTCAATAACTAATGGACTTAACATGAACACTAATGGCAACTGTATATGTGCACATCAAGGTCGAAGACATTACAGAAAGGGGACGCAAATCTTCAAATCTGCATGGAGCTTAACAGTAATGAAACAAATGCCAATAACACTCAAGAATTTAAGAATCCCAAGAACATTCAAATATTTAATTACTGTACAATGTACTTTCTTTTGTAAAGATTTAAGTGCTAAGGACTCTCCCACTGCAGAATAACTGAAAATTCATCTTCTACAAGCTAATGTTATACAAAACAGAAACAGGTCTCACTATCGTGTCGGGAGTCAGAAATGAGGTGGCTGGAAGAATTTCAGAGAGAAACGCAGCTGGAAACCTCAGACAGATTTCAAACAAGGGCACTGTACATTTTTAAGAGTGGTTCGTTGTGCAGTTACATCTTTAGTAATGATGCTAGCGCTTTGCACGGTCTAAGGAAGGGTCCTGCTACCAATAGTGCTACAGTAGCTGCTTTATATTTCGTGTGTGCATTTTCACCCTAAACAAACAAATCAATCTGAATGTGCAAAAACATGAAAAAATTCCAGTTTTCCCATTCTTCCTAATCAAATGCAAGACCTACTCTGAAGCCCTTAATCTCCAAATTCCCAACTATCCCAGGGTACTTCATCCTTGATCCCCTGATGATAACGGAAACTCAGATGAAATACCCGGTAAGTCTGCTGTAGCAGGATTCTGTATTTCATTGCTAACTCATCAGGGACCACTGGTTAATTCAACATAATCAACCAGCATCGAGATTTACTGTGTGTCTCCAGGACACTGCTGCACAAACGGATTATCCCTATTGGGATTCCGACTCCCTCTCCCAAATTAGACAGCAGAGAGAATGGTACAGGAGACCTCACAGGTATTGCTGCATGCTGAATGAAAATAAAATACTTTCCATGTCTACACATATTATTTTGGAATGGAGATAAAAGCTACAAGCCTTTTCAAATTCTAAAACTAAAAAACTGGTCCGGTACTTTGAATCTCACCAAATGTCCCTGACAAACCTGAGCTACAATATTACAGCTCATGGACGTGGTCCACTGGCTTTTAATTCAAATAATAAATAAAATACTTCCATAAGGCATTAAAGTTTTACATACATAAATTATTCATTATCACTAACATGTGAAAAAGGTATAATCTGACATAGACAAAATGGCCACTACCCTGATTGATATCCTCCAATGCAAAACAGGCAGATACCATCATGGCTCCCTTAATGCTGTGATATTTTCCCTTCAGCTGTAAGAGGAACATCATGTAGGCTGTAATCAGATCACCCAGAACCATACTAGAGAAACAAGTGCTGTTATTTTAATTCAAAGGCCTTTGATGAATGATCCAATGACCAAGTTGAGATTCTAAATAGCAGACGTTAAACGTAAAGGCTGTACGACAGCAGCGGTGTCTGTCCCATGTCCCGACCACTCAGTTCCCCCGTGATTCATGTTAAGCCCACAGACTTGGCCACTGAACAGCTCTGGCTAATTGAACACATTACACTGCGTTTCATTAGCCAGAGGAAGACCGCATTCTCAGTAGCAGCTCTGCTCTGAAAGCCAGTGTAATGGTCGGCATGGTTATGTAAGTCCTTTTCCATTACCTGCTCAATCATGAATCATAGGAGAGATTAGGCTTGGATTTCAACAGACAATTGAGGAGAGGTAGCAAATGCAAAAAAAAAAAAAAAACCTGAAGTCATTATATCCTACTTCTTTTCCTAAAACATTGTGAGAGACTGGGCTAAAAATATTATTCCCAAATTACATCTTCCAGTCATTATCATATTTTCAGGCCACTGTGTTGCATGAAGCTTCAATCATTTACATGAGCCAAAGAAAAACCTTCCATGAAGTCTTACATAATCATACGGAGCAATCACCAGCACAGAATATTATGTATCTTCAGAGGAAGACAGCACACATGACGAGAACCACAATCATGCTCCATTTAGCCACAAATAATTCACAGCATCCATGCTGATTTTTCCATCCAGACAAGGGACAGTGTCTCTTTTCATGTTGGAGGGCTTAAGGGACTTCAGATAGCACTTCTCATTCAGAAAGCACTGCAAGTGGATGTATAGCACTGCTAAACAAGTTACAGGAAATTCTGTGAGAATAAATCATGGAGCAGATCTGGTTCAAAGCATCCCGTTATGTCAGTAACTGGGCGTTTATTTCCGAGATGATGAGTCGTTTAATTGAAGCCCTTGTCAGCATGATAGCCCATCCTGGTTATAAATTTATAGCAGAGCTGCTCCTCACATCTGGAGATCTATAGTTTCTGTATGTGATGCATACCAGATAAGTCAGGAGCATAAAAAGGAACCTGGCCCTTCACATTCCCTGGCCTGCAGACTGCAGATGGATTCCTCACCACGATTCAAAAAAAAAATCATTATAAGGGTGTGAGCTCAGCTGATTTCATGTGAAAACTCTAAGATATAGAGACATACACAACTGTCACGTAGAAACTCAATCAATCACATCTGATTCAGTTGAATACTTTTCACAAGCGAGTTGTCATAAAGAACGTTTCCATAAGGAATTACATAAATGGAT
The DNA here is from genome assembly GCA_026777985.1 of Mormyrops attenuatus. Lineage (NCBI taxonomy): Eukaryota > Metazoa > Chordata > Actinopteri > Osteoglossiformes > Mormyridae > Mormyrops > Mormyrops attenuatus. The sequence goes on along the minus strand of JAODKC010000044.1, from coordinate 19,453,950 downwards.
AAGCTATATTGGTTGATGTTAGAAAATCTGGCAGGTATTCACTGACTGAGTAACTGAATAACTTTGCAGAAAAATAATTATATGTAGGAATGTGCATTAAGATTTATATGCGTGCAATTTGCCCATCCCAAATGCATTTATTAAATAAAAAAGCAGTTCAATGGAAAAACACAGGGCTTCAAGCAGATCCCAAATATATACTGTCATGATATTGAGCTTCTGTAGGCAACAGCTCCAATCTGATGACTCACTTCAGATGCAAGACATATTTCAGTGCTCCCCAGAGAGCCAGTCTGCTGTAAAAGCTCCCGTGTTCCATTTGATTCTCGTTGCATTATGTAGCCAAAGTTTTTGTTCTTCTCAGTGACTTTTGGACCCACTACAGGCAGTAGACGAGAAGAAGATGGTGGCAAAATTGGAGAACATTGGGTAGGGCTGCACGTCGTCACATTGCAACTTAATTGCGATTCTATAGTACATGCGCAATAATCACCAGGGCTTTAGATAAGTGAAACACTTATGACACTGGCTGTTCAGTACATATGGACATTTACTTACGCCCACAATTTGGTAAGGAGATTAGTAGTATGCCTGAAATATTAATGAGATATGTACAGTGACACCCAAAAATTAGGTAATCTGTATAAATTTGGTGTATCCTTAAGTTTATTAAATTCAGTTAGCAGAGCACGCCACATGCTACTGTTCTGGTATATCGTGGAAGCAATAAACACTGAAGCGGTGGTGAAGAAAGGGACAGCTCAGCAGCCACAACATCTTTTAAAAGATGAGATACTGTGGATAAACAAGGTAAAAAGGCGGCGTGGCAGTACTTTTTGCAGTTTAAAGTCCAGCATGTTTAATAAAGATACACCAAATTTAAGATTACTAACTTTTGGGCACCATAATACGCCTCTCATTAATATTTTAGGAGCACTACTAATCTTCTTAGCAAATTATAGGCGCAAGTAAACATCCGCATAGTACCAAAAAGCCGGCATCCGGACAAATGTTTCACCATTTATCTAAAGCCCTACCTAGGAGCATGTTTAATCGTCTGCTCATTCCACCATGGTGTATTAAGAAGCACTACTGAGGGTCCCTTTCTACCTGCTGCTATCAGCCAGTACAGTGATGCCCTCTGACGTGGCAGCCTTCACCCCAAACCAGAACAGATACCAGGATAACTCTAACAAGCAGAAAATGACACACTACACAGCCATCCATGCACATCATGTTCCTTTGCTGTTGTATGCAAATTAATCTTAATAAAGTACATCTGTGTTTTTTTTTTTATTCCTATTTTTATTCTTGAAATGTACCAAAAGAACTGACATTATACATTTTTCATTTATTCTTTTAAAACATGTCAAATCATTTCGCACATTACAGGCACAGAAGCTCATGGACTGGACTAGATCCAGTCTATGGCAGGGCACACACGCAATTGTCTACATTCCAAACACATATACACTACAGGGTTACGTGGGGATATTAATTATAAAGCTGCAAGGATCTTTTTGCAGGTTTGCATTACATCATGTTCATTCTCCATCTATTATATATAATATACAAAGGTGAATGACATGACGACCAGATTTTTTGTCCGAGTCTATTTTTTTAATTTAATCCTTTAATAAATCTAACGTCATTGTTTGAAACCTCTTTAATGTGAAGATACTTTCAATACATTGAAATACTATGCAATTTCAACCTTTTTGTATCTCAAAGTCCAAAAATGTCAGGTGGTGCAACCATCCTGAGCAAATGAGCTGAGTATTAATATTGATATTTAAGTAATAAAAAAAATAGATTAGCCTAAATTTGTGTTTAAAACTCATTAAAACCATTTGAGCGACTGACAAACATCCATCTGCAAATTTACATTACCTCAAATGTCAGGCAGAAAAGGGGGCTTTTACTTAAAAGTTTTAGAAAACAGTGGATGGGTGTTACATCATAAAGAAGACCTCAGGGGACAAAAAGAAAAAAAGGATCAATGACAAAAGTTTGTGCAGGTGTCCAAACATTTAAAATGAGCTTGAAAAGGCAGGTGCTGCAACCATCATTAATATTACTACTAATCATAAATGCAAATAAACAAATAGACATTAACAATGTTTGATGCACTGCAGACATTTGAATTCTTACTTTATGAAGGTTGTATTTGGAAAAAATAATTGTAAAATGTAATATCTGGTTGCACCACCTGACATGTGATTTTGTGAAACCTTTTTGCCATTCACCCGTAACCCACCAAACTGATTTGCTAAATTTTCTTTTCTCACTGTACTCTGTATTATGCCATAAATTAAGTAATTTTAAACAGATGAACTACATAAAAATAACACTACTATCAACAAATCTGAATTTTGACCATTGCCAAAGATTTCTTTAGCTGAAAGTTGACCACAGGTCATAAGCAACAGACTAAATTTTCTTCATTTGAATTTGTAAACAGAGAGGATCTGTTTAACTGCAGATTTGCAAACATGAAGTTTCTGATCTGGTTTCTATGGAATGAAGCAAAGTTTTTGACAAGTTCAGAAAGTATTGCATTGAATAATTCAGAAGAGTGTCATATTATATATATGACACTAACTGAAGACAAAGATGATTAATGCAGCACACAGCAATGATAGGTCCAATGCTTAGGCAGGCTAAGGCTAATCTAAGCTAAACTGCTCTTCCAGATGTTAACAAGGCCATATAAGGAAGCATGGAAGCAGATCACTAAGCTTTCTTGCTGAGTTTAAAGCTGGTGACAGTGGGTCAGGGGTAATTGTGTGAAGCACTGCAGTCAGATGTAGTGAAAGATCGTCACGTTGAATAACAATAACGGAAACAAAATGGGACTTTTCACGCCGTCTTTATGCAATACAAAAACATTTGTAGCAGCACAGAATCAAAATGTTGCAAATTCAAAAACCAAGTGGTTTTGCTGTTTGACCCTTCTGAAGATCCTTAGTTTGAACTGTTTGAACTTCACAGCTGCATGAGGCAATATGCACTGCATTCGAGAATAACATCTAATAATAACATAATAAACCACAAGCCATTCACAGAAGTAATGTGAAGTATGCTTGTTAATTATTAATAATTGCCCATACAATACAAAATAAGCTGTACAACATACATGTCGTTTTGCCAATGGGATTTTTTTCTTAATATATTGCTTTGTTATTATGAATGTGAAACACAAATACGTCACATACTAATACAAACGAGAATTAAATAACCCCCCACAGCAAACAACTGTTTCTTTCTGTTCCAGATCCATTAAATAATGTGTAGCCAACAGGGATGGAAAATAGATGAGAGACCACCCATCACTTTGCAAAACAAACAAACATTGTCTACCAAATCAAAGTAAACTAACAGGGGAGCAAAACTTTAATAAAACATTAATGGAATCCTTAATTACTTGTAAGTACTGGGGGAGGAAACCACACAGTTCTCCAAGTTAATACACATCCAAGTTAATACAAGACATAAATATAATTGTAAAGCCAAATGCAACACATCAGCTATAATAATGATAGCTGTTTACTTGCCAACTGATAGACTTAATGACATAGGTAGTTACCTAATGGACAAACAAGTCATGTTTGTGATTGTCTTCATAGAGGCCCTTGTTGGGATACCAGAGGGTTTAATTAAGTAATAACATACGAGGGGAAGTGTACTCCAACATATCACGGCTGTGAAGATAATGACAAGCATTATACATTGGAGTACAACCGCACAAATTCGAGTATGTGATTGCTTTTATTCAACAGTTCATTGAGCAATATTTACAAGGTAACAGTAATAAGCCACAACAGATAATACTTTTCTTGATTATTTATTCAAACATATGCATATGAATTTATTCAAGGCCTCTGCAAAAAAAATAGTTCCCACCAGCCAACTGTTGACTGTTGCCAAGCAACACAAAGATTCCAACTACTTTGCATCATTTATTTGTATGTTTCCTTTAAGGTTTTTTAGACACATCTGTAAAGCAGAGCGATACGTCTGATGTGAAATGTCTGAGTGCGGTTATACTCTGATAACAGCACTCATAGAACGCCTCTTATCCAATCAGATTTCTTAACTAACTGTTGTATAATATTACGACATGACAATAATGCACTTTCAATGTGGACAGCGATGCAGCCAAGAATGAGCCTGCTATCACATGAGTAGCTTCACTACAAGGCCAGAAATCTGTACCCCCATTCCACCCCCCTTTGTTTAGCAGGACACTGGAATGCCACTTGATGGCACTTGAGGAGAACAATCTTTACAACATGGCTCAGAATGCAGAACACGTGTAATTACATGAAGGGTACAAGGCTAATCCCCTAAACTCTGATCGAGACATGCCAAACACCCAAGCAGTTGCAGAACTCCAACAAGGGATAATTATGCAGCCCCGAAATGACGCCTTTCAGCTTAATCAAAAATAAACATGCCAGACGGACGTAAATACAGGCTTGTGCTTCACAGGCACAGATCTAAAGTGAATTCATTGAAAATAGAACCGATTACACAATGAAGAGTCATGCACTATATTTAACATTATCTATTGCCTGCTGAAAGAAGCCAGTCTTCTAAAAGATATTTTCTAAGTTGTATTGTTTTATGCTATCAAAAGATTTGACATATTTAAATAATTTCCCAGATAATAACAATCAATGTAAAATCCAAATGCTCAAAGAATTCTAAGCATGACTTAACAGACTCTAAGCAAACTTAACATTTCTAAACAGACTTTCATTGCAAGGAAAAAAGTGCTGATAGCAAGTATTCAGAAAGTGAGAGATGCGACACAGGCGGCCGAAAGCCCAGTGTGGACGGGTGCATTGCCAGTCAGCTGCTAATCATCTCAATCCCACCCAGCCTGGAATGTGAAGTCAAATTTTTCCTATTACCATCTATCACCCTGGAAGTCAAAGCTAGGTAAAAGAGGACCCACCTTAAAGAGGAAAAAAAATTCTGGAATGTTGTAACAAGTTTTCCATACAACTCTCATTTTTGTCCAGTCTTCGAGTGATCACATACAGATGTCCAAACTTCCCACGGCTTCTCAGTAGGATTAATGCCAGAGCTCTGAATGGTCCACAAGGATATTCGCTTTTTCATTCCCCGCAAACAATTTTTTGTTCTAGGAATTTTACCGAATGGTACGATTAAAGTATCAAGTTTAAAGTGTAAAAGTGATGTTCCCAGAATGCTGTACCACTACTACAACTAAGACTAATAATATAAACACAAATGAAGGGCACGGTAGAGCAGGGGGGCACACTGCCATTTATACCTCAAAGCTCATGGGTTTAAGGCTGGGCCGTGTGTTCGCAGTATATACATATAGGACTTTCCAAAAATAATATTATATTATAAAACATTTTTCAACATTATTTGCATTAAAAGTAAAAATAATTTTATCATGCTGACATTGACAGAACCTTTGTTAAGATGAAAAACATGGAAATAATTAGTGATGCACCAATAAGGAAATTTCTGGCCGATACCGACAGCCAATTATTTTGAAGATTGACACTGATACCGATTATTTGGCAGGTTCTGCTTAAATAAGATTAAAAGGACCCTCCACCTAAATAAATAATAAATAAATAAATTACACTCCAAAAGAAGTATTTAGAGAATTAAGAGTATTAGAGTATTTAAGAGTATTAAGTATTTAGGAGTATTTAAGAGAAATATTACATTTTTTTTCATTAAAAGACACCAATTCTGGCATACAACAGCCCCAGAGCACTATTATTTATAATTACATATATCTTATATATCTATAATAGAGAAGCACTGATCATGGAGTGTGATAACCTCCGTACTTTTGATTCCACACTGTCTGCACTGAATTTTCTTTTCCAATCAAACGCTTGCGTTTCTGACAGACTAGCGTCATTCCGCAGTACTGCAGCCTTCTTTATTAGATTTGTTTTTCAGAAACTCTTCACTATCTCACCTTAAGGCGAACAATCAAATTTGTTGTGCTGAAATGTTTATTAGTAGATCCTCCTTGTGAAATTTTACCAAAGCAATGTTTGCAAAATGCAGTTCTAACGTCATTTTCACTAACATTAAACTAATTCCATACAGCAGACTTTCTGAAAAACTGTTTACTATGCAAGTGTGCAAAGCAATATGGGTCACCATTTTAAATGGAATTATGAGCCAACTGTTGCTGAATCGGCTGATACCTCTAGTTGGCCGATATAATTGGTGATATAATTCTCTTGACATAATGTTCCTTTAATGTTACAATAAGAATGTTCTCTGCCAGCTTTGAGAAGACCTTCATATAACATTGGCTAAAGTTAGCTGGATTCCTACTCTTTATCCAGGCCTGTGTGTAGCCCTTAGGATATTTTGTCAACATCCCCGGAAATACTAGCACCCACATCCCTACTTGAGTCGCACCTGCACACATCAAAAGGTCTGCAAGCCTCTTGCCAAAGCTTATCTTGAAGGTTGTTTATATAATACAACCGTTGAATATTAATCAAATATACTCAGTAATTCAAGACGAATTACCTGCTTGCATAGCTCTGTTTGCTGGGCTGGAAAGCATAGCATTTGCATTGTGTGTGACATGTTTGTTGAAGGGGTGTGGATACGTGTGCAAATCTCCCAAATGATTATGCAGCAGTATTTAAGTGAACATTTATTTGTCAGGTGACACTGAATGCAGCCTCTAGAAATGAGAATTGAGACACTAACTTGAAATGAAAAGTTAGTCTTGAAAGCCACTGTGCAAAAAGTATAGCTTGTTATCTGGCTGTACTGCTAACATACAGTCAAAGCCAAAGTCAAAGCAAGGTGCCCCAATGACAAAAATGGTCTCTCTGATGGAGGGATTTTCCTTAATGGACAATGATGAATCAGAGAACAAACTGTCCTTTATCTGTGACCTTCCATCATGTTATACATTATTCCAGGAACTTAGCTATACACACCACCCCATTTAGGATATGGCATAACAATATCCTAAATGATAACAGTGAGACTGCAGATATAATACCATAAAACATGGCCAATTAAGACCGTGCACTGAACATCAGGAGATCGATGACTTTATACTTTCCCTTTGAATTTGTTAGTTGCATTTCCTCCAGCTTTTTGAAATATACCTCACTGGTAAAAATCTAGGATATAAGAGAAGGTTTATGACTGAAGTAGTTCCAAGTGCTACCAACTGTGGAAATTGCAGGAGATTAATGAAGAGGCTGGCAAAATGAACTTTTAAGAGGGGAAAAAACTGTGTGCTCTCATCGCATGGTGTGAACAGGGGTACCTCCAGGATGTTAGAGGGGTACCTCTAACATCCTGAAACTGCAGCTGCAGCATTAATTCACTACATATCTCATGGTGACAAAAGAGACTTTCTTTAGTGAATTAACCTGGGAATATGAATCCAGGGCTGTAGGTATTTGGAATTAGACCGTAACAGAGAAATTAACAGCTCTATTCTCTGAAATGATAACAAGGGTTGTTAAATGACTATAATGAGTCGGTACATGACATAACAATCTATTAGCTCAGGGGGGATTACATAGGTTTCGTAGTTCAAGTGACATAATACATTACTCCAATGTTCCCAAAATGTGCCTGTAAGTTTACAATCACAGATCCAGGGTATTTTTGCCTAATCCCACCTGTCACCACACCCACAGCAGCTCGCTGAACTGATGCTTTCCCATCGTTGCAAGGGAACGTGAAGTTTATTTTCCATAGGGAAAAATAAGATCTAAAGTTTAACTGAGGCTTGAAATGTAGTCCGCTGTTGGGTAAATATTTTCACAAGGCGGACATTGATGCAAGACATCAGCGTAAACTTTAAGCTGGATCATCTCACAGCCTCACAGTGAAGGACTTCAAATGTATTAAATGGAAGGATGAAGGACTTTAAGTATATAAAAATAATCACTACACTTCGATTTAGGAAAATATAAAACATCCGGGACGTTTTCTAAGGGAGTCACATTCTCGCAATATTCATTGTATGATTACATATGATTTATGAACACATACAGGGGATATAAAATGAGTTTTGGCTAACTTAGTCACTGCTGATTTTCAGTTTAATGTTTATGGTGTGCTGCTCACCTCTCTGCCCAGCCCCCATCCATCCCTGATGGGGAAAAACAAAACCTTTAGCTTGCTGTCCAGTCCCATGTAGCTGTTTGCTGTCCTTCCCAAAGACATAGCAGAAATGCAAAAACTAAATTTGCTGCACTGTACATCCCAGGCCCCCTGAATCAGTAAAACTGTGCCTCAACCAGAGCAGACCATAAAAGTTACATGCTCACCATAAGTGAAGATAAGATACCATCAGACACATGTTCTATTTAAAACTTGTCTCAATGGACTAAACCCATTCAGATCTGCCCAGTTAGGCCCAGTAAGCCCTGAGCACCAGGAGCGAGGGAGACATGCAGCTGCTGGGGGACAAGAGAAATGGTGGAAATGTGGATTGAGGAGAGTACTAGCTCACTGTTTCTGAATGACGCCGTGGTTACGCACTGGCAGGTGATACCCCCTGCTGGGGTGTTGGCGCCATGGCACGTCGACCTCGCGGCACATGACTCGCATGCTGCTCCCGCACCAGCAGGGGGGTGCGTCTCAGCGGACTGGTGGCACGGGGACATCAGTTTTGGGAGCAAAGGGAGACAATAAGCAAATATCAAATACTACCATAATGGGAAGGCAGGCAAAATTATATTTCACCTGATAAAATTTCATCGTGTCTGTTCCTGGCCAATTATTTGCACATTGTATGGAGGTATGAGACACTCAGCACATTCCCTTCAAAAAATGAAGCCTGCCTACCCGTTTTTATATCATTATAATCATGCTGAAAACACCCTCTTTCAACAGAAAGCAGCTTCATGCCCTCTGAGGTTCAAAGGGCTTCTCTCTGCTGACCATCTGCTGGTACTCTCTTCGACGGATGAGCCGGGGACAAATATCTCTCAATCCATTCAGAGGTCGCATAGAAATGCTAAAATGTTAGTTCTTGCTTCCTTAGGGTACTGCACAGATGTGAGTTTGATGATAGGACAGGACAGGTTTGTGTGGGATGAGGATTTCTTCTTCAAAGTCTGTTCGTGGGGGCCCAGCTGTGGGTGTTCAGTGTATCCCTAAGCCCAGTAAGAGTCTGTATTTGTTGTGGAATCTGCTCACGCGGGGCAGCTCAATATTCAGGTGCCTTCATTCCTTAGCACCTGGGGAGGGGGGAATCTTATCAGCGAGGTCCAGAGTGTATGCAAGTTTTCTGGGATAACCTTTAGGCAGGTTGTTAAAACCCAGGTGTGAAGACTCTTCAGCCAATCATTCCTCTAATTAGTAATCTAATCAGGGAGTTGCAGCGACAGCCTGCATCCACAACGGCCCGTTCTGGATAAGATTGGCCACCCCTGCCTTAGCTTCACCAACCTGAACTGTGAGTGGGACTGAAGTCTGGGGACAGATTTATCAGCTCGTTTACTGGTACTGTGGTTTCACACAAGAAACAGTGCTTGTAAAGAGCAGACGATTGAATAAAACTGTGAGACAAGCTAAAAACTAGCCTCATATTATAAAATTACATAATGTTACACATCTCCATATCCCATCTTATATAGTAATCTGATAAAATCCACAGCTTTAGGAAACTCCTTGGGTGTAAAGGAGACAGATTACAGAACATAGGCCTGTGTATTTCTCCCTCATGAAGATAAACGCCAACCTGAGGGTAGGCTTGACAAATTTCGGGCTACAGAATGCACACTGCTTAGTACTTTCAACTTTATAGAGCTACAAATTTTTAGTATTAAATAAAATTACAGTATATTTCTGTATGAAATTAAATAATAATTCTTCTTATTATTATTGATGTTATTAAGGTAACATTTTATTTTAGGGGACACAAATAATGTAGTACACTCTTACTTAATGAATTAATTAACCAGAAACTAAGTGTTAGTTACATACTGATCCCATGTTCGTTCATCGTTAATCAGTAATGACGGTTCATATATTCCATGCATTTACTATATGTGTTCATGATTTGTACTTGAGTACCAAGTGAGTGAGTTATGTGCCCCCTGAGGTAAAGTGTTACTGTTAATAATATTAAAAATCAGTGTTGTCGTCATCATCTTTGGAAGGGTACATTTTAAGAATTTTAAGAAAATCTATACATCATTGTACATTTCACTTATAAATTACAGACATTTTATTATTTATTGCATTTGGAGGAATATTTATCAGTTTCACTGGTTTGAGAGCCATCTACTGGTAGAGTTGCAGAAATGTAAATTACAAGACAAAAAGAAAGTACACAAGCATGTCACGATTCATTGCATCTGTGGTGTTCAGCCATGGATGGGACACCTCAGACATTCACTAGGCCAATTTTCTGAGCTATTCACCATATAGCCTAGTATACACACTGAATATGTTTCGTTTGTCCAGTATTAGTGTCTAGCACCCTACTGCTGTGCAGAATCTGAGGTTCCACACCAAAGACCTTAGTAAAGGGTCAACCACAGAAAATCCAGCTGACTGGGGGAGCATTTTTATCTGTATACACAATATACAGTATATTAAAAAAATTCTGTGGTTAAATATTATTAAATAAGTTGTGTTGCTTTCTAAAAAAATACAAAAATTTAATTCAATACCATAAACCTGTACTGGATGTACAGATTTATTTCTCTAAAAGTCTCTTTCAACAGTATAATAAAAACATGATCTATAAAAATAAAAAACACAACTGCATATGGAACCGCTTAAATTCAATGTACAGACACAAAACACAGGAAAACTGAAACGATCCAAGTATACCCTGAGCTCCTTCAGCGGTGAAAGCGACAGCTTAGGAGAATTTGTGCTTGGCTTTAAATCAGAGGAGATTTCTATCCCAAAGTAACAGATGAAGTCATTTACTTTCTAATGACTGTGATTTCAACACCGAGCACAATTATCAATCCAGTACATCCCACACCCCCACTGCCTACACCTGCTGTACACTTTAGGCTTTTCATGTTTGTAAAAGCATAAATCATAATTTTGTTTAAATTCATTTTTATTTGGAAGGACTAAAACACTACTGTTTATAGACCATTCTTACAATCTTTTTCTCTTATTATGTTACATTGATTGAAGGGATTCCCACCTTTAACCTCATTATCAAACTCTCATCTCTATTACTGTAGACAAGGGAGTGGTATCATTTTCACGTTTTATGTTGCCCAAGTCCACAGCCAAGCGCTGAATGTACCTCACAGGGTCATGAATGAGTAAACCATATAACTACAGAGATTAACATATTCTTGTTAGAAAATCCAAATGTAGAAAGCATCTGGAGGAATTCATCATATATTTATATAGCTGATACTATACAGCCAGGGTTTCCTGCAACAGCCATTTAATCAGTCATCATTTAAAGCATGTGTGATGATGGGTGAGTTATGCAAATTATGAGGCTGCTATAGACTGACACATGTAAAACTTATGGTACCGTTGCATTATCAAAGTTGTGTACGGGAGGGGTGGGGGGGTGAGTGGCTCTGTGCCTATGATCAGATGGTTGCCAATTCAAGCCTTGGTCTCAGCAGAACAGTCATATGTCCATAGGCCCTTGAGCAAGGCTAATAACTGCCAGGTCCAGGGGCACCTCACAATGCCTGACTTTGTGCTGTGACTCCCAAGCTATAGTGAGCAAGGCGGGGTAGTTGAAGAGAAGAACTCCAGTGTACCTGCATTTATACTTGTGCAAATGGCAAATAAAGGATTTATCATTATACAGTGGGGTACAGTGATCACTGTAACATTACAATGATCGTGAAGTTGTTAGCATAGCCTTGTGCACCATGCAGAGCGCCACATGGCACTCTTCATGAATTTAGTACAAACCCATTCCTGTAATATCGCAAAAATTGGAGAGAGGCTAATCTACAAATGACATCAATTACAGGGTGAGTGAGTTACACTTGCAAGCAAGTCTCTTTGTTAGGCATCCAGCTTGGGTATTTCCCATTTGCCAGCCAAAGTGCTTGTGGATTTTAGAAATTAGGAGCCGGCTTTCAATACTCACACAGCCGCTACCAACCTTGTAAAAGCATCTGAATGTTTCTACATCCATGGGGCGGCGACAAGATTCTCCACAGGCTACTAACAAATGGAGAACCTGATACTCAGAGGGAATGTTTCCATTGTGCACAACCTCAGACACACGAAAGCCTGCTCATAAACATTTTATGGTGCAGTTGCAAACTAGCAAACCAGACTGAAAATAAATAATTATTGACTGGGGGGGTGCAGCAAATTACTATCCTTTTTCCAAAGAAAAGGGATTTGTTGCAATGCATGAAAATGCCCAAAAGTCAACAAAAATGATTTTGTCTGGGATGAGTCAAAAACAATACAAGTGGAAAAGTCATACAGCTCAAGAGAACTGCTCAGCTTTCATAATGACTTATTTGGTACAGGGTTTTCTCAGAAAGCAGCCAACCAATGTGGCAAACACTTCACACAGAGCAGGAGTGGGATTCATACACACAAACCACGGCAGTAAGGTATTTGAACTCTCACTATTAAACCAGCCTGCTGTTAAGAGAAATGTGCCGCAAATAAAAATGAACTTTTTAATAGTACATAAATTTGTCAGGGTCAGTATCCGTCCTGCCCTACCCGTGTCTCTACCATGTTTGGCCAGCAGGGGTCGGTGGCCATCCCGCCTTTTTACTCCCTGTCTAACCTTTGTGTGCTCCCCTGCTCCTCAGACTGCTGCATGGCTCAGAGGGTTGAGTGTGTGGTGCAGAGGCTGTAATCCAAGAGCTCAAAACCAGACTCACCTGTTTTGTTTAATTATTGATTGTTGTTGTTCCTAGTGTCTGTTATTGGTTCTTTGCTTCCATGCTTTGGTTTGCCCTGCTTGTGTCATGTTTGATTTTGATTTTTTTTTCCACTTCGTCTTTCCTAGTGAAGTCAGCCCTCTGTTATGTTCCCTAGTCTCTAGTACTTCTCTGACTTGGTGGTTATTATAGTTCCCTAGTCCTTGTGCTAATTTAGTGTTTCTACTTCCACTTTTTTCTCATTGTTCCTGTGTCTCTCTTGATTGGTTAATTGATTATTAATTTTACCTGTTCCTTGTTTGCCCTGGTGTTCCTGTGTATTTATATGCCTGCCTGTCTTCAGTTCCTTAGTGAGTCATTCTGTGCTAAGTAGCTGCATGGTGTTGCTTTGTTTAGATTTTAGGTCTGTTCCCTGTGCTTCTTTGCTTGTTTATTAATTGTGTTTAGGTTCTTGAAGTTAATTCCTTATTTTTCCCTATTTGTTTTCTGATCCCTCATGGTCTGTTGTATTTCCCTGGTGTGTTTTTAGTTGTATTAAATAAACCCCTTCATATCTCAAGAGCCGCCAGTGGAGTTACCCTCGTTCCTGCCTGCCCCATGCCACACTGTGTCTGTGACATAAATTACTAAATCAGTTTTAAGCAAATTATGCACGTTCATTTTTATTTATAGAAACAAAATGACTCTTTACTTAGTAGCTTATTCTATTCAACATGTTGCAAATAATATATGCCTTAAGTTCAACCTGTCCTCAAAACGCTTCATAACTGGGGTTACAACAGTTTCACCAAACAAGGCTTACTACTTATTAAATGAACAGTGTACCACAAATAAGTTACACTCAGTAATGTGTATCCCTGAGCTGTAATCAGGAAGTGCTTTAAAGCACAGCAGCATTGTGGGTAAAGTGCTGCTGCATTCTTGGGATATAAAAGAAAAAAGCCAGACCATCACAGGTCAGACTGACTTTGTTCTGTGTAATCCGGACTTTCCTGAAAGATTAAATGACTAACATAGTAATTCCCTAACTTCTCATATAAATGCCTGTGGTACAAATTCACGTTCCAGCGGTTGATCAGCAAAGTTAATGGTCTGGTTTCAGGTGCAAAACTAAGCTCCGATCAGTTCAATAGCTGGAAATAAATTTTGGATATGCTCATTAAAGCTTTTAATTTGTCAATGATAAAAAATAATGATGCCTGGGCCAATCTAAGTCTATTCAAATATTATACTGACCGACAATACAGTACTACAAAACTGTCATACTGTGATCTTCTGAAATAGTGCTCATATATACATATGATTAACTCACACCGTGTAGCACTTTTGTCTTTTTCTCTGAGACAAAAAAGATTCAGATTAAACTTTAGAAAGATAACTGCGTGTGACAAAGCACTTAACCCTCTTTCCTAAGCGGAATCCCCCTGGAGAAGGAAGTGTACCAAGCTAACACTCAGCTGCTTAACTGACGTAACCTAAGTTTGTCTTCTTCTTTTATGTAAACCTCCCCCAAGCCTTTTCAAGACCAGGGGGGTTATTATCCACAATGAGTAACTGCAAAGTCTTCTTTAGTTTTCGGGTAAAACGTAGTTTGAAAGGATACCAGACTGACTCCCCAAATCAGTTTTCAGTCCCTTTTTCAGTACATTTTTTCCCCCGGTCGGTAAATCTGCTTGACCATTCGGTCTAACCATATGACAATGATTGAATGAACAGCAACTTTAAACAATGCATACTTGCATTATAATACAAATGGTCCGTAAACCAGATCGCGTTTAATAATCATGTTTGAGGTGAGTAATTATTTGTGATCTGCATGTAGGTAGTACAGAGCTGTTTTTGGTGAAGCAGCAAACACGAACTGGCTCTATGGACCGAAATCTCAGCTGGAATCCTGGCAAACTGGGTAGTCGATAAAGTCGGCTATTTTACTTTTTGCAAGATTTTCTTTTAAATGCAAAAACGTGCGAATGGGGCAGGTGGGTTACACGGCTAAATTTTCCGGCATATTTGTAAACTGCACTACGGCTTATGTGTAACTAGGCTACTCTAAAAGAGACGAACATACCGCTTACCATCACCGTCCATCCTCGGTGCTGACAGTGGGGAACACCGGTGTTCTGCGCCATGTTGTCCTACCTTGTCGAGTTGTCCTACTGTAGCGCGTTTTGACAGATATATATCTGGGCTACCCCATTGAAAAATGAACGCTAATGTAATTTTTATGAACTGAAAGCGGACAGTCCTAAAAGTAATAAATAAGTAACTATTTAAAAAAAAAAATGAAGTCATGTAATGTGAGTGGTAGCGTGGTAGTCTGAAATAATTATCACATGGTATTACAAGCGTTAAAGCTACAGGTAGAACTTCTCGATAGACTGAAATAATTTATCAGAGCATCCTACCTTTATAAAATGCAGGGATAGTCAATTTCCATATACTAAAATACTTTGTACTGTCATAAGTATGTGAGCAATATTATGGACAGAACCCATGTCAGGTACGTCGATATACAACATACAAAACAGTGATAGTAAATCAGCGTGATACTGTTAGTAAAGTGTGATACATGGATTTAATAAAGTATTAAAAATGTATGAACGTTTAAAGACACACAAATACGAAAAATTACACAAGACAGCTCTAACGACAACGCAAGCTAAGATGATCAATGGACGGTTCCTCGGGCACGAGAAGGGAGCGTGATTTCGTTGTGAGCATGCGCAGTACTCAACTTTAGGACGTTTCGATAGGTAGGATGAAATGTTAGAACGCCCCCTGACTCGTGCCCGAGGGCCCCAAGGATTTTTTTGCCTGCGGACGCCAGAGTCCCCAAAATCGCATCTGCGGGTAGTGCTAAACCACGTAGAATAGTTGGATCGGTTTGGCTTAAATTCCAGGGAAAGCTACTTAGTGTGTAGTCTCGGCAGCATCGAGTCGGTTAATTGATCATCTGATATGATTAGCACCACCGGATCACTCCTCCGGAGTCTAGGGTTTCTCCACGTGTGTGATGCCTGCGTGTTCTCCCTATGTCTTCGTAGGGTTTCCTCCGGGTTCTCCGGTTTCTCCCCACAGTCAAAAAACAGCTAAAGTCTACTACGAACATTTTAAAAACATTTATATGATTTATATAAATTATATAAGTAAAATATATTTTAATAATGTATGTAAAGAATACATTTTTGGCAACTTTAGCAATTTTAGTACAATGCTGGTTCATACTATTTTTGTATTTGTTTTCATATTTTAAATCGTGTGTGAGTGTGTGTTCTAATGTCGATATACAGTTTGTCTTTTCCGCAGCAATTAACGAGGGAACTCCTATTGAAACAACATGGAATGGTAGAAGCCGCGCGTAAGATTGATTCCGTTTATTTTGTATGAAATATAAGTTCAATTATAAAACATTTCTCAGATATTGCGTGTAAAACATTTAATTCTACTTTCAATTATGCGTAGTTCCCATATAAAATTATTCATAAGCTTGAATGGTGAGTATTTCTTACCGAGAGGCTTTCAGACGGTAACCAGTAGAATATTACTTTTATATGCAAGGAAAAGTTTTATTACATAATTATGGATAGTATTTTACTCTTTATAGTTATTCTTGAAGGTCTGAATGGAGGAGTTTGAGATATTTAATGACCTCAGGAGCTTTCTGGGCAGCAAGCAGCAACTCATTTCCTTTTGATGTTGCCATTGATGGTTGTGACACCATTTTTTTAACTATAGCATTTTCGAAATTTTTTGTATGAAAAACTATTCAAAAATGTTTAAAGCTGTAATAATTTCTCAAATGACACACTATTTCTTATCTCCTTTGTGTAAAGCACTTCAAGTAACCTTTGTGCATGAAAATCTGCTATATGAATAAACGTAACTAAATTACAAAGTCATATGTAATCATTTCTTTTATTGAATTGCTAATTTCTGAAGAATACACGGACAAAAATCAGAACATATACTTTCAGGATGAGTAAGGAACTGAAAAATCACCTTAGGTTCATGTGCTGGCTCTCATCCTTGGAGGCTATTTTAACTTTCTGGCCTGCAGTCAGCCCAAGGTACGATAGGGCATACTCCCACCAGGGGGCCCATAAGGTTACCATAAAACATGTTTGTGCAGTAGTGTGGTGCAGCCTATAGCTGGTCATAACCACTATGATGAAAGGACCAGAGCAGCCAAAGATTTCAAATGCTGTATTTTATTAGTGGCCTAACTGAACTATGCAAGTACAACTCAAAACGTGCCATCTATGGTCATTTATTTCTTTCTGTAAGGAAAAAAAAACACAAAAACATTAAGCACACCACATATACATTTTATGTGGCATTCAGAAGTTAGGAGCTTTTCTTGGGTGATTTGTTTACATAGATACACTGGATTTCTTTAACAAAAATTCAGCTTGCCCTTCCTAAAAAGGTGCATCTTCCAAACATCTAATTAATACTATAGAATTCTTTAAACTTGTTAGAACTGCTCAGGGTCAGTACGAAATCACAAGGGGTATCACAAATTTGCGTCTTGCAACAACATAATGTACTACATAGGTGGAATTGGTTCAGTGAGTCTTATAGGCAAATCAGACAGAAGAGAAATGCATAACAGAATATTGATGTGGTAGCATCCTAGTGTATGTTGCTGAAAACGTATATTTAAAGCGTATTAACTGTAGCTAGGTTTTTGTACCCTTTAAGTAACCTTGAATATCACGATTTGGAGAAGGGATCATTTGGCATAATAAGTTTTCACCAGGAAGCTTTTGACAGAAAAAATTAGACTTTCTCAAGGCACCCAAGTGCACCTTCTTACAATCAGTTTATTACCCAGTTTGACGTCACTCTCTCAATGTGCTCTTTGCCACCCTCTGCTGGGTCTTGGGCCACACAACATTTTCTTTTGGTTCAAGCCCCCAAAACTTGTATTACATCTAATTATTGACACCACAGACACTTGTCCACAAATGTATTTTATGCGTCTAAGATACATTAAATGTAATGGGCCAGAAGTAACATTCAAAAACATGCTGACGTGTAGTATTTTAATGTTAAAATATGAATATTAATGGAGTGGTTGTGAATAAAACCACATTTTCATTTACATGTATTCATAAAGAGCAAGAAAATAATATTTGCAATATTGAGATTTAAAACTGCAAATGTGTATGCCAACATGGTGAATTTACTGTGCTTTCAACAGTCTTTACAATGAAGGTACATATAGTCAAATTACCACCATAAAATACAGCCTGGTTTTAAAAATGCTTTAAATGGGTAATAGAAGATATGGTTCAAACTTGTTCTAACAAGCAAAGTAGGAAATGGAAAGAAACACAAAGTCTTTATATACAAGCTTAGTTTGTTACATGTTTGTTAAAAAAAACTGTTAGACAGTTAATACTGTTTAACATCCTCTGGTGTCTTCAATTTAAATACCACATACATCAAGCATAAACCACATGCTGTTTATGACTTTTAAAATAATAACCTGGGCTTATATGGAAACAAAATATTTGGATAAAAAAATTCAAATACTGAAATAGACAAAAAGCATGAGGTTTTAAAAACAGGTCAGAATAGACATAAATATTTAGATTTTGTTTTACTTTAAATTTACAGTCATACTGTAATTTTCAGCAAAGTAAGTGCTTAAAAGGTAATCGATGGAACAAACTGCATACATTAAACAATAACTGATGTTAAGGCCGGGGGTAAACAACGATTTTTGTCAGTGTGTAATAATTTCTGAAATGTGTTTAAAAACTGCTTTGGTCTTACAAGTACCTTTAAATCAGATTGCATAGATGAAGCCAAGTGTCTTAAATAGTGCAACAAAGCAAACAATGGAATTTGACTCATAGCAATGATGAGATGTGTCATAGTGTACCTTTTTATATATTCATGTACACACTGCAATCCAATCAGAATAGCAAGTCACGACACACAAATACTGGAAGAAACAGGTCTGGGGTGTGAGGGTACTGTGCCTTCACAGAAAGGTGTCTAGAACAAGCAGAAATGTGCAGCACGAGGCTATGGGAAGAATTTTTATTTTCCTGTTAGCCCTGTGTAAAATATTTAACCAAAAAAACAGAGGGGTATTTGTATTAAAAAAAACCCTTGAAAAGAGGATGCAAAAAAACAAAAAAGGGAAAGTAGAAATTGCTTTGGAAATGAATAGGGGAAAGTATTAAATGAATAGGGGATTAACAGATTTTCCTGACTGGTACATCAATCATTCAAAGGATTTCAAATAAGATATAACACTAAATAAGCTATTGTTATTTATACTCTATAATAGATGACACTAAATTACAAAAACAAAGTATTGCCCTACCTTGAAGTAAACTACTACCTTGTGTTTTGGTGAGGAGATCTTTATTTTTACAGCAAAAGACTCCACATTAGTCTTTCAGACAAGTCACTGTGTCCTTTAAGGACATGACATCATATGTAAGTGGCCCAGCCAAAATAAAATAAAATAATAACAACAACAATGGAAATACTAAACCAAGGCTTCTCCACACAAAATCCACATTCCTTTGGTC
Source organism: Mormyrops attenuatus (assembly GCA_026777985.1). NCBI lineage: Eukaryota > Metazoa > Chordata > Actinopteri > Osteoglossiformes > Mormyridae > Mormyrops > Mormyrops attenuatus. The sequence continues at coordinate 19,434,551 of JAODKC010000044.1, read as the reverse complement.
TTCCTGCTTTTATCGCTTCCTGCAATTGCCACGTCGAAAATCATACACACAAAACACTCAGGGTGCCAGAACAGAAGCTCCTTTCAGAAAAGGGCCCCAATCAAACCGCAACTGAATAAACATCAAGTTCTGGTAGACTGATGAGAAGTCGAGGGAACCGAGAGAAGCGGAAATCTGGGGATTACCGTACACTAGCCTGCCCCTGACAGAGTAACAGCAAACATGGAGGAAGACGTGTGAAAGGCTGCCATTAAACACAAGTAACTGGACATCCTGAGTTCTTCCGTTTATGCTGCATCAAACGATGCCCCATGTTGCCAAAAAAAGCTGCTGAAATGCCCCAGAAAGACATGCAGCATCATAAACACACGAGTTCACCATGGTTACCTCAAACATAACAAGGCCGCAGTGTGGGAAGTAGCATGAGAGCACATTAAACAAGACAAAGCCCTAAGGTTGGTTTCCTGCACTGAGAGGTCACTATGGGAAGCTGCCACCTTACAGGAGCAGCAGTCAGGGCTGCCGTCACTGACCCACAGTGAAATTGGGCATCTCACTCCTGCATCCCATGCTCCAAAGTGGAGCTGAGGGTCCCCACAGAGTAGAAGTGCATGATCCAAGCATCACTGCCACAAGGCCCATGCAGGCTGAATACCACAGAGCTGCTGAAGTTCCCCATTCAAAGTGCACACGTTACTCCAATCATTTTGTCAATTCTGTCACTTCATATGGCAGCTTTCTCTTTCTGCATTGGTTCAAGAACTGCAGATGGCTCTTGCTTCTGAATTTCCAAATAGTTTTCTGTTTTAATGACATTACCATCATGGTGATTCTCTGGGGGGGGGTATAGCAATATGACTGTTCTGGTGTGGGTCTTTTCAGGGAGGAAAATGTATTGAGATTGCCCTACTCTTTAGGAACATCATTTCAAAAGGCTCAGTTTAAATCCACCACTTACAAATTGCATTGTTGTTTCATGACACCAATTCTCACTTTCAAGCAAAAGAGCAGTCACAGGATCAACCATTAGCCAAATTTGGCACGGTACGGGTGCTCATTCTGTCCACTAGGGGGTAGCAGCGCATCACATACCCTCACCAACACCTCTGATGTGTTCCTCTAACAGGATATGAAGAGGAGGGGCTGCGCATTGCTTTCTGTGAATACATTACAGAACGTGCCCAGAGACCTAAGGCTCCGAAGTGGTGAAGTTTTAAAAGACGGAAGAAAAAAGCGAAAAAAAAAAAAACAGGTGGAGAAAAGGCAGTCAATTTATTAGCAGAGCCCTTGGGATTTTTAAACTGCATGCCACCCTCTGGCAGCTGTTTCTCCAGCTGGGTCAGTAGGGTGTGGTGCCCTCCCACTCCACGAGGTACTGCACCTTTCCCTCGGGGGTGATTCGGCGAGCCAGCACCTGGTACCTCTCACCGCAAGTGAGCCGCCCGGCCGCCCCGAAGTAGCTGGTGATGGAAGACTTGAGGTGGGACAGGGACGAGTCATCCTCGCTGATGCTCTCGAAGGTGTGGCTGTCGATGGCGCCGTCGAGCGCCTCGGGGGCATCCTCGGACTCCAAGGCGCCCTGGCCTAGCTCGCTCTCGGCCGTGGCCTTCCTGGTGGCGAGCATGGCATAGCTAGAGGTACGTAGCTTCCTCTTCCTGCTGCCCACGTTCTTCCTGTTAAAGGGGAGGGAGAAGCCTGTTAGAGCCAAGGCAGATGCGATGGCCCTCGCTCCGCCTCAGATCACACGCCAGCCGCCACTGAAATTACAGTCGATTCTTTATTTTTAACATGCTGGCTGAAGTGTGCAGTTCAGGATGAGAGCCCTGCACAGCATGCGTCCAAGGTCACACACACATACAGACACACATACACACAGTGTCGCCGCGTGGGGCACTAATCACCATGCCTTGGGTTTGTCTACCCACCATTCCATCTCCACATTTCACACTGAACCCAACAACCGCTGCTGTGCTGTTTCTGCAGTAAACAAACTTGGGGAGCGACGGATCTCGAGACCTTGGCTTGGAGATTCCAAGCACAATTAAAACATGGAAATTATGAGAAGCAGAGTATGATGAAAGTTGCAGCATTTTGTGCTGCCGTACCGAGAAAAATGGGTCCACCTGCACACGCGCGCACACACACACACACACACACACAAAGAGATTGCTTTCTAATGGCAGGAACTAAGAACTGATTGGAACCGCATCTGCTCTGAATTGTGTCAGCCCTTAAGGCAATCATTTCAAGAAAATACAAAACCTGGAAAAATTACGTGATAAACTTCAGGCCTCTCATTTGAAACACTGTATTGCCTTTCAAGAATTTCCATCTCATACCCCCCCCCCCCCCAGCAGGGGGTGCCATGGGGGCTTTCATCTAAAACAAGCACCGAATACCCCCGTGTTGGGAGTGCTAATTTGGGAGCTTATCAGAGCCCCCAGGCAGAGACACTTCTGTCATAATACTGGAACATAAAAGCAAATGGGGAAGGGGGCTACTTTAAGTGCCCCGTTTGATCTGCTCCTTAGCAATGTTGCACAGCAGGGATGCTCCTTCAGTTGCCATGGGACCGTGCCGTCCTCTGTTGGAATCTCAGCATCCACTCGCACCCCCCCGTACACCGCCTCTCCAGAGCCCGGCAGGATAATGAGAGCGCAGATCTAAAATAAACCCTGAGAGGGGAGAGGTGAACGGGGGCCGGCTGCCCCAACTTGTGCGCTGCCCTTTAAATTCCCACAGGAGGCTGCGAAGAGAGGCTGCGAGGTCACGCAGGGAGGGGAAATGCAGGCGCACCGTAGAACGCCGGCTACCCCCCAAGACGGGGCCCTCATTACTGGGGAAAATGAAGAGCTTTTCTGGACTCCCGTATGTTCCGGCATGAATGGCTAAAAACGCGTGAAGGGTTTACAGGAAGCTGGTGTCCAGCTTGGAATCTGCACATGCTCAGAGCGCCCCTGACCTTAACCTCTTCCTCTCTGTCATGTCCGGATTTTATACCTCATCTCATTTTCCACCCCGGAATAAAGAGGTCAATCAGTTTATGGGCCGGAGTCCAGCTGGCATCAGTGATATGAAGAGGTTTTTATTACCAGGTTATTTGTATCAAAGGCCAGCAACAGTGCTTATGATTCTACTCCGTCGCAGTGTACAGGCATATCGTTTAGTAACCAGGAGCGCCGTGAAGGTAATGCCAGTTAAAACTGAAGCTCAACCCATCAGTAATGTTTAACTTGGCCACACTGCTAAATCTGCCATTTCATTTTCTTTGCATGCCTGACATATCCTAATGCTAACAGTTATGTAGCACGGCAGTAAGTACAATGGGCTGTGCGAGGCTCAGCAGCCTCACACCTGCAAGACTCAGGGTCAAATTCTACCCTCAAGTTTCTTTCTGCAGTTCAAAGTGATGCAGTCAGGCTACCTGCAGTCTAACCTGCCCACGTGGCTGGCGATGGATTTCCCTCCCTGCTTTGTGTCCCGGAATAGTGCCTAACCAACCCTGAACTGGAAAGGATAGCGAAGAACAGCATATAACAATATTTTTATACTTGATAATTACAGCAGGGTTGTTAATGTATGTACACAGAAAGTGTGTAAATACACTTTTTAATTTAGCCAATACTAGTAATTGGAACATAATTTATATAATTATCTTTATTATTTACTAGAATTGTTATATTCACTATGTTGTAGCCTTATGAATTTCCTAAATATTCAGGTGACAGGAACCATATTCAAACCACAGTTTGAAGATAATTATTGCTGAAGAATACCAATGCTGATCAAGCTAAAAATATCTCTACTGCTACTAAGCATCAGGAAACTGACTCATCCGTCAGGCTTACAAAGGCCGTATTTGCTGTAGGATCCAAACATACAGACTGCTGTCTGCATGTCCAATATCATGACCAATGAAAATCCGTGTGTTATACATAACACACCAAAAACCAGCGCATATAAGCTCCGAGTCGAAAAATGCAACAAATCCATAATCCCTGGTATCTCCCTCCACCTGCCATTTATGGTAGAGTCCCTCATTCATATGTGTTTAAACCGTTTTCACTGCCTTTGTGCCCCTGAGCAGAGGCACTGTCTGAAAGAGGAGCTCATGGAACAGCTCGGGGAACATCACCTCCGACAGCTAAAGCCAACAGGTCTCCCATCTGCCAGGTTACTGATCAGGCGCAATACAACCCCAAGCAGCAGGATGCGTGGGTGGCTGGGGGCTTCTCTAGGGTCCTCATTTGAGGTGTCCCTTGAAATGTCTGCCTCCAAGTGAGCCGCTCGTCTCATCATGTTTGGCATTTCAGGTCCAGAAGTTACAAATCCAGACCAAGATTTTGTTTCTACTAACCTGTTGAGTATAAAGAGTCACAGTCACTGAGTACTCAACTGGTTGGTAGAAACAAAATCTTGGTCTGGATTTGTAGCTTCCGTAGATCTGAAATGGCCAACACTGCAGTTAAGAGACTGCCCAGTCACCAGTCTAGTGATATTTCAGTGACTTCAATTGATTCGAACTGTGTTCAAGTCTTCACGTGTATAGGCACGAAAGTGAGACCACACGACAAAGGGGAAAGTCCGTACCGGAAGTCATAGGACACACTTGTGGTGGCCGACCCAGAAGTGCTTGCTGCGTCTGTGGAGTCCAGGTCCAAACTGAAAGTCCGGCCAGAGCTAGTGCTGGAGAGATAAAAATAGTGGAGAAAGAAAATACACATCAGACATGGCAGGTTTTCAGACCATGACAGGTTAAATCCCAAATTCATTCAGGCCCGTGTTTGAATTCCTTGTCAGAGCGCCTCACTCCAAATCCAGCTCGCCATCCCAGGTCACGAAGCTGTCATGCCCGTGCTCCGCCGGCTTACACCTGAGCCGTGATCACACATAGAGACACAACAGCAGAGCACGACCGCCGCTCATCTCTATCCCGCTATTTGCCGCTCGACCAAGGCCGTTGATGCGAGCGGACTTCAGAGACCGAGTTTGGCAGAAATACGCCAAAGGCTTGGGAGACAGAGACAAAGATTCATTCCAACCTGGTGCCCCCAGATAACCGTTCCTTCACTGACCGGCCATCTTGTTGGTTAGGGATTAGTCCTGGCTGGCAGCTGGCGCAGGAGATGCCCCCAGTGAGGCTGGAAGGGCGGGATGAGGGGTGCAGTTACTCCTCGTTTCTCTTCACTTTTTTTTCGGGCATCACACCCTCCCCCCTCCCCACGCCTCATTCTCAATCTCATTCCTCACGCTTTTTAATTGTTCCCGAAGCCAAAACGCAGCTCCTGTTAATTATTCGGAGCGAAGCGTCTGAGCGCCGATAACCTTTACCGTGAGATATAATTAAACTACTTCAATTAGCACTCTGCTGAAAAACTGTTTTGATGGAATACAATTTTATGGTCTTTTCAGAGGGAATAAAAAATAGAAACACAAATCAAGGTGACGGCACGAGGGATGGCGCCTCACTTAATAAAAGCAAGGAAGTGGCTTTCCAGATCCGGCTCCACTAATGTTTGTGCTGGTGTTACTGAAGCGTATTGTATCAATGGCTGGCTCCCCAGCACCCATCCCCAGTACCTACAAAGTGGCCAACAGCAACAGGTGGGAAACCTCCGAATTAATTAACGTTCAACAAAAAGACCATCCATCCACCCATCCATCCTTTAACCACTCATCCTAGTCAGGGTGGAGTGGCCTGGAGCCTATCCCAGGTAGCACAGGGCACAAGGCTGGACACCCTGGGCTGGATGCCGGTTAATGCCAAAACAAGCACAGTGGAAACCTATTTTTTTTTTAAAATTACGCCACTCTTTCCCATCACAGCCATTCAGGAAATCCCACAATGAAAGGCCTGCTGTTTCTTCCCCGCTCGCAGGAAATCAGAATGCTAATCAAGCCAAACAAACAAGAATCAAAAATGATGCATCTCCACTGTCAAGAGCTTTGTTTATTCACCCACCCACCCCCCATCTGGGAGCCAAGGGGGTCCAGATTCACGGCCGTCATACGACCCTCGATGTTGCACCTCTGCCCTTTTGAAATATTTATGGCAATGGCGGCCAGCCGCCCCCCACTAACCCAGCGCCCCCCCCCTCAAGCCAGGGAGAGTATAGTCTTTAAAGTGGTTGCGACAAAGGCCAATAACAACTCTATAAATAAACGATGAGGTGCCAGCAGCAGGCTGGGGTGCCTAAGAAGGGGTGAATAATAGCTTTAGAACGGCCGGATGGCCCCAGTGACCCAAAGGATCCACGCCTGTGGATTTCAGTCATGTGACCCAACGGACCCACGCCTCTGGATTTCAGTCATGTGACCCAAAGGACCCACGCCCGTGGATTTTAGCCATGTGACCCAGTGGTCCACTTCAGGCTCACCTGTTCATTAACCATTACTTGGTTACCTCGATACATCCAGGTTTTTTGAGCTATTTGTTTGTACTCTTTGTTTACACTGTCATGGAAACAAAGTAAAATGAAAACCTGTAAAGTTTCAGTGCCAGCCCAGGCTGCGTGAGTAATACTCCAGGCAAAGAGCTGTATGAAACAGGTCTGAAGGCCATTTCAGCTGCCTGGGAAGAGTTTATTTTTAAGGCAGTTTACTGGCTGGCAGGGTATGCAGAGGGTTAGGGCAGATGTCAATGCAGGACGGGATTTCAGATGAGTATTGACTTCTTGTCTACCATTCCCAGCTTGGCAGATGTTGCCTGACACGAAGCACTACGCGTTCATGGCCTCTGCAGCTTTATTCTAATGCACCTGCTGTGCCTTCAAACCGTCTGAAAACCGACAACTGCTCCACTAATTAAAAGGGAATGTAGGAGCGGTAGATGGACTGGCCGCACACCCAAGGCGTACTAAGGCCTTGCGCCTGGGACAGGCTCCAGGTCACACTTGTGACCCTGAGCAGGATGGTTACATGATTAGATGGATGGATGGATGACTCTAAGAATGGCAACCATCAGATACATCAGTATCCCAGCAAAAGAGAAAAAACTAACAAAAACAGAATTTAAACTGGACCCATACAAGGAAATGAAGTATTAAAATAATATTAAATTTTTCTTAAAATCACCTTCATTTAACAAATATGCTAACTGTTTGACATTACACATGCATATAGAAGATGTCCACTTATCTGCTGCAAAAAAAAGATGCATAGATATGAAACTTCATGACCTGAAAGTTTAAAACACAAAAGAAGTACATTGTATTGCCTGTATGCTAAATAACACTAAAACGTCTATAATCGCTGCCTCTCTTACCGCTCCTCTGGGACTCGATAGCAATCCACTTTTCACCAAACCAGGAGACACTGCAATTAAAGCGAAATGTTACCTCTTAAGGCTCTGCAGCTCGTCCAGCGTGAAGTCGAAGATGCTGGCCATGTGATGGTTGGAGCTCCAGGAAGACGTCAGATCATTCTTCACGGACAGGGAGACAGACAGATGGGCGTTGTGTTTGAAAGTGCTCAGGGAAAAAGGTACCTCCAGGTGTGTCACTACGCTTAGACAGCCACCGCTCAGCTGGTCTGGGTTCTGATGGCACTCATTAAAATCGGACAGACCCGTAGATTAGAGGGCATGCTGGAGGGCTGCTTACACACTATAAATAAAATAAAATCAAATACAAATAGAAGCTGGTGGGGCACAATGTCACCAAGGGCAGATAGCAAAACATGACCCATATGTGGATTGAAAGCACTTGGTGTCATTGGCAAGGACGACAGGCAGAGGGCGCTATAAGGAGAGGCACAGGCAGGCAGTCAGGCCTGCGGGTATACCAGACACATCACGCCATGGGGAGCAGAGAGGCAGGAGGGGAGGATGGGAGGGAAGGAGGCCCGGCAGACGGACAGCACAGCGAGAGGCGGCTCACGTTGGGGATGGCATCCTCTAGCAGCCACTTGGATCTCTTCTTCTTCTTCTTCCTCTTCTGAGGCAGGAACTCTCGTGGCACCGTGCTACCCCGCAGGGAGGAGACAGACAGCCTGAGCACGCTTTGACCGGGGTGTCACGCCATCACTGCCAACCCCACCCCCGACCTCCAACCAAGCCGTGCGTTGCCTCCACTCCAAACGCTCCCCCGCTCCCGTGCACCCGGTTTAAAGCTCTGCCACCGGATACGCTAGCGGTGGCCATCCGCCCTGGCGGTCCGACTCCTGAGGCATTCATCTTCTATGCTGAACAGCGCCCCCTGCTGGGGGGGTCACCCCATATGCTCAATAACCATCGTCACGTTTGGGCGATGGCCAGGTAAATGGCAAAAAAGCGACGGGAATGATGGGACTGTGGCCGACACCCATGTGGGTTTCTCAGGGGGGTGCTCAGACTTCTGGGAAGCCGATGCAATGATGAGAGATCGGTGAGCAGCCTGCCGTTCCCGTGACAATGTCGGCCGGCTTAAACGGTAGAATGAGTTTTTTTTTTGCAGTATGTTCGTCTATGCTTTCGTCTATGCTTTCGTCTATGCTTTATGTACTTGCTGCCATATGCACAATAATTTCCCTATGGGATCAATAAAGTTAATCTAATCTAATCTGTCACCCCCTTACGCTGGCATCCTTACAGTGGACAGTCAACTTGGATGGGGCTCTGGCTTGGGAACACACAGCCTGAAGTGGAAACGATGTCATTCTTACAAGATCAAAGATTATAAAATACCCAGGTCTGTGACACTGTAAAGCGGTAATTGTTTTCTTACACTAATAGGGTAAAAGCATGGTAAACCAGGCAGCAAAGCAGCTTCTTCCCATATTTCAACGGTGGTTGAGAAAGTCAGGAGAGTATGAGATCATGACCCTGCCAGACCTTGAGCGCACACAACTGATCCAAACCCCCGAAAGACCGGTCTTACCTGTTCTTGCCGCGGCTGCTCTTGCTCCCCTCCCTTGCCTCACCACCAGGCACCCTCTCTGGGAAGAGCTTCGAGGGGGGGTTGGGGGGAACGCGCGTCCGCAGACGGAAGATGCATTTCCTTTTTTTGATCTCCTTCCCGCAGAGAAACCTACGAGATTTCAGCCAGCATAAACCCAGGTACTGACTTACGGGAAAACTGGGAGATCCTGCCCCCCACATCACGAACCAGAAGGTTCTGGAAGAAAAAGGCACTCCAACACACATATGTAGGGGCTGAGAATATGTGCGGCAGCCTGTTATGGTAATGGCCCCGCAGACACCATAAGGGCCACCACTGTAATGCGATGTGTTTCAAGCATCTCACTGCCTCGGGGTCAAGATTTATCTTACTTGCTTTTATAGTTGTTGAGAGCATCAAGGAGGTGCTGGGTCCTCTCAGACAGTGGAGTATTGGAAAGCTGAAGGGGGGGGGGGGGCAAAAAAAAACCTTAGAGGGAGTGAGGCAGACAGCCTGTCAGAAGACACAGAGCTGCAGGCATTTCCATGTTATGCGCATTGCTCTCCGTTACACTGGGCCTTCCAGTCGGGCCCCAGCGGGCATTAAAACAGGCCACTCTGCTGACATGCTTGCTGTGACAAGCTACAGGCCCGTACAGCCCCATAAACGGCCAGACCACATCGAGACGTCCCCAGAGGGGATACAACTGACAGGAAGAGGAGTGCAGCTTGCGTGACTTTCATTATAAATACGAAAAACTGCCCAGTCAGATCCGAATGTATATTACAGTGCAGTGTGGAGAAGGTAGACAGAGCACTGTCAGATTTAAATTTAATTTAAGCTTAAATTCTAGAATCAACGAAAAGGGAACAGCTGGAAGTTATAAAAGATGGTTTGGTCCCCTAAATTGTCCCCGAGTTTCATTTTCATTTGTAGAGTTTTACAGTAATCCATCAATGATTAGCGCCAACCTTGCCCAGTTGGAAATGCTCCCAGTTGGTGGAGACGAAGCTGAGGATCTCCTCCAGCTCAAAGTACTTCTTCTTACTCTGGACGCCCAGGTTGTAGAGGGCGAGATGCACCACATCCACCCTGGGGAAATCAGGGGTGTCGCGATCAGAGAATCAGCCAAATGAAAGCGGCCTTCCGGAAAGCTCCACAGCGCAGCGCAGCCTCACGTCATACATTTGTTAAATGGAGCCTTTTCTGGGCCTTGAGGGGCTTCAAGCTACCCCTCTCCCCCAAAGGTAACCCTGGTGTTCGTTCGTTATGCCTGAAAATACTGCCTGCTTACCAATGCAGTGAGGAAACAAGATTTCAATTGAATTCTGACAGGATGGAAAACCGTGATAATGAGCAGGATCCGATTAATATGATTATTAGCTTTACAACTGATGTGATACCCAAAAGGTCCAACTGCTTCCACAAGACTTCAGGCTGATTAGTAACATTTTTATACATAAAAACAAAAGACCATCCAAGCGTTGCATGTGCATAAGTTGTTAAATTATGTGTTTCCAGTATATTCGTATATTTCACACTTTATTATTAGTGCTGAAGGAAACAGTCCGTGAGCAGATATTAATGCAATTATTCCTATTAAAGCCCACATGGCAGAAAGAATTTGAAAGTAAGCAGCAAACTGAAGGAAAAACGCTGTTTCTCTGTGTTTCTCTGACAGAACTAGAAAAATAATAGGAATGAACCATGAACCACCATCTACTGTTCACCAATCAGGGTCCAGGCCATTACAGCACATGACAGAAAAGCCATGTCACAGGTCATATGTTGGGAGCGTAGAGGCGGCCGCTCACCATCTCAGGGCCAGCCGTTTGATGTACTCCACCCCTTTATTGCACACTGCACAGATGAACAAGTAAAACCTGGAAGAAAAATGGAGGGAAAAAAAAGAAAATGCGGTGAGACTGAGCATTTAGGAGCTTTGAAATACTCACCAACACAACTGTCCTGCTCCAAGTCATCATAACCCCTATACGAGCTTTTTATGAAAAGCTGACAGGGAGTTCCGAGACCCTCCTTCATAACTCCACCTCGACTTAAAACATTTCCGAAATGCCCCTGAGCGCATTCTCAGCAATTAAGCAAAAAGTGACGCTTTGTCTCTGATGTCTAACGCTTCCTCTTATCGAGTGAAGACACAGAATCTTTAGCCTAAAGCTCAGTCTTGTTACAAAAAGAAACTCCTACCTCAGCTGAGCAGAGGAAAAAGTTAAACAGAAGTTATCCAGATAACACAGAACAGCCACTAAAACTGCCTTTTCTCATCCTCTGCAAGATATGTTTTCTAATACACAATAGTTTAGTTTGAATAGCTGTAATGGAACATGTACGGATAGCAGAGGGACAAAAATGACTGAGGCTGTGGGTGATGTTGATCCCTCAAAGGCTGCGGAATGGTTCTGGTTGCCTGTTCGCTCTCCCCGGCCTCGCCTCTCACGTACCGGTCTCCAAACATCATGGACTCCTGCAGGCACTGGATGCAGGCCTCGTGAAACCACTGCTGACACCGGAAGCACTGCAGCATCTTCAGGTACCACCTGGGCAGAGCACAGAGCCTGGGTCAGATACTATGGAGTTCCTGCTGCTGGACCCGTATGGTTGTGGGTTCGAAGCCCTGGCCTGTCACATGTCCTTTTTAACTATCTGACGCACACCCTTTTTAATACTTGACCGCTGTGTCATAACAAATGTAAGTTACTCCTCAAATTCCATATTCAGCCATCACATACTTCTAAACACCTCACCATGTTGAGGTTTAAGTGCATTAATTTGCCTGCTGAGCCCATAGCCATACGATGCCCATGACCACTGGAACGTCAGGGTCTCAGGGCAAATTCAATGGCTGTCATAAGTCCCGCCTATCGACCTGCCAATCCCACTGGCGCTGAAGGATGTGCGTATGAGGGCATACTATGAACACACTCCTAACCACTGAGAAACTCCTATACTGTCTGTAACACCTCGTCATGTTTCTCATCTTTGGGGAGCATGTGCATGGTGTCGCTGCAGCATGTTGGTGCTGGAGAGTCTTATGCTATTAAAGACATGGATACTGGATCAGAGGGAGAGCAGTTGGCAGGAACAGTGCCGATTGATGGCGGATTTCCTGCAACTAAGAGCCGTGCGTCCATGAATTTGTTACAATGTGAACATTAATTTGCTGTTTATTTTTCTTAGTTAACTGAAACATTTTCCTTTTTTACAAATAAGGGTAATTTGCTGCCCTTTAGTAAATCACACGCAGAATGAAGAGCAGCTTTTTAAAATAAAATTTTAAGCGAGATACCTAAAAAAAATCTACAGCTGATCAATACTCAACACTGTCTGTTTTCCAGGAAGATCCCAGGTAGGGTTAAATTTGGGGAATTTTCTGTTATTTCTCAAATATTCCTGGTACTTCCCACTTGGAATATTTCCAAAATTCCCAAGCTTAACTTCCCATGGAATGGAAAGTTTCTGGAAATTTACTGCCCCTTTGCAAACCTAGTCCCTGGTAACCCTGGAAATTACTCTGCTTTATAAATATGCAACATATGTGTGTCACTACAGATAATTGGGGCAGCGTGTGGCTCAGTGGGTTAAGCCTCTGTGCCTGTGATCAGAAGGTCGCCGGTTCAGGCACGGCCTTGAGATGTCGGCGGGTCCTTGAGCAAGGCCCTTAACCGAGAGCTCCCTAGTCGCCGCAACAGGTGGCTGCCCTTTGTGGCCAACTTGCTCTCACCTACAGAGGGCAAGTCGGGGGAGGTATAAAGAGAATTTCCCCACAGGGATCAGTAATGTATCACTAAAGGCTGCATTTGCCTTATTAGTAGACAGCAGCACGTTATTCAACAAGCAGAGAGCAAATAAATAAATCAATTCAGAAGTTGATGAACAAACGTACATTTAGATGTTCATGTTGATGTTCAACACCAGCACGTCTATTTGCTAATTTTCTGATAAACGAAAACAGTGAAAAGAAAATGCATATATTAGTGTTGCCGTTTTTGATTTTTTTTTTTTTGCAGCAATTCCACGATGTGTCTCCAAGTTGAAACGTGACAATATACAGCTGCAGGGACACAGTGAAAGCACCAGAAATAAAAAACACAGACAGTGGTGGGGAAGTACGTGGCAGGTCTGTAGGTGCACAGCAGGAGCCCAGGAGTGGGCAGGTGTCCAGTAGAAAGTACACTTACTCCCCAGGTCCCCCACAGTAGCAGTAACACTGCTGGTGATTGGTCCTGTGCAGCGAGTCCCACTCCAGCTCGCCTGGGTTATAGGTCAACACCTGCTTCATCGCCTGGAGAGCTTTGGCTATGGGACCCTTTTTCAGAGCGCCCCCTTTCTGCAGGGTAAAAAAAAACAAAAAAAACACTTGATTTCATGATGACATCCCTACCAGAAGTCATCCTAATGGCTATGGCTAATTACTGTATTAAATTCAGCTTATGTAGCCAGAAACTGCGGCAGAAGTGTCTCCTGAGCAGAGCAGGATATTTTTATGCAGAAGTGCCGACCATGAACACTCACCCGCACAGCCAAGGCAAAGATGCATTTCCTGCAGAACCAAGGTGACGAATCCAGCAGGCTCTCTACCCGTGGCAGATGGCACTGCTGGTGGTATCCTGGCAGGAGCGTAGACGGCGTGAACGGTGGCCACTCAGACCCACGCCCCCAGTCTAGCTGCCACTTCAGCCTTATAAAAATTAATTACACCCACGCATGTCGCCCAGGCTCATTTTTCTTTATTTATTCTCCAGTCTGCTGGGAGTGCCCAACTGAGCAACATGAATGTTATTTTATTCTTCTGTATGTTAAAAAGGTACCAACTTTTGTATTGCAAATCGGGGGATACCTTTGTTAACTGGCCAGGTCTACTGATTTCTCGTTCACATGTTAAAAGTCTTCCAAGCTAAACATGCAGGCAATCCGCATTTAATAAACCCAGGGCATTCAACTCTCAAACTCAGCTCCAGCTTTAAGACACATGCATTTGACACAGAACACACTCTCGTTTACCGTGGCGTGGCATTTTCCGTGGACAGTGCGCAGTGAAATGGAGATGCACGATCACGGAAACGCACTTCAGGGATTCTGTTTTTTAATAAGGTCACGGGTGCCATTGAGGAGCCACCAGGGGTCCATAAGGAGCGGGTGTTTGTGTCACTGGACGTTTTGCCGAATCCTACTGAAAACAAACCTGTACCCAAAATTGAGAAATCAACCTACCTATGCCACACTTGCCGCAGATGAGGATCTTGTTGTCGGACATCAGCACCATCCCGGAACACACATAACACTTGGGTTCCTCCCCCGGAACGCCAGCTGAGCAACAGGCAGAAACGGAGAACGTTCACGTTAAATTTACACAAAGATCACCGGATGCCTCAAGCCCAACTCTTGAACCACCTGCTAGTGTGCTTCTCCTGAGAGTACAGGCCAGTTCTAATACCCCCACCTCTAACTCTCACGAGTGCACATTATGCTTAAAACATTTTGTTTGGTTGACATGATTACTGGTTAGGCACACAGTGATCCAAACTATTAAACTTCCATCATTTTATGGCTGTTTCCTCCATAACACCACAAATCAAAGAGCATGAATGAATGAAGCAAGTCCCGTAGGAAAGGATCCCCTTTGCCCCAGTAATCTTCCACACATTATTTGTCTCCAGGCGAAAATCAAAACAAACATTTTTTCTTCATTTTGACCTTTTCTAAATTCATTTTTAAATCCTACCCTGTAAAGAAGGGCAAAAAAATTGCACGATTTCTCCAGCTTGATGATATTCATAAATAAAAAAAGACAGACAGTTCCTGCCAAGCAATAATCTCAAACATCAATTTTTAATTTAGGTGTTCTGGCTGCTGTGAACCGGCTCCCCTAATTGTGTGCAGAATCATACCCGTCATGCCACCTATAAACCATGTCTAATTCTCACGTGAAGGAACAAACTACGCTGCTGACAGCTGTAACAATCCATACACCTTTCTAATAACACACAGAGGCACACTTTTAGTACTCCTGCCAGCTGATGCATACACTTAATCAGGCATTTGGGGGGTTTATTCCTGGCTATTTCCCACCAATCCATTTTCGGTAACTGCTTATTTAAACAGCCTTAAAACCGTCTCCAGGCTTTCTCGGGAAGCATGCTCACATTGGCACACACAGGCACACTCTATGGGAAATGCATACGATTCATTTAGTTGGGAGAATCTTCCATGGAAGTCCCATGGAATCTCCTCTGCCCCCTGAGAAGTTATTATTATTTATTAGTATTATTATTTTATTGTAGGGGATTTTATTGTGAGGTTACCTGCGAAACTTAATCAACTTAAAATTCAAGACAGTCCACCACAAAAATACACAATAAATATTAACCCCAGAGTTGTGCAAATCCATCCATATTATAGCTGCCTACCCCTGTCAGGGTCACGGGGGAAGGAAGGGCACAAGTTAGCGGTACACTGCGGACGTGATGCCAGGTCATAATAGTGCATAAACACGCTCACGCAAACAGCCTCCAGAGTGCCCTGAGGAAACATACATCTGACAGGGAGGTCACACAAAAGCCACTCGCATACAGCAGGCAGGATCCACACCAGCAGACCTGGCAGGCTGAGGTGACAGTGCTATACATGAGCCACTGTGACATCCTTGTTGTGTGAATACTGGGAAAGCAATTACAGGACACATCACAGTCAAAGTGAGGATGAGATAATCTGGCCACCGTTTGTTCCAAAAACCTGCACAAATAAAGCTGAACTCTTCAAGGACAACACGCTGCATATTTCACAGGTGACATATTTGTTGACACAGTACTCAATATCTTACTGCAAGCATCATTAAAACTTAATTTACTTAAAATACCTTTAAGCTATTCTGATGTCATACAAAAGAGGAAGGACAGCCCTGTGAAAAACACTACCGACAATTTCTGAACAGGTGGACTGCAACTAGGCCTAAAATTGAATTATATAGCTTCAAGAGGGAAACTAAAATAATAAATCTGGAAAGGAAAAATTCTCAGAGTGAATGAAAGTGATCAGAGAGAGAGAGAAAGAATGTACAGGGTCTTAGAACAGTGTCACACACACTCACCATGCTGAATGTCCTTCCACAGAACCCAGAATTTCGAGTTGTCTTCAAAGGCCACAAAGCAGCTCTGTTTGGAAGCACTTACCTATAGTGATGAAGAAAGTAAGCATGATATGATACAACATACTCTGATAGCCAATATTACCACCCAGAGTAACAGTGTCACGCAGCTTAAAGCACTGGGCCACAGAACATTTTCATCGGGTCATAGTTTGTGTGGTTAAAATGAAAATTTTTTGAAAAATTTTGTAATGTCAGACTTTTGTTGTTGCGAATGCTGCGGAATGTCATCCTGGAATTTTTTTTATTTTTCTTATTTTCCTACCAGCCCCCACATATTTTGGTATAATAAACAACGGAAAAACAAACAAATAAATACAAACAAAAAACTTGGAGTCATGACTGAGGAATAATGCGAGTTCTGAAGCTAAACCAGTTGAGAAACACTGCCTTAAAGAAACTACAACAATAAAAACAGAACACGATAACACAGCAGAACCATTCCTATTGTTCCGTCTCGTGCAAAGTTTCGCTAACTGCAATGCCAGTAATATACTGCAGGAGGCAGTATGGAGGCTTGTGTTCCATGCACTGGAAGGTCATTATGGGTCAAAATTGTTTAAAACATGCCCAGGAAAGCACAAGGTTAACATATCCAACACTAATAAGCCAGTTCTTAAGCATCTGGAACACTAGGGAAGCTCAAAAATGTAGCAAAGTGCACTAGTAATATAAAAGAAAACCAAGGACTGTAGCCAATTTTTCTTTGCACAAGTGTTTAGCTTACAGTGAAAAAAAAACATTTGTTTATACCACTTTTCCACCCTCAATTCAGAGTCAGTTAATAGTATCTGCATGATTTATGATCTCATGTCTTTTCCAGCTGTTACAAACAAATGATAAATCAGAAATACGAAACTAACTTCTTAAGTTTTTCAGTAACAAAATATTAAATTGGGGATAGTTTTCCAACACAACATCAAACGTTGACTTGAACACATTGAGTCCATAGATGGCTCACTCTCACGATCTTGCCCAGGTAGTACAAGCCGTCGGACCATCGGCACAGGACGTACTGCCCCTCGGTCAGGCTTTTCTCCAGTTCCATGTAGTTCCTGGCCCTGTTCTGGGGTAACTGCTTAGGATCCAGCTGCTCGTGTCCTGCAGGACAGTACATATCCCTGTAGGACTCCAACATACTGATGTCCATTCACACCTTCACTTCCTAATGCAGCAAAAAAAAGAAGGATTTAGTATGAAGGAGCTTAACCATAGAGCCCTATCCAGTCTCCTGTAAGGTATGAAGTTTACATACCAGAAAGTACAGTTCATAGGGAACCAGAAACCAAACCAGATACAGATAGCATTTAATCCAGCTATAACTTACTTTTCAAGGAGCAGCACCGTAGCACTTTACTAATAATAATAAATGGTAACACTTTACTTTGACACACAAATAATTCAGTATTATGCTATTACTTATATATTAATTAAGCACAAATTAAGTGTTAGTTATAAACTGATCTCATGTTTGTTCATCGTTAATGAATTGTGACACATCATTTATCCCAAGCAGTTACAATATTTGTTACTATATCCGTTAATTCTGTAAATCTGAGCGAACTACTGAAGGAACAGGTAAAGAATAGCAAGTTAAATATCAATGTCATATTTGTTCATAATTAATGAATCGAGATGCATCTTTAATCTTAAGCAGTGACTATATATTTGTTCATGATTTGTATTTATCAACTGAATTACTACTATTTGTGTCCACTAAAGTAGTGCTACCAAAAAAACTTGTATTTGTGTAATCATTCAACATGCAGTTTTGAGCAATTACACATTACTTAGCAGGAATCGAATGATAAAGAGAAACTGTTAACGTGTTTATAAAAAACATTCTGTCTAATTTAAGAGAAACAGTAATAAGCCGCAGGAGCTCTCGCCTATTGTATGCAAAACGAGACAGATGTAGCGTTAAAGGCAGGATGTGTAAAACATTTCTATTCTTTCATTTTTTTTTTTTTTAAAAGAAACTGATTCACCAGTTGAATCATGTCTTCAGTAACTCTGACCACAATTTAACTGAAGGCAGGAGCCAGCTTTGCAAAAGTAACGATAAATTAGTCAAATGGAAAGAAAGCCTAAGCGCTGCGGCTACAGGGGATAGAATGCACACTTTTAAAAAGACATCTTTCATACTCCAAACCCTACTAATGTTTATTATCTACAACTTGACAGCTACAACTCATACGTTCAAATACTAAAAGATCCACGCATTTCAAGAGCTCCGCCCGTCTTATCCGTACCAGAAGGGGAAGGAAAACAGATTTACTTGTAAACCTCACTTTAACTTAAAAATGATTATACATTGATACTGGACTTGCATGCGTGCTCGTCGTGAAGGGCGCATTTCTGAAGCAACGATGCAGCCTTAGGCGACTGCAAACTGAATCTACGTGAACATAAAACCATGGCATATTATAATTATCATGATTAGTTACGATTACAAGCCAGGTTTTCGTGGAAAGATATGCATGATGATATCAGCTGCATGGACTCCGTTTCTCTTCACTGGAAACGCTGGCACCGGAGAACGGGGCAGCCAGACAACCGGAGGACTAACAAACTTTTCCTGTCACCAAGTTAAAAAAAGTCGCATAATAAGGGGTCTGAGAGCACACCGCCACCATCGGACCTGCGGGCATTTCCAACGCGAAACTACGAGTCGGGCAAACCGTGATTTACTGCATCAACGCCGCTATCAAAGGGGGGAAAGGCGTGAATCAGAGAGCCAGCCCGTGTTTCAGTGATCAAGCAGCCCGCTAACTAGTAGCCAGTCGCGGGCGGTGCGCGGTTCTCCTAAGCTAAGCGGTCCGCTAGCATGCTGGCAAACTGCTAGCCGACTAGTCACCAAGCAGAGCTAAACTCGGCGCGATCACCCGAAAGTGCAGCTCGCTGATGACCAAGCGCTTTGCTAAAACATCCAGTCCATCAGTCACATGCAGCAGGAGCGAAAGGCTCCCCGGACTTACTAGCCGAGAGGAGTCACCCTCCGGAGCGGGACGGCTAACTTTAACACGCCGGCTATTTGCCACTCATCTTACCGATGCGATTAGCCTCTGATGCGGAGGGAAAGAGACGCGAAGATCGCCTTTAATCTTCTTGCATAATGTCCCATTAATTGTATTCGTAGCTAGCTATCTAGTGGTGTAGAGGCAAAGTTTCAGACTGTGCAAGTCGCCATTTTTTTACTTTTTCCCGCGAATCATTTACGTTTTGCTTATGTAATTAACATAGCCCCATCATCACCATCATCATCATCACCATCATCGTCCAGGAAGTCAGAACTTTATCTGAACTAACTGTACGATCACACATCAGTGGAGATCGCAGCTAAAAAATATATCTAATACATGTCTAATATGTCTGATTACAGGTGGTCGGCTGTGATTGATGTGCAATGTCATTGTTACTTTCTGCCGATTTGCTGAGAAAGATTTTTTTTTTTATAACGAAGGCTAATAAGTTGATTAACGCCACCAAGGAAACTGTAATTCATATTCAAAATTGAAAATGAACTGGAGTTATTGATAAGACAATGTATTTTGTGTACGTTTCGCCATATAGTTTCGACTATTTGTAATGGTGACAATCACATCCCCTTGTATATCCTCACCTGTGTTTTATGCTTAATTAAAATTTTTGTACTTGTTCATACTTGTATGTCACTCATGTGTGTGAATAACTTGTTTCGTTTTACTAAAATGAGATTCCTGTTGCATCATAAACAAATTTAACGTGGCTTCAGCTTCAGTAGTTTTACTTTCTGTGAGCAGTGAACCCATGATTCAGCGTATCCAAAGCAGAATGCTCTGGCTGCTAATAACATAAATTTGCTAAAGATCGAAGTACCGTTATGTGCAAGTAATTTCAATGTCAGATTTTCTTAGAAGGACCTTTAGAATCGCTCTCCTCTAAGTCTATTCAACAGTGACAAATGCAGTGTATCATTAATAAGACATGCAAACTATGCTCATTTATATTTAAAAACTGTAAAATTAAAACTTAAATACAGTGGAAATTAGTTCAAAATTGCCGTTCGTGTACTGTTACTATGCAGACAAACCCCATATTTGGATAAGAACAGTTAAACATCTATTTTATCAGTACCTACCTTGAAAGTCATTTCCTAAAAGTTCTTAAGAGCAATTCAAATGAAAAAAACAACAACAATTTTCTTTTCCTTTACAGAATTGTCCTCTGCGGCAATAAGGTTTATTTTTTTTTAAAAAAAAGGGTTATAATTACCTGGAAATACTACGAGATGTCAATATTGTTATGCATCAAAAAAGCTTTCATGTAATTTTTAGTATAAGATAAAACTCCTTTAGTGTAGCACCATGGCTCACATTTCTCTATTTCTTCCCTGTCTACCCCCAGGTTAAATATGGGGTGTTTAGGTGGCCTCATTGTGGCCCCAGTATAAGCCTAGGTTCAATGACAGTACTAGTTTGAGTTCCTTCTCATCACCTGCTGTCCTGTCCAGGGTGTGTCGTGTATCCTATATGGCACCAGATTAGCCCAAGGCTAACTGGATGAAAATAAATGGATTGCTGTATAAACCTTCTTTGTCCTTCTTGCACACATCTAAACATGTGTGCAATATTTCCATGAATCCAGATGCTAAATAAAACCGTAACCTGGTTATACAGGTTTTTTTTCCTTTGTCTTATATTTCTAGATTATAGATGTATCCAGTATGGTTATATATTATAAACACATGCAGTGTGATTTTCTTTGTTTGGGGAGACCAGCAGGAGCAAAACAGACCTGTGTCTCATTATTTTGATAGCTTTTTGAATGGGACTCTTTTCAGGGTATGCAGTGATCTGAGGAACAGGACACCTAGACGTCAGACAGCGTAGACAGGCACTGCCTCTCTGACATCCCTGCTTTTCCAAATCTGTGATGTCATTTGTTTCAGCTGAGCCCATTGTTAATTAACACTATTACTACTGAGTTTTTACAGCAAAGCTTATATTGCGAAAAAAAAACTGACCGCTCAGCTGTGGTCTAATTATTGTAAGAGAACTTTAATGGTCATGCTTTGCCTTTTGAAGCAAACATAAATAAATTTTTGATTCAAATGAATTTCGACTAAATAATCATTTTGGCTAAGTTACCTATTCGATGACTTTGAGTAATGGTGAAGTAGCAAGAAATTGACAAAATAATGAATAATGACCCTGTGACCCTACCGATCATTGAAGGGGCGAAAATATGTTCAAGAACTTAATTTTGTCGTAAAACCTTGAAAGAAATTTGGTTTATCAGGGCAAAATAATCATTTACTGACTAATGCATTTGGGTTAATTTAATGCATACAGTCTGCAGTGTGCAATTAATTCATTTAGCAGCTCAGTCAAAGCAAAAAGGTTAATGTGTTGGGATGTCAGGTGGAACAAAATCTAGCACGCCTTTTAATCACCTGGGGAGTGAGTTTGAGACTCAGCCCTCAATATGAAGTCTGAGCAGGATGCAGTCTCCTCCTGGCTTTTACACTCCAGCTACTACCATAATTCGGGATCAGTGACTGAATTGTTTTCCATTTTTTTTAGATAAGCCCTAGCATAGATGTACTTTATCCAGCCTTGCCTGAGTCTCTTTGCTGAAGCTTCTGCTATCCACAAGCCCCTATCTGAGCTCCAAAAAACTCCAATAATAGATCAAACAAATAATCATAGTACCTCTCACCAACCATAGCAACATTTCTTACTAAGATCAAATAAGGCCACTTATAAGGTCCATTGAAACTAGTGGGTCAGAGGTCATAATTAGTCAAGTGTAAATTGCATCCATGAAGGCTGCACATACAGAGTAATGGGGGTAGTGTCTCTCTTTTAAGGATTAAATACTGCAAAACAGATGGGGTCAAGGCATAATTAGCCTGGTAGGATGTTTTAAGTGTGGTGCTAAGGTCAGTTGTTGTAGATTTTGCCCTTTGTATTGCCAGCTTTCAACCTCAAACATTACCTCTTTATGTACATCTGGTCTTGCTGTCCTTAGATCAGACAATATGTGACTTCTCAGCTGAGGTGGTGATCTCCTTTCAAAGCACCATATGGTGGCTCTGTTCTTACAGTGCTTAGCATAGAAAAAGAGCATACCATGAGATACATTTGGAAGATGTATGGAAGAATACATGGGTATAATACTCAGTATAATTGTAGATGCATTTAAAAACATACAAAGTAAGACAAATGGGATTGATTTCCTGGTGTCTTAGCAGGTAGTACTGTGCCTCATACTGTCTCATAGCTCTAGGTGGGGTGTTCTAATCCTGCCCTGATTCTGTGATTGCATATTCACTTTGGTTTTCCTTTGGCTTCCGGTTTGCTACTGCAGTCAGAAAAGCAGGTAACCCAGGCATGCTAGTTTCTCAGAATTGCTCCCAGTGTGATATTCTGTGTGAATGTGTGTCCTGTGATTGGCATCCTATCCAGCAAGTACCCTGTACTTCCCGGGATAGTCTACAAGGATAAAGTATCTCTGTGGCCTCATATAACTAAAATTCTTTTTTTTAAGGTAGCGATCCAGCATGCTGTAAGAAACTGCACTCAGACCTGATAATGTTTTATATTGACAGGAGCATATAGGCTGATTATAACCGAACTGGGCATTTGTTATGAGCTCAGCCAGTCCATGAGTTTTGTAAATAAAAATAGGGCACTGCATCCAGCACCACTGGATTTCATAAATGCTACAGATATTAGAACAATTGAGGAGCTAAGAAGATAATCCATTTTAAAATATTACAATTTTTTTATGAGAGAAAATGCATTTTTAAATGAAAATTGTAATTTAATGAGTTCTTGCAAAGTTACTTGTTTCATAATTTAATCTCAATAATGGAGGAGATACTACCTCCTATACCTCCAGGAACCAGCCACCTCTGGATTGTATATTGTGTGGCATGGTTAGTTTTCCTTGTGACAAAGTACAGTAACTCTTGCTTTAAAGTACACCCAACTAATTTCCAGTGACTGGACAATATGGTTATTTCCAACCCCCTGAAGTGGATGCCAGCTCTCTTTGATATTTAATCTCAGTGCAAGTTCAAAGATCCCTTGGAAAGTCCATGACTAATATCAGCCCCTTATATTAGGAGCAGGACCGTACCTACAAATTCTGGTCCTCCTGACAAAATGTTACCATGCCCTCCCCCTCACTAATTTTTTATCTATAATTTTACATATTCAGGGGCCCCTGTCAAGTTCTGCCCCCCCACCCCCCCCCGGAACTATCAGGGTGTCCATGCCCTCCAACTCCCCTGGTTAGAATGCACTGCTCAGGAAACTCCCCTACCTGTGACATTTTATTTTATTGGACCTAGTACCTGATGAAAGAGAGTACCACTTGCCATTCCCTATAGCATTATTTCCCCTATTAGGTCTGCCATGATGCAGGGATTTTCTATTAATCTTCTGCTCCCTTTTCAGTACCTGGAGCTTTTTATCTATGCAAGCCAGCAGAATATTTACATCTCAGGTTACCCACAAAATCAAGCACATGAATGGCATTACAAATATTAACACAAACAACCGCTTCCTGCTCCACCAGTAAAGATGGCAGCTTATGGCTGTGTGCTTAGACGAACCCTATCTCTATCAGCAGGCACTGAAGTACTCTGTGCCTATCCCATCCTTAGACACACCAATTAGCTAACACCTTCACCGGCTGCTGTGTTGAGCTGCTGGAGATTAACAACAAAGCAAGACTATATCAGGGCAGAGCATGCTCCCATCTCAAGGTAACTGCTGTTCTGATACTCTGATGCCATGTGGGGTGGCGGTGTTCCACAGACATGGCAGAAAGTAGGAAGATGGGGGGCAGTAGACAGGTAAGACAGGTAACCCTGATAGTTTTTTGCCAGTGTTTTGGTATTACATGACCCTACTCCTGAGACCTATATCACATTTATTAAGACACCCAACACTCTATAAAATCCTGAATGACTTGTTCTGCCATCATGGAGAAATCATGATATAACATTTCATTATGAATTGGCAGTAACTCTTCCACAGGCTTAAAGGACCATACCTAGAGGGATGGTGGCCATAAAAACTTAACTAATTTCTAAAAGGACAATTCAGATTTTTGATTCATTAACCAATTAACCTACCAGGATGCTGTGCTACAGCTGCTTTCAGCTGGCTTTGTGGCTGCAAGGCGTTGCTTAGTCTTCTCGTGACAGGCATTATCAGGACTGGGCCCTGGAGCCTGGACATTTCCAGCGGCGGAAGATACAGAGGTCTTTGTTTTTACTTTAATAGAGGTCAATTGCTTTTCTGATCACTGGACTAAGTTCACCCAAATCCCCAAGGGAAATCTATAAATGAAGGCTTTGATCAATTAATATCATTTTTTGTTTCTGAAAAAAAATCCAGTAGATGAATTAGTCTTCATAAATAATTTTTAAATATGCTAATGTTTCCATTTAAAAAGGAACTAATACAGACTATGGTCCTTTCTGAATTTAAATTATATTAAATACAATAAGACTTTTTGGTTTGGTATTTTACATTTATTCTATAAAAATAATGATCATATTAGAAATTCTCAAAGACAGTGGTCAAATACATGAAATTAAAGCAAATTCTTAAAGAATATAACTAAATATCCAATATACACTTATGAAACTGAACCAAAACATGGATAAGAAATGTATGAAAAAAATATTACTCTACAAACACATGTAAATTGCTTGAACGTGTCAGACAGTTTTCCAGAGAAATTTCGAGGAGCACAATGGGCAGGGGAATGATTTTAATGAGGCTAATAATCTGAAGATGTCTCTTCCGGCACGGCCCGAAAAAGAGAAAAAGACAGCTTTGAAGAAGCGTCTCAGGAACTGCCTGGGTGAACTCAGGAAGTGGTGTCCACAACACACTTGATGAACAGTGTGTCGTCCTTGCAGTATCCGTGCCTTGGGGAACGCAGCTTGCCCAGGGGGCAGAAGGAGGGGCAGCCGCTGGCCAGGTTCATTTCAGTGATAGGCCTCTGAAAGGAGCTGGAAGACAGGTCCGGCCTGAAGGCGTCGATCACGTGCTCCTTATGGTTCTGATCCAGCAGGAAAAAGGTCACCTGAAAGACACATCGATCTGATATGGTTACCTTTGGATAAGCAGAAGATGGCCAATTGACTGCCTAAAGGATCAGCAAGATCAAACAGGATTTAGAAAATATCTTGCCAAGGTTTCCACCTCATTTTCTGGAGGGCTATGTTTACACAAGTCTTTCTGGTCCGATGTGTTTTCTTAATTACTTAATTAGCATGAAGAAGAGGATTTCAAATATCATAACCTATGCTAAGTGCCTGCAGATGTACCGAAGAAATAATGTGTTGGAATTCACTGATTTTGGAGAAAGGCATACATAGTAAATTGTACAGATTAACAGTTGGGAATGTGAATGAAAGCCGGCATGCACAGAGCCTTGTGGGAACTTCTGGAATACGTAAAGCAGATAACAGATTATCTCAAAGCTTTGCTGAGACTTAGACTTGGCAGAAATTAAGAAAGTCTGTAGCACAAAGTGCCAAGTACAGAGTACAGAAAAAAAAAAACACAGCCACGGGGGGTGAGTTTGATGACCATAGCGTATAAATGTCAGTTCATGCAATATAGATGACATTTTATATCAGGAAGGTTTTGTTGAAAAGGCTGCACAAAAGGCACATGCACGCTTGCAAAACCAGCTGTGCACTGTCTGGTGGGGAGAGAACGATATCTGCAGAAAGAATCACTGCCCTTATCTAATTACAAATTCAGCAAATTGCTGGGTTTGCCAGGAAAGGATGTTCTATCCTATCTACTGTTCTACATGCTTCTCTGATTCAAATGAAATTTTGCTATTTGAATTACTTTTGCAGGCAGGGACAATGGAAGACAATTTAAGACAATCCACTCCTCCCCCTTCTGGGAAAAAATCCTTATAAAAAAAAAAAAAACGAAAAAAACTGGGCCTTCAGCAGAAAGAATAAGTCTATATAGCTCTCCAACCCAAAGACCAGGTTCTGAAAATACTGTTTGCGAAAGAAGCTTCGGTGTTTTCCTTGCGTTCAGCTAGGGTGCAGTAAAGGGCGTACGTTTGGTTTCAACCTCGGTAGGAACCAAATCATCCCCGGACCCCCTACCCCACTAAACACACTGTACTCCCCCGATTTTGGTAGGGACATATCCATACCATTCATACCCAAATCTATACTCTTGCGTGTGGGAAATAACTGCAGAGCTCAGAAAGTTGACCTTACTCAGCACATTACACTGCTTGAAAACAAGCACGATAATTTCAGAAAAAAATTCTTCATCTGCGTCTGGCCATATCTATCTGAATGAGGAGCACATTACCTTATGCTTGAATGGCCAGGAGAGCAAGGCATCATACTCTCCTTTCATGACGACAAAGAACAAGGAGATGTGGGTCCCTTTGCCAACCCCGTCCCCATTCAGGTAAAGGCGCATGCACACCCGGAATCCATAGCGTGAGGTGTAGAATGCTGAGGGGAACAGCAGAAATCAGCATATTGTCACAGCACAACAGAGGAGTGGTCACAAGTGTCGGTGTGATAAAGGAACAGAGAGAAATCCTTTACTTAGGAAACCAAAGCAACTTTTGACAGCCTTGTACTGTAGCATAAGCAGATCCATTCAAACCACATGGCATTTGTGAGCTTATAATATGCTGCAATGTTGCTGGTACTGACTTCGCTGAAATTTATTTTAAACAATTACCATGGGCTTATCGTCCTGTGGTTTATATAAAATAGTACAGTACATCAAAGCTGTGGTAATCCAATGCCAATGAGAATGACAGCCCATGTAAAGTTTATTAACTGGCTGTTTCTGTAAAAAACGGAGAGACCAGTCAGATACCATATCAAAATACAGTGGAACCTCGGTTCTGGAATGTCTCACATCTCGAACAATTCGGTTCTCAACCATACTGTTCTGTAAAAAAATGTCTCTGTTGTTGAATGTATCGTGCTAAAACCTGTCTGACAAAGTTCGCGTCTTTTTACAAATACACAAAGGAGATAACGCGTGCGTGTGAGTCAGTCTACTGCTAATGCTCGTATAGTCCAGCCAAATTGCCAAACTGTGCTGCGAATATTCTCAAGTTTTTTTTGCTTTTGTTGCTCTTGTTTTCTTTTTAAATAAGCCACCATGGGTCCTAAGAAGGTTAGCTATAGTAGCAAACCAAAAAGGAAAACTATGAGAACCACGATAGAGCTTAAAAAGGAAATAATTGCAAAGTATGATAAAGGAATTTGAGTGTCTGATCTCACTAGAGTATGGAATGATGAAACAATTTTTTCATTTATTTCATGTATCTGTGGGTTTTAAAGTTTTTATGTATGGTTTGAGCATTAGGTGTGTATTTATACATGTTTAAATAGGCAATCATTTGGGGGTCTGGTATGGATTAATGCAATTTGCATTATCTCTTATGGGAAAAATCGATTCGATTTTCGATAAAATCAGTTCTCGAACAGCCTTCTGGAATGGATTAAGTTCGAGAACTGAGGTTCCACTGCAATTATACAGCCAAAGATAAGGGCTTGTTTAAGTTCAGTCAGTACAAACTACTAATCTACTAATTATTGAATAAAAGGTTTCCACATTTATATGTTGAATTGAACCAGTTTAGTATAATTACAAAACATTTAATAATAAACAAGGCAAGTAAGGAAACACAATAATGATAAAATATTGTCATTTTCTGGATACTTTGTTAACAAATATGCCTAAAGACGCAGTCACAATTAATTACTTAGTAATAAAGAATGACAAACACTACAAAAGAAATTTGATGACATTCTATCGATATATTCTTGTGAAAGGATGTAACTATTTGACTAGTGTCAAACAGAATCCATGGTGAGCCTGGAGCCTATCCCAGGAAAGAGAAGGAACAAGGCAAGGCGACCAGGCATGGCAAGCCAGAACCATTACATTTGTGAATTCAGTGCAAAATGGAAGGAAAATGTCCATTCTTGGCAGTAGATCAGTAAATAAAAATGCAGTTACAACTAAAATAACTATTCCATCACATATGGGAATACTTTGAACACAAAATTACTGTGGATATAGATCATCAATACAGATATAATCTAAATTACAGTGTAGAAAACCTTGACAAACAGGTCTTTATAAGGAAATTTTCTGTGGATAATCTCCAATATCGACACAACACCCCCCCTCCCCCCCGCCACTCCATTTTCTGCATTTGAAGTTCTGCAACCCCCCCAGTTTCATTGATGACGTGGCCCCTGTGGAACAGACAGGAGGCGCTGTACCTGGAGAGAAATGATTGCTCTTGCGCCCAGTGCTGGCATCCCTCATCTTCTGGCTGATGTTGCACACCTTCCAGAGAAACGTGCCATCATAGGAGACCTCCTCTTGCGCAGTGATGCGCTGGTGCAGATCGTTGAGGAGTATGTCCTTTATGACCATGCTCCGTTGGTGCTCCGTGATCTGGGAAGGAGGTACGGCGACACGCCACGGACTGAGGCCTCTCATACACAATATTGACAAATTGTCCCACTGCACCAGTTCAATGGACAACATGCTAATGGAATTCGCCCAGCGGTAACAGTCACAAAAACGCTCAACTAAAGCCACATTTTTTAAAATGCTTGATCTATTATCCATCCATATTCCAGGCCTGCTTCTCCTGTGTGTGTGAGCCTATCCCAAAAGCTATGGGGACAAGACAGGGAATAACCCAGGATGGGATGCCAACCTATCACAGGGCAAATGCACACACACATGCACCATTCACACACATGGAGAATTTGGTAACTCCAATTAACCTCAGCATGTTTTTGAACTGTGGGGGGAACCGGAGAACCTGTAGGAAACCCCACAACGATACGGGGAGAATATGCAAACTCCACACACATGGCGGGGAATCGAACCTTGGTCCCAGGGTGTGAGGGCAGGTCACTGCATCACCATGCCACGCCTCAATCTATTATATTTCTATCAAATTAAGCATAAACATAATAAACATTATCTGTGTCTATTCCATGCTTTTTATACATTTTCTTGACCCTTTCTGAGATAATTTCTGAATCTCATGACTGAATACTCATTACCACCAGGATTATCTGAAATTATTGGAAATCCTAGGGGGAAAAGTGTCATGAAACCAGACTGATGAGAAGTGGGATAAAAGATTATTGAAGAGAGGTTCCAATGGGCAATGGCTGTCTGAAGCTGTTCTGGTACAGATGGACAGTGAATGAGGTCTACATTAAATATTGCCCAACATTCCTCATGCTTGACACAATGGTACATTGATCATTCCTTCCCATTAGTGAACTGCTACATCAACAATTCAACAAGTCATAGTGCAGACGTTTATCTTTGGACTCAAGGCTGATTAATTAGCAATGCCCAGTAAATGAAGTTCTCCTTGAAAAGTTAGTGGACGCCTCAGGTGCATGGGTGTACAGCACGGGCAGAGATCCTTTCGTAAAGATGAATTTGGTGAACAATTTACACACACACGTTAACATGTGACTCCACACACAACACTATGGCTTTCCATCAGCCATCTGGACACTTCTGACTGATAACCACAGTCAAGATGAAGATGGGAAAAAGAAGAATGTCGGTATCAAAATATGAAGCTATATTCTAGAAATGACAGGGCCATTCAGGAGATTGGGCCATTTCATCGATAGAGTTACATTAGAGATCACCAGTTAAATAGGAGACATACATCACCTGGCTCACATTTTCCGTACGACAGATGTCACGTAAGGCAGCTGTTCAGTGACAAAGCCTGTGACAGGGGGGATCAATTGAGTCCCATTTTTAAGAACATCATTGTGTAAGACTGAAAATGCAGAATTGGAATTTGTGTATGTCACTCTTAGATAAAAATCCGCTCGACATTTCTCAGTTGGCATTTTTCAGTTACCCACAGGGACCAAGAGGCTGTAGGTCACAGCCGATAGAAAAACTTCCCCACCAATAAGGGGGACACTAAGCCTGATTTTCAGAATCTTAACACATGAGAATCTATCACCGGGCCAAAAAATCACTAGTAAAACAATAATGATACGTTGCACATTGCAAGGCTATGCAATTGACATCTCTGATATGACTTCTTTGAACGAGTAGAACTGTACATTTTTATCACGTTTGAGAAGCACTAAAGAAATTATCCATTTTTTTTTATTCTGTGAAAAGATTTGACCCATAGTGTGGCTATTCAGCATAATCACACACACGCACACACTGGTCTCACATAGGAAGTGTAGGAGGATCAGCCATAAACCCAATCAATTCACTGTTGAGTTAAAAAGGGACTGTATCCCAAAACCTTTTTTTTTCAACAAAGCAAGTTATTTCTGTCGCATATCCAGTTTTCCAATGAAATGTGGTTTCAGAGTCAAAAAACTTCCCCTACACAGCTAGCGATCCTATGCTGAGCCAAATCAGCACACTTATTTTCCATTATCTAGTTCTTTTGGCTCTGATAGTGAAAAAATGCTGACATTCTGTTCTTTGGACACAATGTCTATAACATCAAGAAAGAAATTTCCAGAAAAAAAGAAGACCCAGGCGTCCTGTTTGGATGAGAGATGTGAACTTTTAACTACACAAGGCAGATACCATCGAATGCGTGGCTTCCTCCCCTAGGACCTGGACAGGCAAGCAGAGTCTAAAATTGCTGATAATCAAAGGCTAAACAAAGCCACTATTTAAGAAAGTCATCACAAAGATTAACTTTAACTGTGATTTTGATCAAAAACTGTTATCACTCCAGGCAACAGATTCAGAGGTGAGAGTCTGTCACCATGCAGATGCTGCACACTATTTATATATTTAATTCGGCACAAATTTTTGTATATATTCTAAAGTTTCATTCTTAATTTTAGGGTAACAGAGCCATATCAAACCCAAAATACGTACATCTTAATTTTAGGCTAATAGAGCAATAACTAACTTAAAATACGTACATCTTAATTTTAGGCTAACAGAGCAATAACTAACCTAAAATACGTACATCTTAATTTTAGGCTAACAGAGCCATGACTAACCTAAAAAACATGTAGTGCAGAATGATTTAAAGTCCTTGAAAATATAAATGAACACAAAGTGCAACAATCATAAAAATATAACAACATAATATAGTGGGAGACTAATTCTATGATTCGGCAACTGCTGGGGGAAATTCCATCCTTCAAAAAAAAGACACAAGAATGTTGTGTGTTCAGCAGTGGAAGCAATACAGATGTATTAATACCAATGTACAGCTTTGAGGATATGTTTCCATTGACCTTTTAGTGTCACTAAGCAAATACAACCTGCATTGACTTTCACTGTGGCTTTAGACTCTGTGACCTGCTTATCTATCAGAAACTTCAGTGAGGAAGGCCTACCTGATTCTCCAGTTCCTGAATGGTTTCTCTATTGGCCTGGTTTTGCTGATCCAGCATGGCAATGCTGAGCTGCGTCTTCTCCACCTCTCGGTTCAGGACTGTGATGATGTTCTCTGATATGTGGACCCTCTCCTGCAGTTCCTCCAGTCGCTGTACAAGAAGACCTGCTGCCTGGCCGTCCTGCAGACTCTGGGCCAATGAGGCCTCATTACAGCCTCCGTTTCCTCCGTCCGCCTCAATGTCCATGGTTCCCCACATCTGGAGATTAGCAATGGCCTCCCCCAGGGCTGCTATCTGTCCACAGGGGCCTTGGGATTCCTGGCCTCTTCTCGTGGAGGCCAATACGGATGCTTGCAGGTTACTGATGACCTGAAGCAAGAGTTGGAGGTGGGCCACATGGCTGGATACCTCATGCTCCTTCACCTTCTCAGCGTTCCCCTGCCAAGGCCAATATTATGACAGTCATAATAATATCTTCTGTATACTACACCAAAGCAAAATTAGCAATTTGAGCTGCTGTTTTAAAGAATGTGTTGACTGAATGATTATGTCTCTGTGATATTCAGTGACCGGTGCACGTGATCGGGTCTAATCAGTGTGGGAGATAAGCAGACCACCTTGAAAGTGCACCCAACTTCAGCGAAAGAACAAGTCTCTTTTTTCCTTGCAGCTGAGGGCGGACGATTCTGCAAAGACAATGCCACTAACTTAAAAGCAGGCATAAGCGTACAAACTACATCACTAATATCTCCTGTTATTTCAAAGTAACAAATTAATGACTAGCACATACAAATGCAAGGAGAATTTGCAAAAATAAGTAGATCATATTGCAGCAAATACAGCAAATAGGAAAAAAAAACTCGATAGTTATATGTTTTGTGTCTGCAGTAGGGAAGAGGCCAGAATAGCCAGGTGAGATGAAGCCCTACCTTCTCTTTTTTTTTGCCACTTTTATTTTTATTTCTTTTAATGTAACTTTGAGATACAGAAAACGGAGGAAAAAAAAAAAAAAAGGGGGGGGAGAAAAATAAACAGCTAAATGGATAAAAATAAATAAATAAATAAGTAAGTGAACAGACAGG
>JAODKC010000044.1:19390110-19401946 GCA_026777985.1 Mormyrops attenuatus | reverse complement strand
TTTACAATTGTTATCCACTCTTCTTTTGTTGGTGGGTTCTTGCTCATCCATTTCTTAGTTATAGCTTTCTTACTAGCAACCAGTAACAATCTGAGGAGGTACTTGTCTCCCCTACCTTCTCTTTTTTATCTGTTTTTGCTGGTTTCTGTTCCCTGGCTTGGCTCTGGCATGCGTGTTTCTGCAATGGAAACACAAAACTGCATAGATATGGTGTTTGTGGCAATTGAGGGAACAACACATATTCAAGATATACGTTCTACTATATTAACACGGAACTACATTTTGCTCTTAGTGACCGCCTTATAAGATCAGGCTGAAGCATCTCCACCTTGAAATCGATTGCATATAGTCGACACTCTGTCTTATTTTGAGGTCTGCTTCTTGCAGGCTGAGGTCTGCATTCCCTACAGCCGGATTCTGAGTCCCGTTATGGAAAACCCTTCGTCTACAGAGCCAAAGCTCACCACCCTTTGTACCTATGCCGAGTCTTCTTTTCCTTTCCCATCTGCAGCCTCGGAGCACCCTCCGCCCCGCGGCTGCTAATGAAATTAAGAATGCAGTGCCATGAGCAGCATCGAACCCTCTCATCAGCCTTCCAGGGTGCCCCCCTTAATCAGATCTGCTCGGGGAACACACAAGCCCAGACACTCTTCAGTCAGCACTTTCACTGAATCTGCTGATGAAATATGGATCATATTTTTAACGGGGGCCCCTACCACCAGTTAAACCATTTTACGAAATTGTGAAATGTTGTAGCGCTTCTTAAATATGTTAAAAACTGCTGAGTGTGTGCCTGGTAAATCATGTTTTGAACTCTTTGGTGAACTCTGCTCTTGAGTCTGCCACGGCTCTTTGAACAGCCTTAGCAAAGTCTGGGTAATCATGGGGAGGACTCACCCACTGGAGGAGGCCTAAGCAACACAAAGACTGGTAGGCCATGCAAGTAAGAAAATAATAACTTAAATCCAGCATGTACAAATCCATCTTGCTGCCAAGAGTACTGCCAGTGTTATATCTTCTCATGACTTCTTTAAAGAAAATTACTTTGTCTAAGAATGGATTGGAAAGTTATGTGGTGGAGAATTTGGTTTAAATAGTCAAGAAAACTTACACATGCTCAACAGATTATTAAAACCATAACTTGTTCTCACAAATATGAATAGCATGTGTTTATTTAAAGTCGATACCAATATTATCAAAACAGATAAAAACTCCTGCAAGCCTGCAAAGAGAAACAAAGAAAATCAAAGCCTGACTTACAACAAAAGATAACCATGAAAACCAGACTTAAATGAAGTCATTTATATTTTATTAACAAGTGTTCATAGTTACAATTTTAACCGAAAAATGATAATTTCATCCATGAGCTATTTTTGAAGCCTAGGACTTTGCACAGGTATATATTTTCATGCAAGAAATATTTCAACTGAAAAAAAAAACACTATCAAATTAAAAAGTAGCACCTTATTAATTTCATGTTTTAACTTTTAGCGCTAATTTTGCTAAAGATGGAGACAGTACACGGAAATTAAAACTCAGTTCAGTGAATCTCAAGAAAAAGAATTATATTGGGGATATCCAAAAAGAGAATTTATCTGACACTAGTACTTACATGTCCATTTCATTTTGGTTCACTTTATTTTTATGGAAAAATACTACAATAAATATTATGATAAAGAATTATCATCATTCAGTGAGTCACTGTTTGCTCTTCACACAAACGATTAGAATTAATTAGATCTGGAATCTATTAAATTTTTTCCCACCCACACTCATTCAACTGACATTTAGAGGTCTACACTTCATTTTGCCGTCACACATCATACGCAAAGAGATCCCCCGGCTGGGTTCCCCTGAACTTTTTGTGTATTTTTTTTGAAGTAGAATGACTCAAAAGAGAAAGGAAAATAGAATAGACAGCTACTATTTGTCATGTCAAATCAAAATGCATTCTTACTAAAACTGATTTGCGGTTTTCATTTCCTAAAAGTACAACTACTGATTTCCCCTTGGGTTGC
The DNA here is from genome assembly GCA_026777985.1 of Mormyrops attenuatus. Taxonomy (NCBI): domain Eukaryota; kingdom Metazoa; phylum Chordata; class Actinopteri; order Osteoglossiformes; family Mormyridae; genus Mormyrops; species Mormyrops attenuatus. Next base: position 19,399,928 of record JAODKC010000044.1, on the reverse strand, counting down.
ATTTGTTCATTCCAAAATTCAGGTGGTCCCTTAAATTTGAAGCCCTTTTATAATATAACCGCAGTGGATCCTGGAAAGCCCGGCCCACATATGGATCACTGCTTAGGATGTGCCAGTGACGCCGCACAATACTTTTCAAGGGATTAGAGATATGGCCATAGGTACATACAAATGTGACTGAGAAATTGGAGCGGTTGGACTGTACTTTACGGTCCGTCAATTCAGAGTGTTGAATGTTGCGAACTCGATTTAAAGAGTCTTGAGCTAGTGATGTACTGTAAAATCTGTTCCAGAATCTCTGACATAAGGCTTTAGCCCATATCTCAAACATCTTATCCCTGTCTGTTGTATTATCATTGGTTGTCCAGCACGGATGTCTTTTTTTAAACTAGAAGTGCACAGTGCTACTAGTACACTGAGGAAGGCATAAAACCAAAATGTGTCTCTGCTGTGATGTTCAATTAATTAAACAATATCAAGCAAAGTGTGATCTGTTTTCGTTATTCTTCATAGATTCTCCGTTGTGGTCAGTACTCATATATACTGTTATATAACCAGGATTGTAGCCCATTTTCCTGCACTTCAAGAGTTTAGTTGGCATGGAAAAGTTAAGTAGCCATCAGATTGCTTTCTGATCCACACTGTGTCTCACCTGAAGCTTTGCAGGACTCATTGCCTGCGAGCAGCTGGAACAAGTCGACATGTTGTTGGGACAGCCCTTCACCAAGTGACTGGCCAGCTTCCTTCTCTCCACCATCTGACCACAGCCAATGTTGCAAGGGATCAAAGCATAGTCACACTGACTCTGGTGATCCTGGATGTACAGTAAGATATGACAACAGCAAGTACTTACATTGAAGTTGAATGCACAATGTATTTTCTTAACAATTAAGAAAATGTATGACATATGAGGTTTCTCACAAGTTGCACAGGTAATTTTTCACAGCCCATTTAAGGATGGATGTTGCAGAATCTCTTTTCCGGCATTACAATGCATTTTTCTTCCAAGAATCTGAGCCTCGCTTACGGTTAAAAATTCACTTCCTTCACAACTACACAACTACACTACAATTGAGACATTTCCTGGACTCAATTTTGTAAAACCGGTGTACATTTCACAGTTTAAAAATATTTGAGCTTATATTTATCTCTCGATTACTGTAAGTTACTAACACAAGCATTTAAATTTAAAGAGTTTACATTCAGAATGTACACCTTTCATTGTGTATTCGCTTATTAATCAGGAAATCTACAGTCATCTCCAAATTCATTCAGGTAAAATGGCAATAACTTTCTGCAACGGATTACTGAGCAGGAATTAAAAAAAATACCTCATAGTTCTTCAGAGTGCTCCTCCAGGTACATCCTTGGTTGGCACAATGGACCTTCAGCTCAGAAATCTCTTTGTTAATAGCTGCATCGTTGAAGAACTGCATCATTGAAAAAAGGAGAAAACTAACACGTCAAAACTGAACTTGTTCCCAGACATTTTGTCCTTCACAATCACTTCACTTGTCTTTGATCAGGAACGCTCAGCAGGGCAGAAATGTGGCAAACTGACTTCTTGGAAAGATGGCGTCCTATGATAGTGCCAAGTGGAAAGTCACCAACCTCTCCTGTACAACAACCGCCCACTCTACTGATATTTGTTGCAGAATATCATAACTGGGTGCTTAATTATACATCTTTTACAGCAGTGGGTGTGGATTAAATAGGAAATTATTCTGATTAATTGGGGCATCTGCATACTTTTGGCCATATAGAGTGTGTGTGTGTGTGTGTGTGTGTGTGTGTGTGATATATACATTTTTGCAGGTCTGATCGGCCAATTTGGTTGTATAAAACTCTATGCTCTAAAATATATTAAACCACAAGCAAGCTTTTCCCATGAGTGAAAAATATCAGATAATCAATGTGTTGATGCCGACCAATAATCACTGGTTGACCTTCACAGTCAAGCCTGCCCACTGATCGAACCTGCACAGGTAGAAGTACCACAGCTTAGCAGGCTGAAGGAGGAGTAAAAGACCGGATTTCCCAGATCATAGAACAGCTCATAACAGAGTTGTGTGGGTGTGGCAACCCTAGCAGCACCTGCAGGACTAATCATAACATTAAATATTTCAGCTAGTGGGCGACGCCGTGTCTCAGTGGGTAGCACTGCTGGCTTGCACCTCCAGCGCTGGGAGTTCCAGTCTCATTTCCATTCTGTGTGTGTGCAATTTGCGTCATGTGGGTCTCCCCCCAAATACTCTGGCTTCCTCCCACAGTATAAACACATGCAGTTAGACTGACTGGGAACTCTAAATTGCCCATAGTGTACAGTATGTGAGTGTATGCGTGCTCAATGACGGACTGGCACCCTGTCCAGGGTGTCCCCCAGTCTTGTGCTCTCTGCTGCTTGGGATAGACTCTAGGTTCTGTGTTGCTTTCTTTGCAAATATGCACTCAATACCGAGATGAGTGTCTTGGACATCTCCTTTGACTGCCTTAGACTTTTGCACAGGACTGTGTATCTTGTGTCTTTCCACCTATTCACGATGTTTCATAGTTGTCTCCACAGCAGTTCTGCCTTAAAAACAAAGTTTGCACTGAATTTTTCTTTTAAATACTGATAAAAGCAAAAAGTAAAAGAGAAGTAGTCAGAAACTATTAGACACACTATAAAGATGCACAGGAATTAATCACTTCCAGAAGAAGTAAGAAGAACAGCAGATCCTGCCAGAAGAGAACGAAACCACAGCACACTGTTACTCCAGCTGCCTCTGCAGCTCCCCATTCAGCCTCATTAACATGGTTAAGTCTCTTCTACTCTCTTGCCAGTTGAGGCTTTTGCTCCATAATACTTCTTTAGTCACATCTTGTCCATGTTTCGCTTCTTCAGTGACAGTTGTTCAGGGCCATTGCCAGTTAGACTGCTTGGAATTAATTTCTGCAAAATATACCCTATTCTCCCCCATCCTCAAATGTACATCACTGTATGGACAGGCATCCAGCCCAGTGCTGCCTGTAACTATGTACTGGACGAGAAATGCAAATTGAAAGGTGGGGATGTTTGATTTCCCAATAAGGATTCATCTCAGGTTCAATGCTAACACAGTAAGGAGAGCCAGGGCCTGGACATTATAAAGGGCTGCCATTCCGCTGCAGTAATGTTTAAATCACTCATCACTATTATGTATATAGGCATAGCGTCATGGAGCTAACATGCTGTATAATATCTGTAATGGTCACATTTATGAGGTAGAGACCTGGAAATGGTAAGGGTCTCCTATTATAGAAATTGTACTTAAACCTTATGAAGGTTTTATTCATAGGTGTGTAAGGGTGACTGATTACAGTGGAACTGGGCATTAAGTAGCCAAACCTGTCTGTGAGCAATGCACATAAAAATGATTACAGGATGATTACTTTTTTGCACAGTAACTGTTACATTAAAATATAATAAGAGGATTATGGGTGTTCAGTCAGCTGAATGGATGGATGGACGGATGAACGTGCATTTTACAGCCCTAAATGTCACATGGAAAATTTGATGAAATCAGAAGAAATCGTCATCCGCAACCATCTAGAATGCTTCTGGTTAAGTATCATAATGACGACCCGGAGAAACCCAGCATTAGTCGGCAGTATCAGAATAGGGTGAGTATGCCTGGAGGAGAAAGGGCTTCATAATGAAAGGACAAAAATGCATTTCCTCCCAACTGTCTTTAACAAGCTGAGGTCGGAATAGTGGTGGTTGCTGCTTCAGCTGGGCCTTTTAACATGATGCACGCAGCTGACAATGCAGAAGAGCCCAAAGATCACTCTGCAGTAGCAATCACGTCCTGTACAGGACCAGAAAACGCGTAAACCACTACTGCACATCTAGAACGGCTCTCTCATCATCACTGATGATACTGCATCCAGCATCTACAACACAATCAGGCAAGCAGTGCATAATTAATGCTACTTTAGATTCTTAAACCTTCTGAAACCAAACACCTCCTGATCTCCTCTGTGGTGGTGAAGCAAAGAGAGGTGGAGATACAAAAACAGTGTGAAAACTATGCTGGTTTTAAGCAAACATCAATCCCAGTTTACCAGTTACAGCAACAAGAAAACTGAAAAAGCAACATTACATTTTTTTCTTTGCAATACAGCTGCTAAACTAGGTCATTTTGCAGACATGAGGGGTTCTACTTGTACTCACATTGTCAGGTGTCAGAATGCTGTTGCCATTTTCTAAGCTTGAATCTCCCTCTTTGCAGCGCTTACATATCAAGTTTTTATTATTCCTGCGTACAAAATTATATGAAACATTGCTGTTAATTTATTTACTTACCGATGACTGGATCCTAATCACCTAACATACTTAAAATTCATCTTAAAACCGTAATCTCGAGGTTCCCTGATGTTATTCGAGTATGCTGTTACATAGTTTCAGCCAGCTGATAGATCAGACCATTTATAAATGTGATCACTGGCAGATCAATGTTAGTGATCATGGGACACGAGCTTCCCTGGTGGAAGAGGAGATCAGATCCCCTTCGTGTGGAGAATATAGTCACTTTCCTTACCTTACCAGCCAGGTTACACATGCCTGGCAGTAGCGATGGCCACACTTCGTTTGGCGAGCTTTATTCAACACGTTGTTGCAGTTGCTACACAGGTACTTGTCTTGAGGGACATCATCACAGATGTTTTGTGGGAAACCCGATGGGTATTCATTTTCACCTGGCGCAGATAAAACACCGTCCAAATCCCCCGGAGGTCGTTCAGCCATTGATTTCCTTATAGCTGCTGGCAGCAACAGACGATCTGAATAATAAAACCAAACGATCTTTAATATAAAACTATACGCAACGTCATTCGGATATGTGTTCCTTGATATGTGAACGATACACCTACGTGATTACGTATACTGAGGTCATTTTATAATAGGAAGGTCATTTTCACTAACAGGTTGTCGGAAAATTACCCAGGATTTTCCCCCAGCAGACGCGGAAATTGCGTACAGAACAATACATGTGCTTGATCGATACCGACAGGCCACGTACAAATGGCAAGCCAGTTCATCACCCGTATAACAGTGTCCCAAATCTTGGAAGAGAGAAAAAATATATATATATTTCAGAGTTAGTTACTCCACCGCTTTTTGATGCCATACTTTGAGAACCGCCGCCAGTTTTTAAGGGTATAAATAATGTTGAGAGAATTCCGCTACTCGGTTAAAAAGTGGCTATAATGGTAAGGCTTCCCTTTTACCATGGCATCTTTAACAACCGCATTTTAACATAGTTTTAACATAGTTCAATGGATTATACAGTTATTTCTAGAGACATTTTCAAATTAGTTTCAGTTTCTCTGACTGTAGATCTCTGGAAAGTCCCATTCATTTCCAGAATGAAGTCATATCTGACTACGTTTGAAAAGAAACGCCCATTAAGATACCCCTCTGCCCACACTGAAGAACACCATTGCTGTCATTTGCTTTATTGACTGTCACCTCCACAGTTATGTTCCTGCCCTGCCCTACTGCATGGGTTTCTGTATGGTGCGAGTATATGCTATTTGATGGACTGGCATCCCGTCCTAGGTGTCCCCTACCTTGTGTCCTATGCTTCTTGGGATAGACTGCAGGCTCGCTGCACTACAATGTAACTGAATATGCTCTTACAGAAATTTTTAGTTTTTCTTTTTGTTTTACTTATTCCTTCTGTTCTGAAACTATATATATATATATATATATTTTTTTTTTCGTTTCTTTTGTCATACTAGCACCCTATCCATGGTACACTATAGCCAATCCATCCTGCCTGGGTTGGTTTGCTGAAAATTTTATCTGAGAAAAACTGAACATTAGCAATGTTAAATTTGAGTTATCTTTTGAGGATGTACAGCCCTTAAGCATGGAAAAACGACTCTCTGTATAATTTAGACATCATTCGTAAGCAGTGAAAGTTCCCTGGGAAAAAGGTGGGCAGGGACAGCCAGTGTTGACAGCCAGGTAGCATATTTATCTAGGGGGGCCACAGGGTGGGGCACTGCCCATGCACCCCCCTCCCCCCCGAAACACCCCTACTTACTGACTAATGATCATCTCCTTGTGAATCAGTGCCTGTCAGTGACTGCCTCCTATGCAGATCTAATAGTCCCAAAAATAAGATTTGTCATTTGTTTATGGGTCATAAGGACATAGGAGAATGTTTGATTTTGCCCCCGATGGCTTGTATTAAAGGAAATTTAAAAACAATTGCCACAGTTACAGTAAACCTAGACAAATATTGCTGAAACAGCTTCAATTCACAATTCAGATTTTGTGTTTTCATTTCTGATATTTTGACAGTTTTCACATGACAATTTTAACACCTCCATGTAATATATATAGAGCATCCACAGAATCATTTGGACATACATTACCAGTTATCCAGCCGCTTAACTTAATGTAGGTCATGGGACCTACATTAGCATACAGGAGAATGAGCACACTGCTACACAAGCAGTGCATGGAGAACTGCTAACAACGTGTTGCTCTGGGAAGTACCTACATGAGAGCAAAGTGTCTATGGTACTTGTTTCGCTTCCTGTTTATTGAATCCTTGCCTTTATGTATTCTCTTGACATACTCAATTTTGTGTTCACATACCGGATTGTTCTATAGATGGACACATAGATATAATGGGAGTTTTCACATTTGCTTCTAAAGAAGGTTACATTTATCTTACTTCCTTATCATGAAATGCTTCACGTCTTCACATCAGCTGTTGCTGATGCCTTATAGATTTGGGCCCAGATTCATTACTCATCAGGTAACAGTTTCTACTCTCATGACTTTTGTTCATCAAAAGCCCTGACCTGCAGCTTCAGTTGTTTGAATTTTAATATTTGCTCTTACAGATAGGAGCCCTGAGCTCACAATTGGTGTTTTATAGATCCATTCAGCCCTCCTTCAGCTACTTATCCAGTAGAGCAGTGTTTCTCAACCCGGTCTTGCAGGGAGCTGGAAGGGAACAAAAACGTGGATTGTCTAGGGGTCCCAGAAGACTGGGTTGAGAAACACTATAGTAGAGGTTTGGCGGGGGGGGAGCATCCTAGGTAGGACAGAGCAGGGGTACACCCTGGACAGGTGACAGTCCACAAGACAAACACTATGGGTAATTTGGAGATGTCACATTGCCCAGATGTAATATCTTTGGAGTGTGGAAGGAGAACGGAGTCCCCGATTACACCCACACAGCACGGGAAAAACATGCAAATTCCACAAACACGGAGTAAGAGCGGAAGTTGACTGATGCACCCCTCCACTGGAGATTTGTTGTTGTCTTTCAAAAATATTTCCGTATTTAAATAGTGCACATTGCAGGGAATTGCACAAGCAAGTAAGAGAAATGCGGCATTGTTTGTGCTTAAGGAGTTAAGTTTGAGAGCCATGAAACTAGGGAATGTGTTTGATTTGTGCTTTGGCCTTCCGGGCTTGGGCCAATGAGCTCTATAAACACTCTAACAAAAATAAATGAAAACGCCAGCCTTGTTTCAACATTCATTTCATTAAAACCATCTATCCTGTGACTTACATTTGCCTAATAAAGGATCAAGGATCATAATAAAACCAATCTTCTTTGGTTGTGCAATGTCATTTTAGTATTTGATAGTGGCAGTCTTTCTTGATTAGGTTTCCAGGAGTTAACTGAGCCCGCTATTTACTTTGTTGATCAAGTAATTTTTTTTTCGGGGCTGCAAAGAAAGTCAGTTTTTTAGGGACTTATTCCCTTGTGGTTTTAACAAAATAAAGTTACATAGCTGTGAAATCAGATCTTGAAAAAGTAATTTTCTTTGTTGTATGAATTTAACAAGGCATGCCTGTGTGTAAATGTTAGTTTTCAGGTTTAAAGTTTATTTTACAATTATACTCCTTCTGACTGCCCAGATGTTAAATGGTATTATTTTAGAACAACAATAGTTAGACCTCAGAAAAACAAATTTGTAAACTTCCTGTCATAAACTTCCTGCTGATCCAGCACAGACTCAAGGTGTAATAAACAGCAAAATTGAATTTTGCAGTAGAAGGCAAAAAAAATTATAAATAACATATTTCCTGCTCATAGTTACATATGTGCTCTTACTTACTGGTTAGGAATTTTATAAATAAGTAAGACTACTATTGTTTTAAGACAATTGCAAATATTGATTGTGCAACTCAGTTTAACAATGATATATAGGAAATAATCAGTTGAATGTATTGTCCTATCATTACCTGTTATGTATTGCACAGTTTCTCTGTAAGATAGGTTGACTTAGAATAGGTATATAATAAATAATTTGGCTGAGAATACCTAACATAGAAGCTTATTTGCTTAATGATATGCATTCACCCCTCCATCTGTTTTACAACTTCTGATCCTGGATTATTTGCTAGTACATTATGGGTTATTATTTATAAATTTTACATTTCTGAATGAAAAAGTAAGTATCAACAAAATGACACAAGCAGTTTTTAAATATGTTAATTAGACTTTGGATAATTGGAAAAGTTACTGCATGTTTCCAGATGCCTCTGGAGAAATACATTCTGCATGTTTCTGCATTATGCCAATGCAGCTGAAATGATAGATAGATAGATAGATAGATAGATAGATAGATAGATAGATAGATAGATAGAAGGAGCAGGACTAAGTTTAGAATTGAGCAGGACTTCAGTACCGTATACTGTACTTCAGGTTTCTGCAATAAACCACATTCCAAATCATTATGCAAGTTACATATCAGTAACCTTTTAGCAAAATATCAAGTTATTGTGATCTTTTTGTTGTGTTGGGTTATTCCCTACCTTGTGTCCATAGCTTCTGGGATAGTCTCCGAACCCCCATAACCCTACATAGAACAAACGGGTATAGAAAATGGGTGGATGAATAGTCACAGTTATGATTAAATATGGGAAGGAAGAAAGATCTGTCTGTAGCTGAAAGTGTGAAAGAACCCACTCTTGCAAAAGGTGTCAGCATTGGTGCCAGTACGACCCTGTCCATTGCATCTTGTCCCATTTCAGCCAGCAGGTGTCGCTAGTCATCCTGCTTCCCTCCTCAATTTTAGTCCTTCCACCCCTAATGTGTTTCCCTGCTCCCTGGACCACCTTGTAGCTCAATGGGTTGAGCATGTGCCTGAGAGGCTGTACCCCTCAAGTCATGACTTTGAGGCTGCTGGAGGCTAGTCTCACGTGTTGTGTAATTTATAATTAGTTATCCTTAGTGTTTGGTATTATTTATCTGTGTCTTTGCTTTGTGTGCTTGTTTTTTTGGTCTACCCTGCCCATGCCAGGTCTAATTCTGTTCTGCTAGTACTTATGTTCCTAGTCTGTCAAAGTGTTAGCTCTCATTGTTTGTCTATGTTTCCTAGTTCCTGTGTTTGTTAATTGTAATTTATTCCACTTGTTGTATGTTGTTCCATGGCTGTACTGATTGGTTGATTTTGTTATGGTCCACACCTGCCCCTTGTTGGTCCTTATTATCTGTGTTGATTTAAGTACCTGCTCTCACTTTGTGCATTAGTCAGTCATGGTACTTGTAACCTGCAGTTTGCATTGTTCCGGAGTTTGTAGCAGTTCTGTGTGTTTGTCTCCTAGTCCTGCTCCCAGTTTTGCTCCAGTTCCCTGATTGTGCTCATTATCTTTTTGATTATTTAGTTTGTGTTTTGTATGACCTGTTTTGGGATTGACCACTTGTGGTCAATATTTTCTGGTTTCCCCTTAGTGTCCTGGGGTGAGTTTCCCGAAGCCTTCTTAACGCTACGTTGTTCGTAAGTTCTGTGTTAAAAGATAGAACTAACGAACGACGTAGCGT
>JAODKC010000044.1:19354383-19383538 GCA_026777985.1 Mormyrops attenuatus | reverse complement strand
AATAGTACTCAAGTGGTTGGTTGAAACAAAATCCTGGTCTGGATTTTTCCTTTCTGGACCTGAAATTGACACCTCTGCTGCTAGAGACCGCATCAGCCCCAACCCGCCAGTCTGCTAAACACACACAGTATTTGCACAGCATTAGTAGGGACTTGTCCCTATTGTCCATACACAAATATATGTTCTTGACAAATGAGCCTAATTGGGTGATCGTTACTGTAAAAACATTAATTCAATGTCCACTGCAAAATTATAAAATAAAGAAGCAAAACATAGTTAATGCAAACAAAACACAACACTAAACTCCTAATACATGTTGTTACCCATCAGGATAAAGTTAGCCGCTAGCATATAATCCATGATTGCTATGGCCTTATTCAACTGTGTAAATACAGCAAAAATCTTCACGTGGCATCTCTCCCAATATATTCAATACATTGGACACAGCAAGATACAGTATTTTTCACTTATGCTACTCATATCTAAACCAGCCAATTAAGTAGCACTAGGGAAATTATGATTGCTGATTGAGTTTGTACCTTAATGGAAATGGGATGACACAAAAAAGGGGAGTATAGTCTGCCTAAAATACCCTTACTTTGCCAAAGATATATGGGTGGATTACAGACAAAACCAAATCATATATGTAGCAGGGGAGCACTGATAAACTCGCCATCTGAAAGAAAAAAAAAATGAAACGCATAATTCCCCAGCTCAATTTATGAAAAACAGACTAAAAGAGCTTTAATTATTCAGGCCCTTTCAGTGACTCAGCTTGTCAAAACACAGTGCCATCACTCATAAACGTTTAATATTCTGCAATGCAATGTAATGCAAAAAAAAAAAACAATTGCCAATCCATAAGCTACTCCAAACAACTCATCATTCCATGAACCAAACTGCTCCAGGAAGTCTAAACAGCCAAGGGCTCCCTCTCTACCAGTGTGCCGGGATGTCCTAATATACATACATATAGCACCAATCACCAGCCAGATTACTAAATAACAGTCAACCCATCTACATAGAGATCAATTTATCTTGTCATCAGGCCCAGCAGAGGTGTGTGTACAGACCCCGGTAGTTGGACCTCAGGTGTTACATGAATCACTTGGGCTGGAAAGCCTTGTATTTTTGGCTTTTGAAGTTCTCGACTAGCCCAATGGGCAACTGAAGCATGGAAAGAATGAAATCCCATCATAACCACGGCACATTCCTTCTGAATTTATGCTGACCCCATCGGGGCTTCTTGTAATTTAGTAGAAAGTAAAACAGTGTTCCTTGACCTGCACCCTCCTCTGATACACTGCAGCACAGATTCTATAGATCTACTCGGCTCCAGTCTTATACAAGTATCATATGTGTCAGGCTACATGCCCAGCAATTTCTTTTGGCCTGGTGACAAGCAAACAGAACATGTTATGCTCCAAGAATTTCAGAATATAATGCCCACTATAGATCACCAGAAATAATGTGAATAAAACTTTGAAACATCTTTGAAAACAGTTCTAATGGGGTTGGCGCAAGCCAAACATGCAGGAAATCTGTTGCATCTAAGACAACTGTAGAGGATTTGTAAAGGTCCTGCAGACTGATGTCATATTCCTCACTTTTGTTGGGCGACCCCTGGAAAGAGTTAGCCTTGATATCTGCAGCTGTTGATGGCAGAAATTTCTTTGTGCTGGGGACCATAGAATTCTTCACCAAGTGACTGAACCACATCAGTAAGCTATGGATGCAGTTATTCGGGAGTTCTTTTATCTAATTTTAGTTCCCTAAGAGCCAGCCTCAAATATTTTCAAGTAGTCCATCAACTCTGGGACACACCCAGGCATCCTAAGGGTCTTTTGGATCAGTTTAATAATAATAATAATAATAGATACTCTTATTAATCCCCGTAGGGAAGTTGTCTTTTACGCCTCCCTCAACTTGCTCTTTGCAGAGTAAGTCATCTGCAACGGGCTGCCACCTGTAGTGGCGCCTAGGAAGCTGGGGGTTAAGGGCCTTGCTCAAGGACCCGCAGACGTGCTGAGACTGGGTTTGGACCGGCAACCTTGTGATTACAGGCACATAGGCTTAGCCCACTGAGCCACACGCTGCCCCCTAGTAGGACAACTGGGTATAATAACAGCAGACATGGATGGAAATGCTTCTGCATAGTTAGTGATAATATTTTGTGTCTTCTTGTGTTAGATTTCTCAATAAGAAAAAATCATATGAATAGTAGTATTTAAAAATTGTGGTAATTTCACCTGTACCTCAGGTTACATTGCATTCAGTGATGTTTTGGTCATTAAGGGCTATACATGTCTTTCGTTGTTAGAATACTTGTTTTAAATTGTCCTCTTTTTACTGCAATCCGATCAATTTCACTGAAAATATATTTTTCATAGGTGCAGCAGATGTTTCAGCTCTCCTCGCTGCTCTGACTTTTATAGAATTTATAATTGAAGGTTCCTTTCAGTAAATTATTTTGTCTGCATTGCTCACTATGTTCACCATAGGTTCTGTCTCATTTTCTTGAAAGTAAAATCCAACAGAAGTGTAGTGTGTTTCAAATCTGTAAATGTTGGTTGATTTGTGATTCCTGTCCGATCTGTTGATCTGACTGAGGATTTTTTTTTTTAATGTTATAAAAAACACAAGCAAAACATAATAATGATAAAATAAAAAAAAAATGACACTCACAGCACCAGTTTTGGACGGAGCCGCGTGTAATTCGATACGACTTCGCGAGGCGCTCTTCCCTCATGCATTTTGCATTATCCTGCTCCCTGAGAAGTATGTCGGCTTGGTGGTTTGCCATGGCATTTTAAGAGCTGAGAGCGGATGACAGCACTGTATTGCACGTTTTCAGAGACTGCTAAAATAATACTGCGCTTCTCCTGTAGCATTATTCAAAGGTTAAAGTGTGCCTATCATATAACCCCGAAGGGAAACAGGATGTCAGCATGACATCTTTAAACATAAGCTACGTTTGAGCCCATGGTGACACAGACATTAGCAAACTGAAAGTGTTTGTCCTTGAAATTTGATAAATTAAAACAATCTTCTTTTTTACTGGTGCTAATTCCGTTATAAGAATTCAGTGATTGTTCAAGTGAAGAAATAAGTGGTTGCACAGCATTAAAAATGTTAATCTTTAAATCTCTTTAAGAACATACGTTGTGACAGCGAATGAATTATTGGGAAGTCCCTCTTCAGTCTCCTAGATTCACTTGCCAATTAAAATTCACATAAACACTCCTAAGAATCCCAGTCATTACTGGTTCTGGTCTGTGACAGGAAGGATAATATTAGTTTATTGAATAACCCTGAGCTGTTGGAAACGCAATTACTGTAGTTGGATAGTTACTGGCAAAGCTTAGCATGTCATTGCACTGGTCAGAGAGACCAACTCTAAATGAACTGACATGAAAGGCAGACTGTTCTTTGGATCCATGCTGCTTCTACTGCAAGCCACAGAAATGCTAATGCAGAAGACACCCCCCCCCCACATTCATTTCCTAGCACGCCTATTAAAACACCCTCCTTCCATCAAAGAAAAACAACAGAATACTGACTATAATTGCATGAAATGTCTGCTAACAGTTAAACAAAGATTCTGAAGTTTTTTTTTTACTTTATGATGCAGGTAAGATTTGAAAATTAAATAAATGAGGACATAAAGTCTTTAATAGTTTTTTGTTTTCTGCATATCATAGAACCTTAAGTAGATGGTTTTCTCGTGATGTATTTCCCTAGAATTACAATCATTTGCTGTATGTTTCCTGACATTTCATTATTTGAATCGAAGATAAACCTGCATGATATCTTTATCTTCTAATAGGGTGTCTGTTGAATATGAGCCTGCACGACAAACGCAAATAATTCTTGTGAGCTCCAGCACATTGATAAGTTTGCTCTTGCTGTTGGGGGAGCAAAATCAGATGCTATCGGATGCTAGAACGGAGTGTTAAAGACTGAAAGACTGGGGAATGAGTTTGCTACTGGCACAGGAAAGACACAGCAAATACAGAAGCTGCAGGCCTCTGAAGGTTTAACCCTTCAGAAAAGATTCATGGAGAGTTTTTAACACTCTCCCGACTTCTCTCTTACAGAAATGTTCTCCAGTTTGCATCCCGGTTTGTCACACAGGTTAGTGATTTCATCAGTGCCACTGGAGGAGTTCTGAAGTCTCAAGATGAAAGATGGGTTGAAATCAAAGAGGGACTTGAGGTGTCTACAGATGAAGGATCAGGAAAGACATAAAGTAGAGATGCCTTAGAAGTGAAATTTTAATTCTTGCCCTTTCTGTTTCTGCTTGTTCTGGGTATAGCATAAATAAAGCATAATATTCCCCCAGTGGCCTAAAGATCTGTGCATGTGGTGCCACTGTGTGGGTTTCATATGTTTGCTTATAAGAGTTCAATTTCAAAAATATGTATAGGTTCCAAAGAATTACCACATGTGCATCACCAGATCGGCATATAGGATGCACATTTTTATTGTCAAATGGTAATTGGCGCTTGTATGTTTTCTCCTTGTGAATCAGCTGTTGTTATTAGTTTAGGTAAATAATGTCATTATTAGGTTAGAATAACCTTTCTTTAATGTTCTTGAACGCTGTATATATTTAATTAAACTTGATTCAGCTTGCAGGTAAACAGAAGGTTTGTCACAAAAAGGCCATTAGCTTATGTAATTCTGTATTCTATAAATTACAACAGGGAGTCACAAGCTTGACACTGGCTTGGTAGTATTTTGGAACACAGTCATGGGATCCAGAATCCTATTTTCATAATCATTGGCAATAACATCACATTATTTATTATGCCTTTGAAGTTTGGAGAAGCGGCATTATTTTACAGTAAAAAGTGAAAGTAGGTTGACCAGGATAGAATCTACTTCAGGGCACTATGAATATGTATGCTTTTGGATTTTTGCTGAAGGTGCAAAATGATCCGTGTACGTGACCAGCGGCCTGAATTTCTTTGACCGCTACACAACAAAACTTCTGGATTTCTGGAAATATTGAGATTTCTCTCCTGAACTCTCCATCCTGAACAAATAAATGAGTAAAGAGCAAGGTGACAGTTGGGTGATAACTGCTGGGTGACAAGAACAGGACGGCCAGAGCTCAGTGAGCAGGCTGTAAACACTCCCCGGATCACTGGCCTGCTGTGAAACGTGGCTGACCTCTCTCTGAACCTGTCTTCATCAGTTTAGCAGCAGAAGTTGCAACGGATGATTTCCCCCGTGGACGCAATCATCAGGGCCCACAGGGAACAGACCCATCTTCACCATCCCTTAACACAATGTCTGCCATCACGTTAACACCACCCCTGGCTACTTTGCCTGATAGACAGCATCTGTTTCCTGCTCTCCAGAACAGGTGTGTCTTTTGGACTCCTAAGAAGCCAAAACAGTAAAAAAAAAAAAAACCTCATCTCTTCCTTATGCATGTAAACCCACGCTCAAGTTCTAGACATTAATGTTCATACTGTGCCATGCTGTGTGAGGCCAGCCATTCCCGACTAACAACAGAACAGGCAGTCACATTAAATGTGCATTTCCAGGATACGTGCAAATGCTAGGGGATGCTAGGTAAAGTAATCAGCAGTGGAGGACAGCAGGGCAGGCAGACAGGAATAGATGAGGCTGCTTTATTCTGGTGAGACTCCAGACTCTTAGACCTGCTGCAAATTGTAATGAGTGGCCAGCAGAGGCAAGCAGTTGAAAGGCATATCATGGGAATAGGAGGGACGAAAGGAATGGATGCTGATTTGGATGCGACAGACAATGCTGCTGTCTGGGCTGAAGAGCACTGAACAGAGTGTGGAAATAAACAGTGTATAAAGTGTAAAGAAGCACTGGTTTCTCCTACAAAACGAGAATGTCTATGCACGCTAAGACATGCCTCTGCAATATCATTTGCGTGCTGCGTTTACATTTATTTCTTCTGCAATTATAGTAAAGATTATGTTGCTTTTGCTCTAGTTACTACACACATCAGGTACGAAGAGTACGAAGAGTATGAAGGCTGCTGGTACCGAACACAGTCAACACTTACAACATTTTTTCAACGTGTTACCCTTATTAAATTTGTCTTTCTTTGCATTTAATAGTAGTAATTATGGAATTGCCATTAACCACAGTTGAAAACAGTTAATATTATATTAATAGCTGCCATAATGCCTATGTAGAATGCTGGTTGATGATGTATCTTGTTTACAAATCATATTCCTATTGCAGTTTTATGCAGCGCTATGAAAGTATGTATGACAGTCCATCCATCCATTTTCTGAAACCACTGCATCCCAACTGGGGTCGCAGGGGGGGACCGGAGCCTATCCCAGGAACAATGGGCACAGGTGGGAACCAACCCTGGGCACTCGCCAACACACCGCAGGGCACACACACTCACTCACACAACTACAGGGCCAATTTAGACTCACCAATCAACCTATCCTGCACACTTTTGGACCGTGGGAGGAAACCAAAGGCCCTGGTAAAAACCCACGCGAACACGGGGAGAGCGCGCAAACTCCACACAGAATTAGAATTTAGTGATCAGTGGTCATTGTTGACATACCACAGCACACAGTGCACAACAACGAAACGTGTCCTCTGCATTTAACCCATATGTGACAATGTGACATAGCAGGGTGGCAGCTAATTCAGCGCCCGGCAGAAAGGACCCCGGACCGAACGCAGGACCTTCTTGCTGTGAGGCAGCAACGCTAACCACTGCGCCGCCACGCTGTATGGCAGTACATTTTGATATAATTATTGGTGATAATCAATAGTTAAACGTTTTGAGCATATTTAAAACATATTTAATTTAATTTAAACATCAGTTTCCTGCACTATTCTTGACAGACACAAGGACATTGACTGGTATTGGAGTCAAAAACCTGTCTTTGGATCTCCACAACACCAAAGAAGTTCAGGGACGGAATTTACATTTTCTTCTTCTGCTCCCCTGCTAAGCAAGATGTCAGATCATTTGAAGTAATACACCATGTTTTTCTTTGTACCTCAATATCACAGCCTTCATTATCAGAGAGTAAAGCGGCAGAGATCAACTGGGTAGTGTGACCAGCAAAAAGGATCCTGTCTCACACTCTGCATTAATTCGTGGACATAGAAAATGGGAACCTTCCATTTAAGACATTTCAAAAAAGACTAATAAGCCAATAGATTCTTCTTTCAACAAAGAGAAGAGGTGCACATTGATTGATTCAACGCCGCACGAGTGACATCTTTGAACATGTGGGAGGACGCCCCAGGTGGACATTGTAAGTGATGGCACAGGAAGATTGGACTCAAAGCATAACAAAGCATTCCCCTCATCTCAACGTTGTTTGGCTGTTGTTGCACATTTGTTCACTGTCACTTGCAATAAGTCTTGCCCGTATCCCGTGCCTTGTCTTGTCAAAAGCAATGAGACAGACTTACACATGCTGCCCTAGCGTATTGAAACTGGCCTGGCTGCACTATCAATTAACAAAAGCTGCAGCTGATTGTGTGGACCTTGCCCATGCATAAAATGCCATCTCCAACACCTCTGAAAAGGTACATTACTCAGACACTTACTATAAAATGTATGTCTCAGTATTTAGCAGACGTGCCAGGCAATAAGCTACAAAAGGTCAGAGACACTGCAGGCTCATATACAAATACGGAGACAGGGACGCTAAAGAAGATGGGTGTTGATCTGATCTTTTTTTAAATATGAGGTGTGAACTAGCACAAAAACTAAAAATGAAATTAGAAACCTTGGTTGTATGGACGTTCGGGATTTATGGGCAGGCAACATTTATAAAAGGTCTGTCTAACATTATAGAGGAAAACATTCCTGCCTTTATAATTTCCCCAAGGCAAACACAAAACACCTGGGAAAGTCAAAGGCATTTTGTAAAAAAAGACATGCTGATTCTTCATATAAGTCACCAGCGAGGGAATAAACGAACCCTCACAATGCACATCAGCTGAAAAAATCCCAGCCATAGAATGGACCTCCATATGTTTCGCTCCTCCATTCATCCGCAGTTCAGACACTAATTGGGGTGTAAGTTTGCTTACTCAGGTGGTTGACTTTGACAAGTATAAAGAATGTAAAGGTGGTAAGATTTTGCTCATTTTTGATGACATTTCCACATTATTACTGCCTGGAGGCTGTTCTGCAAGGCAAAAGGAAGGTTGTTAATCCCACACTGTATGACTTACAAGTGCGGATGTGTTTCATTTGGTTGAAACAGAAGACTGCTCAGAGAAAAGCTCCCATGGCTCATATCATGGTTTGTGGTTTTCAGCTGCTCACTAATGTCTAACCTTTCTTCATCCAGTGCTAATGCTCACATTAACATCTCATCAAAGTGTATATAAATACATAGCTTAGGCAGATAGCTAATGTCTGCTTTCCACTGCCGTTTTTCTCATTACTTGCTCCTCACGTGGCACATATTAAGAAGTGCAGGTTTATCCTTCACCAGTAAAACGAAGGCAACAACTGAGCAGAAGATCTGATCATTATGCTGAGAATAGTTGAAGTCTTTCAGGGCACTCCTGAAGACAAGCTCATTTATATGCAAATAGAGTTATGCTTTGGTTTCAGCTGTTTTGTAACAGTGCTTCTACAGAGAGA
This sequence comes from Mormyrops attenuatus, assembly GCA_026777985.1. Taxonomy (NCBI): domain Eukaryota; kingdom Metazoa; phylum Chordata; class Actinopteri; order Osteoglossiformes; family Mormyridae; genus Mormyrops; species Mormyrops attenuatus. The sequence goes on along the minus strand of JAODKC010000044.1, from coordinate 19,374,912 downwards.
ATATCCAGTCCGCAGTAAAAGAAAAAAAAAAGGAAGAAAAGGAAACAGAGGAAAAGAAACTGTGGTATTATCTGATTCAGCAGTCCTCTCATTATGGTTTAAAAAATCCTGAATAGACTACTGGACACCTCTCAATGCAAGGACACTCAAGTACAAACTCTCCTGCTGACTCATGTCCTGAAACAGGCAAAAGAAAAAGAAATAACAAAATACCACAATAACAGGACACCCCTTTGTATGCCATGCTGTTTCATACGCTTCAAATCCTTCCTGTCCATCAAATGCTGTCATCTGTTGTGACAGTCATCTGTCAGTGATGGCACTCGTTGCTCTACTGAAGGCGTCCAGATCGCTTCAGGATTCGCTTTTGTGTGTTTTTTTTGGAGGTCGCATCTTAGCAGGCATGGCTCTCCAAGCCCATTTTATTGCACGGTATCTAAAGGTTGGGCCAGGATTTGGTACAACGGTGACGGCTGAGTTTTCAGGAGGCAGACACACATTTGTTTTCGGCTGGATGCAATCTGTTCATCTGTACAGGGGGCAGAGATGATTTCTTTACTGAGATATCTTGCGTATGTCCTTAAATATGACTTTGAAAGCACCTGCCTAAGCATTGTGGTTTATGAAAAAGGGGACATGCCAGAAGGTGAAACACAGAAGCAGGGACTTTGGATCAAAAAAGGAAAAGATCCCCCAAACCCACACCTCATAGCACCCGCAGTAACACGGCTCACACATGGAGAGAAGCTCATTTATAAAATGTGAATGTTTATTAAATGTCGACAAGAACATTAAAAACACATTGTCAAGATTCAGCAACAAGATGTCACTCAGGGTTAGGAAGAAAAGCAAATCAGAAAAGTCAGTATGACCTGAAAAACAATCGTTATGATGTATAACCTGCATCTCTGAATAAGGAACATTTTAAAAAGGGCTGGTGTGTTATGCACACCTCCCATTTTCTTCTTGTTTTCTGCCACAATATAACAGAGAAAATAAAAATGTGCTTTCTCAAGCATTTACAGAAGTCTGGCGTTCTTGGACATACAGAATAATAGTACCAAATGACGTGCACAATTTCACGCTCTAAGTATTACATGAGATGCGCAAACGATAGGATGCGATTGCAGTTTCAATGGTGGCCACTAGGGGTTGCTGAGTTCCTTAAAATCGCACTTTGTCCATTTTTTTGTTCGAGATAATGAGCTAACTCAGAAAAATACATTTTTATTGATAAGTATTCTGCGCAATTTCTTTCATATTGCACAGCAAAAACATACACACATCCATAGAAGTGAATGAACATATCGACTGAAGAAGCCTTTACTGCAAACAGCGAAATGAAATATTTTTACTTTAACCAGGGACCCTCTTGTATTTTTCTATCAGCTAGTTCTCTGTCTCCTTACATCTTAAATATTTTAAAATTAAGTCAGATGAATTTATTAGGCGAATGCCCAATCAGTACTTTTTTAAATGCACCATAAAGTTTGATCCAAAATACAAGAATGTTAATTTGCTCATGAATGTGAAATACAGCGTATTATTTGGTGTACCTCTGACGGGAACCATTTATTAGGTTTACACTGATTAATTTGTCAACACATGGCTGAAAAAAGCAAACACAGAACGTGTCAGGCAGAATGAGACAGATGTGTGCTGACACTTATGGGAACGTCAAACCCTGTTGCATGGGCTTAACTCGTCCAGATCATTTACTGCTGAAGACGTGGCTGAATGCTGACACATATTTACCCTTCGCCGCTTTAACAACCCAGCTGCATCATATCTGACCTCTTTACATGGATTTCCCATTCTCCCGCTGTGAATTAATTATTGTATAAAAATTTAATTTAGATTCCCAAATCCTAAGGTAGAGGTGAGATGCCACTGGCCGCTGGAATCCCACCAGATACAGGAAAATGGTTTCATCTTGCACAATGATGGCCAGTTATGTTGTATTTATGTTTAAAAATATGCTTTAAAATATACACATTTTACAATGAATTTATATATTTTAAAAGCCATTATTATATAATCATATATAACTAAATAAAAACTGATAACGTAGAAAAATAATACTTGCATGTTATTTTATAGCAATAATTTCAGAATAGTACTCCACATTCAACTATTCCTGTATTTACTTCTTGTTAGATTAAAACTGACTTGACCCGATTATCAAGTTTCTGAAGAACTTCCCCAGTGACAGTTGGTCACAATTTCCACGTGCTCCTAAGGACTGAAATATGAATTTAGAACCGATGATACACCATACAAAGCCAATAAAAATGGTGCTACTTTTGAACCAAAATATACACCGTATTTATTTTCTAAGACTTGATTGTTTCTTTGCAAGTAAACTGTATTACTACAGACAGTGTTTCATGGAAATTGTAAACATAAGTATAAGGGGATTATAATTAAATGAAAAAAAAAACAACAGATATTACAATATTACAAAGTAGCCCCTATGAATCAGTGTCAGATTTAAGTACTTTTGTAAAGAAGGCATACTCAGTGCCAAATCCAAATGTTTTTTAAGGCTACGCCTCATGGACTCATATGTCTCATATGCTCAAAACAAAAATCTCCATGCTAGTACAGTAGAACCACAACAGAATTACAATGTTGATGGTGTATTTTAGAGGGACTGAAAACAACATAGAAGCAGCAAACTGAAAACAAATTGAAAATGCAGCCTTTTCCACCCTGCCGTCACCATATCTCAAGGCGGTGTGACCCCCTTCCTGAAACCAGTGTTCGCTGCAGAGTGTGGAGTCCTTGCTGTAGTGAGATGCTTGAAAATTCTGCTCTCCTGTTGCCACAAGAAACAAGAGTTTGCAGCTGGGGTCCAAGCACAATGAATAGCTGTCTTGCTACTCCTAATATCCCAAAATGCTGTGCTCCAAGGGCTCCCTGTAACTTATTAGTAGTAGGAATAGGACAAATCCTACAGTATGTTACTTTCAATGAAAACGAAAGAGACCCAGTCAAGACAAAAGCAAATCATCAGGGCAGCAAAAGAGCAGGCGCATCTGTCTCTGCTTTCACATGAGTCACCAACCACAGAGTAATGTTCTGAATAATAATGCTAGCGGTGAAGGGGATGAGCTAAGCAGCAGGGCGGAGCCACAAACGAGAGGTTCACAGCCACCAATCAGAAGTCAAAGCCAACCGCTGAGATAAAGGTGTTGCACCAATATGGGTTAATCTGGAATATTACTCATAGTTATCTTAAATGCCACGAGAGTATTATTCTTTACTTTCCAGATCTTCATGATGTGCTCTTGGCCTTGCTGGTCTGAAGGACCACATCCCTGGTCAATAGTGTGCCATCCTCAAGAACACAAACACTTCTTCCCCAAAGGAGATACATCCGGTATCAATGGAAAAAAGGAAAATCAGTGAATACCTGGAATTAGCAGCTGTTTTTATATGTGTGTGCAACATCCACCTAAATCATCTAAACAAGTTCTACTTTTTCATGACACAGGTATCTTATTGGACATGTATGATCTTGTCACACACAGGAAGAGAAAAGTAACGAAATCCCAAGTGCGCAGGGTGACTATCCTTAGAGATGTGGAAACACTACATTACTACCTCTGGTGATGTTGTGTCATTTGGCCTCAAGTAAACTAACCAAGTACCCAGTATACTCATTAAAGGTTTTTGTCAGATAAACATGATGCTTTGATATCCCTTGAAACAGCCCCTTTACAGAGGCTGCAATAGATTGCTTTTATCCATGTTGCTTGTGCCAGAATAGTTCTTATCAGAAAACTGAATGGGGTGTGTTAAATATCCAATCCCTACCATTAAACGGGTGTGCCTTTTTAGGTGTGATTGTGGTAAAACCCTACAGAGAAAGATCTCCCATCACAGCGAAATGTGTTAAATGCGTGTTCTCACAGCGGACTGCAGAGAAGCAAGGTCAGACCGTTACTTTCATCCGCCCCGTTTGAAAGCTGGTTCAGTGTGGGAGAGTTATGGTGGGCCAGGTGCTGCGTTGTCACAACATCAATATCAACCAACAAGCATGTATCCAAATAATAGAAAAGTGCAAACAAATCAATAAGAAAACCTATGACCTCTGACCCCGGTAGGCGCAGAAATCCAACACGGTTGAAAACACACAACTACACATATGTTAGCTAAATTCTACAGCCACTCAAAAGGAATAACATTGGGGATGTGTGCGACAATGCATTAAATTATTTGTCAGTGTTTAGAGATACAATCATTACAGTAAGGGCAATAGTGCTGACCTAGTACTCAGCTGCTCAGCAAAACACTGCCCAATGATGAGTTAGCAAGAGCGGGAATGCGTCAGAAGGGTGAACGAGGGTCCACGAGAAACAGAGGGACTACTAAATCATCAAAAAGTCCTCGTTATTCAACAATCAAAGTCTCTAAGAAAGACAGCCTGCTTGTCAGTGTTTTCCCTCATGGTTGTGTGTTTTCTTTTAATTTTTTTCTTTAAATCTTCCCTCCACCTCACTTGTTCTCCTCTCTAGTGGGTCGGATCTTCATCTCGGCGAACTTGAGCGAGTACTGCCACCCGGTCCAGGAGGACCACTCGATGCCGTCGGCGTAGGAGGTGTGCTGGCCCTTCAGGTACTGTCCATTCAGGTTGGACGTGTGGCAGTTCCGGTACCACCAGGCACCATGGTAGAAGGAGGCACAGTTATTCTCCGAATGGTCGTTGTCCTTGTCCTTCGTGGTAAACTTCATCCCGTTGTGCTTCAGCAGCGAGTCGCCTGCACAACACACACCCACAGAGGACACACGCACAGCCCACATATAAACACACAGTGAGGTCATTGTGTAGCCTGACATCTCTCTGCCGCTCCTCCATCACCTCCCCCATTTTTTCCCCTCCTTCCCCCCACGATTCCCCTCCTGCACGTAGGGTGGTCCAACGCTCAGTCACTGGTAACTGATTACCAAGAGTCTTCGGCAGGGGCTGCTGTACAAAAGTATAAGGGCTAGGATTAAAAAGCGGGAGAGAAATACCTGTGACACAGCGTTTAATTTTTAAACAAAGTAACGGCACCAAGGATGACACCCTGTGGAGTCAGTCAGGGTGTGGGGAGTCAGGGGAGAGCACAGGGATTAGCTGTTAATGCTTCATATTGGCTTCAGTGATGTATGTCTCTTGGTGATACGGCTGCAGCGAGAGGCAAAGTAATTTAATCCCACCCCTGTGGTACATGACTTTGTTCTATGTGTGAGAGGTGGGGGGTAGGGAATTTTACATTTTTGTCACAAAAGCGTTTTTACGGTCCTCGTTCCACTGCATTTTTTAAGGTTGATTACTCTAAAAATTAGACTGAAATAAAAAATTATTAAAACTTATTAAATCAGCATGATATGGCAAAGTATGATGTGATTTAATAATTCACCTTAGGCATGACATATCACTGAAATTGTAGTATAATTTGTGTTTTCTGTCAGCTTAAATACCTCTGGGATTTGTTACCATGTACTTAATCTGGTGTTTCTGCAGTGCTACTGGGAAAAAAGTAATGAATATGATAACGATAGAGTGACCTAAAATGACCCCGGAACCACAGGTTATCATCATTTCAGCTTCCTTTGAGATATGAACATGTAACAATCGCACGTTCCCTTATCCAGTATTCCACTGTAATACCCATAGACAGCGATACTATTTGATTTTACAACAACAGAACCCCAGATTGAAGTTATCATCACAGGTCTCTTGTTTAGACTCTAAATCCTTCTTCAGTTGCACCAAAATATGACAAAATTGAACAAAATAATATTTAAAGAATTAGAATGCAGCAGTATTGTTTATGCTTATCCAAGTTGTTATTCCAAAGAGTCCAAAACTGCAAAGAAAAAGTCTGTCAAAGAAGCAGGATATATCATGAATGTCAAAACACTGAATGACATTTTAACCTTCCCTGCATGTGAAAGCAGGCTGACTCCTTATTCTGCCTGTATGAGCATTCCCAGGAGTAATTTGGCGCGGTTTATATTGCAAATGCTCTTTTTGCATGTGACTTCCTCAGGAGCTATTACTGTACGTAACAGGAAGCTGCCTTGTTTTGGTCAGGAAGTCAAGCTAAAAGCATCATGGGAAATACCTAGATATAACTGATGCCCTTATAGTGTGGGTATGAATTCAAAATCACTTTAATAATGAATGTACTGAGAGATCATGTGCCCCCCCTCCCCCACTAGGTCCATCTCCTTCATTAATACACACTGTTGGTTGTGAAGCTTTATTGAGAATTAATCAAAGATGAAAATAAATGTATTCCCTTTTAGCCTCGCTAATGAAAAGGTCAAAACATTTCTGATCGGTAACACAGTGTCATTAAGGAGCTCGTTTGATGTTCTGAAAGCAGCCGCTAAAGGTGTTTAAGGAGGAGATTATGAACCTGCATCCCTTTCCTGAATACACATGCAGAGACGGCTCCCACGCACCACACATGCTGACACATTCAGAGCACTTCACTCAAATTGTCGCTACTCATTTACCAGACGTTATCATCCAAGGTAACTTTCAATGCATGCATTATTCGTACTATAACACAATAATTAATAAGCCGATGAAAGCTAAAAATCATGAGCAACTTCAATGATTCAGGCCATTTTTTTCTGTGGAAATTGATTTCTCAAGTTCAGTTCCTCTAACCAATACTCCACAACACACACACTTCACACATGAATGCCTTTCTTTTTAATGCTTTAAAGCTCATTCAATTGAAATATAAATGAAGCAGGACACAAAGACCAAGTCGTAACGGAAAATATTGGAAACTGATGATGCATGCCAATGATAGATATTAAAATGTGGCTTGTTAGTGACAAAGGTGGGGAGAAAGGGGATATTTTCATGCTAATTTAGGTGCCCAAAGAAGCTTGTTTGTGTCTTTCTGCATGACCCGATTGTAAACTTCATTGCAATGCCGGGAAAGCAGCTTATGGCTTCATTAGCTGTGCCCTTTCCAGCGGCTCCAGCAAAGGTCGGGAGACTCTCCTAGCCAACCAACAGCCACAAAGCTACAGTGACCTGGGAGCACTGGGCCGGGTAGACCCCATTAATGTTAAAAAGAGCTCCATGCGATAGGAGTGCTGAGGCACGCTCCATGGCAATTTGCCTGAACTCTCCTGCAAGATGAGGCACGAGGTACGATAATGCGTGGGATAAAGTCAGCACCACAGCTGGGAGTCTGGAGAAGGGATTCCAGCTCTGGATGAACTGTGAGCCCCGGCTGCCATAGCGCACTGTCTAGCACTTGAATGCAGATTTACACGGTTGTTCATCTCACAGAGTTTAATGCATAAACAAATCTGCTTCCTTTTTTTGCTACGGAAAAAAACCCCAAACACTTGGCAATAGGCTAGTAGATGATAAAGTTCCCATCCAACAGCGACACCCACCAACAGAGAAGCATGTGCTGCTCAGCTAGGGAGGGGGCAGCATGACATGCAATTGGGCTGTCACAGCTGCCAGGTTAGCAAAAAAAGCTAAGAATGCTGCTTCTCATTTCGTTGTTTCCATGGAGATTCTGGTTTCGGGTTGAGCGACTCAGAGACCTGACAATAAAGCAAACTGTGCTACAGATGAGCATTGAGACATCGTTTAAACCAAACTGCATCACCTTTGTGTGGAATACTCAATAAGTAAATCAACCCTACTAAGTGATTGCTCACAGGGTGGGAGGGAATGTCACGACATATGGGACAAAGGACTTGAGGGCAGGTGTAGTGGCGAAACAAACATGGGGTTCACTGAACTAAATGAGCAGAGACTGGACATAAACAGGATCACAAGGGATCAAAACAGGAGGACTAGAACAGGGGAGAGCACAGGCAACACAAGGGCTCGACATTAATGACTGGACTGGGGATGACGAGACAAACAGGTTCTTAAATGCAAAGACTGACAAGGGGCTAAAAGGAGGCAGCTGGGAGTGATTTCTACACAAGGGTTAGGAACGAGAGGCAAGACGAGAGGGATTCACGAGTAACAGGTGTGGCTTGTTAGGACCATGACACGGGCAGGGAAGAGGAGAACTTGCCTGAATCTAATTTGAGTGTACTAAGAATAATAAGGATTATAAGGAAAGGTGGTAACAGGGGGCAAGATCTGAAAATGCCCTTTTGAGCATAAGGGACCTAACTGTTGCCTTCCAATTTCACTCTTCATAAAGTACCATGTGCCAGGCAGAGCCTCTTCAAGAGATTCACCACTAAAACATACATGACCTTTAGAAATAGAAAGTTGAAAATCAACTGTAGTACCTCGAGTAGACATTAAAATGCCCACACGCTGGGGCATTAAACCATAACCTTGAAATCAGGGGCCAGATATAGCAACGTGCTTGCATAAGGTAACCTCGCTGATAGTTACCAGCGCTCACACCTACCACACCTGCAAACTTACATACAAGCATCACAGCTGCACAATACGCAGTACTATGCTGTTTGAGAGTAGCACAAATGTAGCCTCACATAACTGTAATTTTCAATTAGCCATCTAATGATCTAAGATGGAAGAGATGGACACTGAGCAAACTTATGCAGATCAATGTCTACTTATCTTCATTCAACTCAGGAAAATGTGGGCGTATACTAGACCTGCGGTGCCTGAATAGTCAGCGACAGTCAGGGGGTAGCCGTCGTCATCTGGGTCCACGGAGAACAAGCCGATTCCAAAAGTCCCGTACTGGGCAAAGGCCGTGCTGTTCTCAAAATCCTCCAGGTCAATGCGTAGCTCATAGTTGGCCTGGATGGTCAAGGCATGGATCCGCTTCATACCTTAGTAGGGGATGGGAAGAAAGACAATTGGGCACATTTTAGACACGAGGCCATTCAGAAAGTGTACAGTGGATCGCAGTCTGGCAGCATGTTCTGAGCAGAAGAGCCAGATAGCCTTTGTTAGGTAACTCCTTGTATGACTTATTATACACTACAGGAAGAGAAAATGGCCACCAGCTTCTTGGATGACTGATATGAGGCAGCAAGCTCTTTAGCTGTCAGGGTGAAGTCCAGCATGACACGCAGAGATCGATATTTCTTGGAGATGTTAATTCCAGTACAGGAAAAAGGCATCTTCCATACTATTTCCACTGAAATCAAAAAGTGGATGGATGAGTGGCTGTTTTGTGCCTGTAGGAAATCTTTTTTTATGATTCCCCCCCCCCCCTTTGCAGGCAATGAACTGTTATACATGACTGACCACTAGGGCAGAAAATCGATTTTCGAATCCTTTGCATCTCCTTATCTGAGGGCCTTGCAGCTGTTCTAGACAATAGTGGATATTCTGGGAGCCGGTTCTTTGTTTGAACGTACGTTTTACTGAGTGCCACAGAAAACCTCTAACCTGTGCCTAGCAGATGTTTACGTACCTTTGTGAAAATGAGATCAGAAAATCACTCTCAGCGTGCAGTTATGCGCACTGCGTATGTACATTCCACTCTCCAGTTAACGCTTAGCCTAAATTAAGGATAGTGCACCCCCACCCCCCAAAAATGGCTTCACAATTACCTTCAAGAAAAATCGATTTTAGATGAAGTTAAGCTCTGTTAGCTCAGGTCTGTAAAAAGAACTTCATATCAGAGCTTAATATCAAGTGGCTGTGGACTGAAACAATAGATTCCTACCACTAACCACTGCCAAAGAAAAGTAACATCTGTTCCAGTACTTTCTTGATAATAAGAAGGACATTTACTCATAGCAGTCATGAGTGGCGATGGGCCTGCCGTGACCCCTGAGGACTTTATAAGCATAAACAGCACTTCAGTGACCTTAAAGCAAAGCCCACAGTGGGTGGTGTAACACAAAAGGTCACAATATTACTGAGCCTGTCAGCGGACGACCCTATACAATCATTTGTACTTATACATATTCATGATGAGCCAGTTTAGCCATCAGGCTTTTAGTTTCAGTAGTATTCTAATGAATGACATTCGCATTCAAGCTTAAATGTGCTCCACAGAAATAACCTGAAAGCTAGTTTATACTAGCCTTCAGTACCAAATAATATCAAAAGCGTTTACCCGTGCCTGTCTAAAGACAATTTTAGAATTGTTTGACAGTCAATTTGGTTGGCTATTTTTACAATTTTAATGCTATATGGAGGATAAAGAAAAACAGCTTGTATGCTGGTGAATTCTTTTGTGAATATTCAGGGCTGATTTTGGCCAGCATAAATCTAACCCTTCCCACCCGACAAAAGTTGAGAGGAGACATGTTAAGGGAGGGCATCATGTCATCATCAAAACAGCTTCCTGAATGCATTCTGATGCCTATCAATCAGCAGTTCTTACGTCTTGATGGGGAATGTCTGGGACAGCAGTGAATCCTGCCTGAAAGCGTTTGTCCTGTCAAAATCTGCAAGGTGAAAAATGTCAACAAAGAACCCTTGAACAAGACCCAGGGATTTGCAGGCCTGTCTCACCTCAGGTGAGCTCAGCATTCATGACAGGGGTATTTAAAAGACATGGCAAGAAGGGGCAGAACAGTAAAGTGAAAATCACCGCTGGCGAAGAAGATGAATAATACAAAAAAAAAACTCTTAATGCTAATGAATACTAGGAAATGTTTAATAGACAGAGCAGGTGTAAGCCTACTTCAGAATGGTCGACAAACAGGAGAATTATGCTAATCTCACACAAACATATGAACAGAGAGACACATCATCGGGCTGTAGCAGCTCTGCTTGGAGGACCGGAGCAGAAGTTCTCCATAGAACTGTACAAATATGATGAATAACCACATGCAGTTTTTGGCTGTGGTCGTTGCTGCTAATGGTGTTATGGCCAGTTAAGGCTTACAGTTAGAGTTAGCTGGAAAATCCATTTTCACACTATTTGTTCAGCATCCCTTTTTAGCTACCATTTCATATTGGCTAAGGATATAGTAACCATCCTAGTCGAATACACAAACATGCAGAAAATCCATATCTCTACAGGGCTGAAACAACATGGCTTATATACACTTCTGCAGTATTTATTTCTATTTAAAATAGGCTGATGTATGACTCTTGAATGTGTGGCCAGGATCTTCCTGCTTGGCGCCCAGTAATAAAATTTCAGCCACAGAATTAGACATTAAATGTCAGTTCAGGTGTGCTTTGAGCATTTATATTTGTTCAGACTCTCAGTTGTTTATTTCTAAACAATACTGTTGATTAACTTCTGGGCAGTTCCGTAGAGAGAAAATGCAACTGAGAGCTTGTGTGCTGCAAATCTAAGTAATAAAATTACAAAAGTAGGAAAAAAAAAACTACAACAGAAATTAGTATCATGCTCATTCCAAATGCAGGGAGATTACATTTCTCCTTGCTTTTTAAAATCACCCTTGTGTGCTTCTCCCAAGATGGATCCATCTGCCATTGCGCTATCCATCTGTCAGAGGGCACTTAGGAAGTTCCCAGGGAGGCACCGAGCGAGACAAGGCTGAATCCTGGGGTTCCTATGGGGAAATTAGGGTGTGTTGGGAGTGTTTCTTGCAAACAATACAGCATAATGTGATACATACTCATGCCAAGCTGCTTGGGTTAAGATAGGAAGAACTGAATCCCAGTGTTACTAACAGCCACTTTATCAGGAATGACTGGAGGCAGAATGAAAGGGGAATTCTACTGAAACTCAATTTTTTCAATATGTTTTACTTCAATGTGTTTCAAAATGTCCGTATTTACTGTATTAGCAATGTAGACCAGTATTTGTTTTGTTTTCATAAGTGATTGAAGTGTATTAGCAATTGAACTGGCAGTTTTGTCGTGTTGATCACATTTGTTGCTCAGTTTCATTCAGTTTGCAAATAAGGTATCAGCATGACCTAGGCTAAACTTCACTTTGCCATAGCAGCAGAAGCATGCAGTATGGCAGACAGAGGAGTACACACTGCAGTATTTTGGGACAAACCTGTCTTTAAGTATGAATATAAAAAGAGAAGTACAGCCACAATACAATGATAAACAGTCCTCCGTCAGAATCTACTCTTCACTAAATTCCAACCGAAATCTAAACACAAATAATCCAAGGTCCCGGGGAGGCAGAGGATTCAATGGCAGAGTGAACCATATGACATGGAGCCTGGGTAGTAGAGAAAAGGTTCATTAAAATGTGTTCCACTTTCAGGTCTAAGCAGGGATGGGAAGGGGGCTAGCTTAACGTAACACAAATTTGCAAATCCCTTTAAGGCTGGATTATTTTTTTGTACTCTCTCTACATGACTCTCACTTTGGGAAAGAGATATCTCTTACTGACATCATGAAGGTACAGAAAGTAAAATGTTCTACACACAGTGCCTACAATGGCATTTCTTATGGGTAAGTGAGACATCATCCAATAATGTACAGCATGTTTTTCTTTGGCTTTTCAGCAGTCACCGTTAATCCTCCTTTAGTTTTGCATATGAACTCACTTTCATTATAGCGGCAGAAAAACCACAGCAATATGGAGGATCACCAAGAAACCAGAAAGAGAAGTTTAAAAAACATGATCACCTTCATCTGAGAAAACTGTGGATAAATGTCAGTAATCGTCACTGTAAATTGGGAAACTGCCATTTAATATGGGCCTCCTTTTCTCAGATTAGCTCAATAACATGCTTGCATAGTCTTCTAATCTCAGTTTCAGTTTCAGAGTCTTCTGATCAATTTCAAACACAAATCTGAGTTTAAGTGATTAATACTTAATAAAATATGAGGGATAAGAAGTTCATACAATATTGGATAGGAATTAACAGCAATCGATCCAGTAGCATAAAGTCTCATGAAGCTAATAAAAAATAACACGTTTCCAAGGGGCTGTCTGAAGACTTTTTAGTGATGATACACTTTCATATTGATCATACTTGGGATAGGAAGCTATTATACTTTTAGCTTTTCAAAAACTGATACCTCTGTGCCTCTCCGTGCTTAGCGGGCCTCACCAAGGTCTGAGCAGGTGTGCATAACACATCTGGTGTGATGCACTTCCAAATGATGGCTCTTTTTCCCAGGGAGAATAAGAGTTTTACTTTGTTTCCAGTTTCCTCCCAATTGTTAACAAGCCATTCTTTAAGTAATATCCGAATTTTTCAAAACAGTAAACACAATCTTCAAACCCATCCACCCATTTTTTAAACTGTTTATCCAGGTGAAATCCTCAATTCACTAAGCTGTATTCGGAGAGCTTCAATTGTTCAGTGCAAAATCAAACAATACACTCAAAACAGCCATTCTTCAAAAAGAAATATTTATATCAAAACACCATATATTTTCCATCATACGAATAGCTTGAAACCCAACTTTGATGTAATGGTGGAGTAAATGGAAACAATACCTTCATGGTTTCAGCATAATTTAGGCCAGTGTTTCTCAGCCCGGTGCTGGGGGACCTCCAGACGGTCCATATTGTTGCTCTCAACTAGCTACCTTCTGAGGACCAGGTTGAGAAACAGTGATTTAAGCTAACACCTGAGTAGCCTGACTGGATGGGAGTGGTCCTGAAGTCGCAGGGTGAACAGAAACCAGCAGACACACTGCACTGAACAGTGAGCTGAACCCAGGACTTCGTCTTGTTGGTCCTAGAGGGCGAGGCCTTGTCCTCCCATCTCGTCCGTTTCGTGTCAATGCTTGCAGTTTTGGTTTTCTCTGCCCCCCACCCCTCCTGCGCCCCCGACCATCCGCCTTTCAATCTTATCCCCCCACACCATGTTCTGCAAACTCCCAGTTACCCATTTCCTGCAGTGTCTGGTTCAAAAGACCCACAGGCCGTGGAATGCAGGGTTTGGCACTATGAACCCAGTTGGAGGTGTTTTGTGCACATCACGCAGATCTTAAAACAAACAAAAAAATAGTTTCAGTGAACCTTCAGTCTTATATATAACCGTGAGTAAATTTAATACATAATGTACACATGCATTTGTAAACACAGATGTGTGAAATTCAAAAGTGAAGTAAGATAATAGAAAACAATATTTTTTAACCCCTCTGTCTTGAACATTGGTTCTGAGCCAGAATTGATGTTAGCTGAAGTGAGAAGTTAGCAGGCCCTATGCTTCTCGGGCATGCATTGTCAGACAGTAAGTTGCATATGGATGCCTTGGTGCTACAAGCCAGGGCTATTACATTATAAATTTATCCAAAGCATTATTCTTTCATCTATGTTTTACAGCAAGGAAACAAAAAAATCTGTGAATGTTCCAGGAAAGCTGTCCCATGTGTTAAATACCCTGAGACCAGATTATTTCAAATCTCTGCTATTTGGTATACAAATGCTTCCTTAAGGTGTCTTCATCTGGTACAAAAAGTGACACAGTTCTTTTTAGAAGCAAAGTGTTTTAAACATATTACTACTTCAGTCTCCCTGGAATGGCAGGCCACCAAGAATGTAAAATATTGCTCCTCACCTTTAAAGCTGTAGATGGACATGCATGCATGTGTCTTGGGAAAGTGCTTGTTCTGCATGCCCAAGCCTGATTACTTTGAGCAAAAAGGGGAAGAAGCCATCCCATAAATAGCACCTGTTTATGTAACGGTCTGCCCAGCTTACACTGGGATTCCAGCACTCTCTATATTAAACCTGAACTATTTAACTTGTGGCTAGCAAAGGATGGATTGTGACCACAAAGTTATTTGTTAACTCAGAATTCTCCTCCCAATTCCTCATGAGGTGATCCCAGTTTGCTGTTCTGTCCCATGTTTTGGTGTTGAGCATTTCAGGTCTCCTGGGAGGCTGCACTCTGCCTTAGAACTTTTATAATGCTACAATAGTTAGGTTCACTAGACCTGGGGTGCAGTGAAAAAGTGTTTTTATGATTCCCTCTATTATTGCACATTCATAACTGAATTGTTTCTGTTCTTCAAACAAATTTATACATTTTTACATCAGCCATGTGAAAAAGCAATTGCCAACTTCATACCTGGTCGTGCCAGCTTTAGCAGCAACAACTGTAATCAAATGCTTCTGGTAACAAAAGGTCAGTCTTTGGTATCACTGTGGAGGAATTTTGGCCCATTTTTCTTTACAGAATTGTTGCACTTCAGTCACATTGCAGGGTTTCCTGACTATGAACTGCCCATTTAAGGTCGCTGTTACTTTGCTTCTGTATAAAGGTTTGCCTAAATAATCCCTGGGGTCATGGTCTTGAGCTAAACAATCATCAGCAAGACCCAGGCAGCCAATCTGGATCAGTAGCCAGAGAATGGATTCAACGTGTGAGTTATATTCCCACAAAGGGTCGGAGGAACTTTTGTTTGGTGGATGTTTTTTATTTTTTTTATTCCCTCTGGAAAAATGGAGTACATCATTGTGAAGCACCTCAGGCAAAGCTGCTTGTGAAAACAGGCTAAACAAAATTTGATTGATTGATTGATTGATTGATTGATTGATTGATAATTTGACTGTTGTCTTGAAGAAGGTCACTTTGAGGCAAATCCTGTTCAGTTTTGTTTGGGTAAACAATGCAACCTCATCATGTGTCACAAATGCCGAAAGTTCCATATTTTGTTTGGTTATTTATGGTTAAGGTTAGGGCTGGGTGGGGGTTAAGGTCGTCACGTTGGGATTAGAGTTTTCCCCATAGAAATGAATGGAGAGTCCCCACAAACATATAATTACAAACCTGTGTGTACAGTCACAAAGCTGTGACTGGCCACACCCAATGCAGAGACCTACTGATGGTTGTTTAGCCAGACAAAGCCTGACTGATTATATGCTACTAAAGAAATTAATGGATTGTTCCATTACTCATACAAAAGCAGCCATTTGTGTCTGTTTATGGGACATGATTTGACACACATAATTTAATAATTTGGTTTTATTGATAAAAATGGTAAAAAAAAATGTTATTTAATTAAACTGAACACTGTGTTCCCGAGCCTTATACCTAGTGCCGCCTGGGGTATGCTCCAGGCCCCCTAGAACCCATATACTAGATTTGTGGTTGGACGCTGAATGTATGGATGCTAATTAAATGTAAATATGAGCCAGAAGTTACATGACAGGTATCCTAAATTATTCACGTTTTGTACACATTGATTTTAAGGGATATGAGTGAATGTATTTTGTATACTCTTCTCTCAAAGTCGTGCTGAGGTGTTGCCAGGCTGTTTCCCGTATTCCTGGCCATTCATAATTAATGATAATTTCCTCCAATCACCGATGCCGCAGGGCTTCTCTCTCCTCTGGCTGTTTCTCGCTAAAGAGACGACTCCTGCAATCCAGCATCTTCCACAGCAGGCAGGAAGTGATGGAGGGTGTGCAAACAGCTGGTCCGGCCCTGACTGCCGGGTCACGGAGCGGTGCGGTTTACTCAGTTTTCGGAGAGCTTACGGAGTCCCGATTGCGTGCGTGTGAAACATGACTTCACATCGGGTCGTGAAATGTAGAAGATGATGGAGTGTGTGTTGGAGGATAGGCCCACCTAATAAAGGCGGGTGGAAGTGGGGGCGGACTTTGCATCGCATGCCGCTCTGTGATCTGTCAGAGATCCCAACTGCTTTGATATAAAAAGCCAATGTATTACTCAGCTGTGAAAATATTTTTTAGATTAAACAGAGCAGAGGTGTTTCTGAAAAAAAGAGAAGTAGAAATGGTTTTCTATAAAATCCTGTGCGATTGCACCAAAGGTAAGTCTTACATGTAGGTGCTGAGGTTAAGCTTCTGTCAGTTTTCTTTTTCCTCCTTTATATAGTCTTTTCTACTAAAGCAATTCAGGTTAAGTACCGCACTCAGAGGTATTACCTCAGGGGCCCTCCTGGGATTTAAACTAGAACCTTCTGGATATAAGTTCATGCTTTCAGCCACTAAGCTGCCTGCTGCCCTGTAAGCTGGTCTAACAATTTTTATGGATGGCCAAAGATGAACAAGTGCTTGAAACTTGAAACTGAAGCGTGGAGTAAGAAAAATAACCTCATTATATAATGGAACTTTTCTTTCTTTCGTTTTCTCTGTAAAACAAGCCTTGTGCTATCAGTACTGCCAATTGAATGTTCCTCGGGGCATTCACTCAGCATTGGGGCAATCTTTTTCATGATTTATTCCCAGTGATCTCTTCACAGAAATAGCAATGTTCAGTTTGGACATCAGGTCTCCTGCCCCTAGTGGTACAGGTAGAACTGGTAATTGGGTAGAGCAGGGGCAAAAGGCTGTATTTTTTTTTCTCATGAGACACTAATAAACAAGCATGGCTGGCACAGGTCATGTGACATTACTCCAAGATGACTGGGTTACATGCTTCCAGTCTTTAATAGAGGTGCAAACGCTGTGTGATACACGTTCCTATATGACTAACAAGAAATGTTCAAACAAAAAGCAGAGGCACTGAGTATTTTTTTTAATGCATAAATGTTGGATAGTGCATCCTTCATGTGTATGAAAAACACACAACACTCTCCCCATCCAACAAGCAGTGAGTTTTCATAACTGCTGCCATAGTCTTCTGGACTCCTAGACTCTCCCTTCTTCTATTGGGTCATGAGTGTATGTGATCAAACAGCAGGTGTTTCCCTGAAACCTCATCCTTTCTACCCCCCGCCACTGATAAGCCAAATCCGATGACTCAAAATCTGGACTTTGCCCAGTACAGAGTAAAAATCGATCCTTAAAGGGAAAGATCATACAGAAATTTCAGAAAGGTAATTCTGGATGTCACCAGATGGCTTCTGACAATGGTTTACTTAACATCCTTAAAAAACGCAAACAGAGTTGATTCACATAGTTCATTACAAGATTAACACAAAAATTTACCTTTCCATACCAGCAGGAACCTGAACTTTCCTGTTAATAATCATGGAAACCCACTATCAAATTAAAGTCCATCTTCTCTAAGGCAGTATTCTAACAACATGCAAGTAACCATTAGCTTCCAAAGACCGGTCCTTAGTATGCATTAACTTCTAAAGTCATTCTCAGATAAAACAAAAGATTCATAAACTTGTGTTTGGGATATAGAAATAATTTTAAAAAAAAAATGATAATGGTAACAAGCAGCAAAACCTGGAAAAAATATGAATTTGTTCTGCTATCTGAGGATAATTGTTTATAAAATCTAATTTCAATATTCATGTATGCTACTTATTTTTCATCCCAAATAACAATAGCAGTTTTTTCATTTTCTTTTGTTCTGATGCCAGGTTATGCCCTGTACAGCTAACAGTACCAATTTGAATATCTAGTGTACCAAAGTGAAAACCACTAAGTGCCAAGCACCAATCTCTCACGTCCACATAGTACTATTACAGTATTAACTATAGGTCATATTTTTTAGAACTTTTGCTTCCATCACTGTTTTCTGGGAGTCAGTTTGAGCCACAACCCTCAACACATCAATACAGTGCAGATTCTCCATGTTTTATTTACTGCCATATTGAACCCTAAGAAAGCCTCTCAGCTGCTTCGGTTTGTCTGTTCTATCAACATATCCGCACGTCTACCTGCAAAGTGGATTCTACCACTATCCATTCTGTTTCTGTCCTCTGAGGACACCATAAAGGCTTTTGCTTCCTTAAAAACAGCTGCCTTTACTGGCTCTGTTATTAGACTGTGGGAAATTTTGTTTCTAGTTGTTGCGATTCCCTTTGAATTCTCTCCCGTTCCTCTAATGGTGTCTCTGTTGCAAATGGTGGCTTTGCTGCCCCAGGCACAGTGTCCTGCTGGCCCTGTCTGGCCCTTTCAACCTTGTATCTCATCCTCTGACGGGGTGAGGTGTGGGCCACCATCCCCTTACAATTTCAGCATTAGTTTGTGGATTTGTCAGGCTTCTCAGCTGGGACACAGTGTTAGGGATTTCAGTGTACAGTGTCCCATGTTCCACCTACTATTCCACAACACAGTGTGTCTCGGTTAAAGAGATGTGATAAGACTTGTCAATTATATGGACCCATTCTAATATCTGCAGCAGGCTTCATTGGTATAAAGAGATTGAAACACATTTTTAATTCAGGCTGCACGTCATGTCACTTAATCTGTTCTTTAAAAAGAGATATTTGCAGCTTGCTTGATGCGACACATCACAACATCCTTAACCATATCCTGCTAACAGACACTATATTTTGGAGTAGCTAGAATCCATAAATCGGCTAAATGAGTCGAGGAATGATTTTTACCCACTAAATTGCTGTTGAAGCATGCCCCAAGAGGCATTGCTTTGCAGGATTTGCTATAAGCTTTTTTCCCTACTTTCGGCTTGTGCTAAACTTTTAATGTCTTGTTCATTCGGGCATTCCTTTTATTTTTCTGTGCCGTTTATCAAAGAAAGAAAACATTTCAACTTGTACATAAGATTTACTTCCAGTCCATCAGCACACGTAACGCCAGCGTAATCATGGAAGATGGCAGTCGTAGCTGTTTGTGTGATAAAGGAGGAAGGTTTGTGTGGAAGGTGCTAAAATGTATAGCCCATTGATAGCCCATTGGCAGACAAAATAAAAAGGGTTTTGCAAATCATTTACACACTGTGCAGAAGTTATCCCAAAAATTGCTGAGAGGGTTCCTTAGCATTTATCGAAATGGGAAGGTTATTCGCCAACTGATACTAAATGGGATTATTCAAATTGAGAATGCCACATTTTATGGTACATAATGTAATGTCTCTTCTCAAAAATGATAAAATGTCACTGCGCAACTGGTGGGATGCAATTCCCAAGCAAATCGCTCAATGTAAATTGAAATAGCAACAGAAGCATTACACTTCATGCATTTGCAGTCCAGGTTTGACAATAATAGTTGATTAATTAATTTCACCTCTAATACCTTTGTTTCTAGAAGAAATAAGGGTTGAAAGGTTATCTTTACATGTTGCTTACTCTGCATCTGGTACACAACCAGATTGCTCCCTTTCTTGCATGTTTCAAGCCACTGAGTTTGGAAACTTTGTGTTAATTTTCTTAATTATCTTGGCAAGGAAAGCAAATTGATCTGATGAATGAACAAATACCCTCTTTCAAAAACACTAATGCTGTTACTGATCGTCTCAGACGGCTGCTCCTTATTTGCAATCCAACTGTATTTGCTGTAGATGCCACAGACTGAAACAAAAACTGAAATGATCCCCAGTATATTGCGTATACCAATACTGATATTGTGGTTATTTAGAGTAGTCACTAATTAGGAGAATAGGTAACACTTTGCTTAAGGCCATGTTTTTAGTAATTTACAAACATCCATAACCAATAACAATGCATTCATAAAGCATTATAAAAAAAGGCTATACATATTTAAATAAATTATAGCCATATGCATTATGGATGCTTTATGGAGCTCTTATCTATAATGCACTATGGATACCTTTATAATGCATTGTAATGGTCGGTATAAGCATTAAGAATGCTTTGTACTGCATTATAAAGGTATCTATAGTGCATTATAGATAAGAGCTTCATAAAGCAGTCATATTGCATAATAAATATGCCTATAATGTGTTATGGCTTTTTATAAATATTTATAGCCGTGTTTATAATGATTTATGAATGCATTATACAGGTGCTGGTCATATAATTAGAATATCTTCAAAAAGTTGATTTATTTCACTAATTCCATTCAAGAAGTGAAA
>JAODKC010000044.1:19309519-19336083 GCA_026777985.1 Mormyrops attenuatus | reverse complement strand
CTGTGCCCTGTGCACTCTCTGTCTGTGCCCTGTGTGCTCTCTGTCTGTGCCCTGTGCGCTCTCTGTCTGTGCTCTGTGCGCTCTCTGTCTGTGCTCTGTGCGCTCTCTGTCTGTGCTCTGTGCGCTCTCTGTCTGTGCTCTGTGTGCTCTCTGTCTGTGCACTCTCTGTCTGTGCTCTGTACGCTCTCTGTCTGTGCTCTGTGAGCTCTCTGTCTGTGCGCTCTCTGTCTGTGCCCTGTGCACTCTCTGTCTGTGCTCTGTGTGCTCTCTGTCTGTGCTCTGTGCACTCTCTGTCTGTGCTCTGTGTGCGCTCTAGCTCTCCCAATACCTGATACATCCTCATGTGACCATGCCTGCTGCTTATTTGCAGCCATTCTCCCGAGAATGAACATTCGCTTTCCTTGTCGGTATTGAGTAACTCCAGGCTCAGCAGTGGTTTTCCTGATTGCTATAGGCAGAGTTCCAGCCATCTGGTAACTTAGGGGCCCACATTTAAGATACAGTTACAATCAGGTGCTCCATAATGGCAATCAATTTCTTTGGCGATCACTAACTGAAGGGGATGAAAATATCATTAGCTGTTGTAGTGTTGCCCTTCAACTTCTTGAACAAATATCCTTATTTTCCAGTTGTTTTTTTCCGGTCCATGTGCGAAAGGTTATGCAGCCAATTGACTTCATCAATATACAAACAAAGAATCCCTCGTTTAACAGGTTATTAGTCTGATCAATGTTTCCCAAAGCCACTGTCTGTCTGCACAATACCCCTCTGACGGTCATTGACATTAGGGGCTAGAAGGCAGATAGTGTGCCATGCGGGTCATAGTCTCGGCTCAGATTGGATTTTCTGGACAGGTTGGGATAAAGGAAAAAAAAAGAAAAACGTTTTCCACTAGCAGGAAGACTGTGCAGATGTCACAGGTCAAACTCTTCAAAATTCCTGAGTGAGATTCAGAGAACATGATGTGTAAATTACTTTCAGCAATTACCACTTTTACCGTGGTCAGCAGGATTCATACTTAACTCTGGAGGGAAAAAAATCCTTTCTTCATTCCTAACTCTAAGTGGGCAGATGCAAATAAGTTAAATATTAGGTCATTTTCCTTTCGTAGTGGCATTTAATTTCAAGTTTTATCACCACTGCAAGCAGATGGATAGGCAGACACAGTGACCTTCTTTCAACATAGTGTCTTCTGTGCATGTGCATGTAGTGCCATTAAATGGGTCTTTCTTGGAAATCCCCTCTAGACTCGCGCTATTCATTGACTATTGCACAAACGTGTGTGCTAAAACTGTGCATTTTTACTGCTTTAGGACAAACTCAGGAACAAGGGTCTTTATATGTCTTTATAGTAACTAAATGCATAGCCAACATACTTATCCAGAGCATGTTATAATTCTATCACTTTTTTCATCTCCTCCAGGGACTTGAATGTGGAATCTTTAGGCTATAACTTTGCATGCTTAACTACCATGCTAACCGCTGCTGTGCCACTATTATTTCTCTACATGTCTCCATGTTTCAGTTTCTAGGGATTAAATAAAGAGGAAAAGTCGACCCATTTACGCTCTCCCATCCTCAGTCTTGAATCCCCATTATTAGACGTTCAGAGAGTTGGCACATCCTTGCCACCCACCGGCACCGGCCTCTCCCAAGTAGTCCTTGCACTTAGCGTTCACGTTTAAAGCTTCACTTTGAGTCGGGAACGTTTTGGAAGGAGCAATGCCGACCTCTGTCCTTTCATTCTGACTCAAAAATCCCCCCCACCACACACACATACTTGGCGCTGACACAGCTAGGTATAAATTGCTTTCGTTACATCATTTTCCTGATGAGCTGTTTCACTTTCTGGAGTGATTCAGCAACTGATCTTAGAGAGATTACAAACAGGTATTTGCTGAAGCATTTTATTAACTGTAGCTGCACAGCTGAAATGCATCCTCCAAGCACTCAGAGCAGAATTTTAACTGCAAAGGTGAAAGAAACTCTCCAAACAACATTGCAGAAAACATCACCTGACTAAGCCTGGTCACTGCCTGGTCACAAACATGTTATGTGAAACTTAATTTAATGGGAAGCTGGAACGTTGTACCACCTAGAAGACAAAGAAACAACTAACGGGGCCAATTTAGACTGTACTATATGATTCTTTTGCTGTGCACTTCATCTCACTGCAGGACTAAATGACAAAGTCTGCTTGTTTTTCTTTTTTAAACACTGTTATGTAGGCCTAATTTTAGTTAAACAGCCCAAAAATAAGAAAAACAACAAAAAAGATCATAACTACAACAACCGCAATAATGATGATGATGATGATGATGATGATGATGGTGATGATGATGGTGATGGTGATGTTACTGGACCTTGTGCCCTGGATTGCAGAGAATGCATTAGATAAGTGGTTTTGGGGAAACGGAAGAGAGAAAAATACTCTGAAAAGTCACTGAAATTATTCTGTTTACAAAAGGTTTGAGAGTGAAGATACAGCCAAGCTGCTATCTGCACACTGTAAATGTGAAGAAAGAAAAATAAAAGAGAGGGAGACTGGGCCCATGATCAATCAAACATGCTCACATTCCACTGCATTCCATAGCTAAATATTTCACAGGCGGCTGCACTTAAAGCGTCATCAAGCAGCCATTAATTATGAATGAATCATTCATTTCTACCCAGTTGCTCTTAGCGAATAAAATAATAATAAACAAACCATCATATTCCGATAAAAGCGGAAACTCCAAGGAAAACTCAGAGGTACTGAGGAATAATGTGTGATTTCTTTCTCTTTTTTTCTTCTGCTGAGACCAACATTAAAATTCAAGCCTATCTGTAATCAGAGAAAATCACTATGCTCTTCAGGATCAATAGCTATCCAGATACGTTTGCTGCAGTCGCGCTGACCATTTTAGACATCAAGTTGCTGGGAGAAACGTTGGTTCCCAGAACGTAAATAGCACAGCTCTAAGAATCGTACCTCCAGTAAGTTAGCATTCATATAAAATTTAAACTGCAGATGAAAAAAGAAACGGAAAAACTCTGACAGCATTTTCTTCTTTAGCATTAATGTTACTTTTACCTTTCAGCAGCTTTCCAGTCCTGCTGTCAGAAATATGCCTTTCCTTCCCCCTTGTGCTATGGGTCTGTACAATTATCTAGGGCAGTGTTTCCCAATCTGATCCTTGGGGACTCACAGACAGTCCACATTTTTGCTCCCTCCCAGCTCCCCAGTTCACATTTTTGCTCCCTTCTGGGAGATGGGAGGGAGCAAAAATGTGGGCTAGATTTGGGAAACACTGATCTAGGGGTCCTGTCATGACAAGGGAACAATTTAGAACAATGGCATTTAAAACAAGCCGAAATTCAGAGCTGGAAAGTTCAGGTTCAGAAAGGACCATGATTTTGTTTCAACCAACCAAGCTGAGTATAAAGCATCACATTCACAGAGTAGTCAAATGTTTGGCTGAAATAAAATCTTGGTCTGGATTTTTACATTCTGGACCTGAACTTTCCACCTCTGCTGAAATGAAAAAGTTAGTGTCCGAATATATTGGTCCAGATTCTTCCCCAGAATGTGTGCCACTCTGATATTTCATTCATCCCCTGCCAGCTGCCATCCAGCTAAAATGTTCCACGAGCACAAGGCCACCCAAGCTTTATTGCTTTGGGAAAAGGGAAGCATTACAGCCGACAACCAAAAATCTCTCAGAGGAACCGGTTCAGACAGACTTGTCTGCTTTGTCACCTTCAGTTGTCGCCTGTGAAAAAACAGTCGCTAAATAATTCACAGTTGACCACTAAGCCATACTGGTTGAGTTTAAACTGTCTTTTGGTACATTCATGATATGGTATTAACCTTCTTCATTTGGAATAAAGATTTTGAATTTCGAAGTGTTTGACTTGCCCCAGTGGTACTGCACCTTGCAGCGTGAAATGAAAACCGCATGTCAGTGGAAAAAATGTATTTATTTCCTAAGCAGATTTCCATTGGGAAGGTTATTCGATAAAACCACAGCCTGATTTCTTTCTGGATTCACATCACTGGACAATATGAAAAAAATTGATTTTGCATCAATGCAAAATATTACTTTGACTAATCTTAGCACAGAACTATCATGAATAGAATATTGCCAGTCAATGATTTAATTATGCATCTCAATAAAATACAGCTACACTTAGGACTTTAAATTGGGGATAAGAGCAATAACCGTGGCAAAGAAAGGCAGTGTTCTGTACAAGTTCATGGAGTTTGCAGTTATTTCTACGGTTTTACTTTGTCTTGTATTTTTCGATATTGTCTTGCCAAAGGGTTTTATACTGTAGTGCAGTGGATTGTGACGTGAATGGGGACACTGATTCCAGCTGTCATTCTATGTTGCCCGGTGCTTCTGTTTGGCTCTAGTTTGGCATGCTGAGTAAAACTCATCTACATTCTGTCCAAAGTGACATTCAACACTGACCTCAGGATCCATGTTAAACACAGTGCACCATGACGTCTGGAAATGAACCGACCTGCTGAAAATAACCTCAGCTATAATAACCCCGCCGATTTGTTTCTAGCTCCTCAGACAATGATTCCAGTCTGTGCCCCAGCTCAAGTCATAGGTCTGAGTCTCAAGTCATTGAAACATGGAGCTTCCACATTCCAGTCCACTGGTGTAAAACACTATATAAACTTTAACAGGCACAGAATAGTGGTGCCCGTATTGGGGAGGGACATCTGTGAAAAATCTGTTTCTCATCTAACACTCATCCTTTATATGATTTTCTGATTATAACTATATGTAAGCTGGGGGGGGGGGGGAAGGAGGTTCCAGTGCTATTATTAATGCACATTATTAATACCTGGAAGCCTTGCATGCCAGTGATAACTAATGGTGCCACAAAAGGCGTATGTCCCCAATGCTTAAATGATCTCTGTGTCACTGGCTGAGGGAGGGAGTGTCCCTGCAACGTCTGCTGTCCTCTCTGACAGGATAAGGGCACGCTGTGGCCTCTCAGCTCACTCTGTGAGCAGACTCTAATTTCTGTGCTCCAGCCTTTGAGGGTGATCAACAATTCCATCGTTGGCCAAGTGGCCAGAGGTCAAACTGAGATGCTTTTATCTTTGCTGAGGTGAAAATGCCTGGCCTGCAGATAAGGGACTATCACTACAATTCTAATAATGCTAATTACAGCCTACAATGTGTACAGTAGGGGAACAGCAACATTCATGCCAGTGTTGTGGTTTGTGTGGTGATCCTGTTAACTGGTAAAGTGCATTCATGTGCCAATGTTTATGTATTCTAGCAGATGTGTGATGGCAGATTTGTCAGTTTTGGAAACTGAAATAAAATTGCCAACATTCGGAATCGTCCAAGCACATACTTGAGGTTACTTAAAATACAGGCTATATTTGAAGAACAATCTTTTTTCACAAGGGATTCAATTTTATACTCACAGGTTACTACATCCTCTTCACTGCATGCATGTTTGTCATATTTTACAAACATGTGGGATGAGTCTTTTACTTCATTAGCGTACGTTTTTTATTTATTTTATCAGTTTTCCGTATTCTGCAAAAATAATTGAATGCATGCCACGTGAACACACTTCTCAGCAGCTGACAGGATCACCACTTAAACCACAACAGTGACACAGCTTTACTGAGGATATTCTCTTGCTGATTCGGTCACGCCGGGGTGCATCAGTGACATATGTAGCACACCTAAAGGTTAATCATTCAGCCTCCAAGAGACAAGGATGTGCTATTCTTCAGAAAAGTATGTAACTTAAGTTCCTTCAGCAACATGATATAAATGGATTACATTACGTGAGGCGACCTGGATGTGAGTGAATAATAATAATAATAATAATAATAATAATAAATGTCCCCCTCCCCAATCTGCAGCTGGTTCTGCAGTCACATGACTGCATCGTATCACATCAATGGCTGAGAGCGACCGTCATACGCACTCCCCAAACATCAGGCATACAAAGTGACATTAAGTGCTTTTCTTGACGTATCGATGGGCAGTTTTACTGTACACTAATCACAGACTAACGTCTGAACGCACTGCTTATGGAATGGTGCCCAAGGGTGTACGGGAAGCCGGAGAGGAATACGGTCCCAAACAAACACGACCCCCACAGCCGCCTCACAGTTGTTTATACTTTTGATGATGGCAAAGAAACTCTGTGCTCCAGTTCTCTGCATCACTCTGCAAGGTTCCTGCTTTTCTGCTAAAGAGCCCAGGGGCTTATTTGCTTCTCCTGCACAAAGTGGGGGGGGAGGGTGGAGATATACCCCCCCGAGCCAGTCTCCTTGCCATGGTATTCACAACCCACCATCAGTACAGAATTTCTACTGATATCTGGCAGTGCGTGTTTATATATGCCTAGAGTGCGTGGATGCATGTAAATGTGTGTTCATTAGATTGAGGGTGAGTATTGCATGTTAATATACCATGCACATCTTGTGCGATTATCCGAACAATCGTGCATTAGAGTAGTGATGGATGTTGAAGCGAGTCCCATGCCTGTGTGCGTGGGATCGGTGTACCTTCCAAGAGGTCCCCTTCCCGCACTGCGAAATTCAGCTCAGCGGCACCTTGACTCTACCTGGCCAAGCATCTCTATGGTGAGCAGGGGCATCCGGCTGGAGGCCAGTCGTGATGAATAAGCTCTGCGCAGCCATTAGCACTGTGTAACAGCTAACTTTTTATCCTGAGACTCCCACTGTTGGTAGGTACATTGCAGTTTAAAAAGCTCAAAGGAGGAAGAAAAGCCATTGGATGCATGAAGCAGGGAGCGAAAAAGCTCACACCTGACAAAAGCAATGGGGGGCAAAATATGTCTCTTTTTAGATTTTGTGTGACTACTGCAAGCACGCACAGGGAGAAAATCTGAAAATTAGTTCTGGCTAAAAACCATCTTCTTCTTTGGTGGTTCAGTGCCAGGCGATTAACTCAATCAAGGTGGCTTATGAGAACGATGGCTCTCTGCGGTTTTTGGCTCTAGTGGGCCTTTGGGAAAGACGCCAATCTAAAATTGCTTCCCCATCAGCCCCTGGTTCTGTGCAGAAGTAACTAAAATCACCATCTCTGCTTTGGGACTGATGCTGCCCAGATCATCTAAATCATATTACTTAATAGCAGCCATTTCAGACAGGATGGCACAAAATAAAATCCCATCCCAAATCACACAATTCATTGTCTGGCTTCATTTATCAATGTTCTAATAGCAACCCACGCTTGAATAATTTTAAATCAGAACCATAAACCATCCATTTCTCTTCCAAAACCAACTATCCAACACTAGGTCCAACCCACAGAAGCATAGGGCACAAGCCCAGGACGCCCAGGATGAGATGCCACGCTATCAGCAGCCACACAGAATGGCACAATATGGTCTGAGATGCCATTTAGCTTAACTGCTAACCGGAACTGTTGGAGGAAACTGTAGTAACTACAGGAAACTGTGCAGATATGTAAATAACATAAAAATGCCACAAACACACAGCCAGAAGTGGGATTCAAACCCCCAACCCTGGAGTTGTGAGGCCACACTTCTAAAATGAAATGGCCCATCGCAGCTACCTGCCATAGGGCCTGCTAAGCTCCTCAGGGGCCCGTGGTGATTTGCAAAGTTTCTGTCATTCCCGACTCACTACAGATACAAAACACTAATTACTGATCTGTTAAACACAGTATTCAATCAATGTGCAGGCCTCCAGAGACCCTATTCTTCTCTGGAGACAAACATGGAGGCTGGGGGAGGAAAGTGTGGTTGCCTGGTGACATGAGGCCAGGGCACCCAACGAGAAACGGTGCTGCATCTACACACAGGCGTTGATGGGGTGGGAGGTCACAGGCGTGGTGATGAAAAAGACATATGGTACAGTGTGATCCTGCTAAGACTTTGCTATTGGGCAAGTGATACTCATCTAACACTACAGACTTCGTGGTGCGTACACGGTAGCAAGATATGATGACGCTTCTAGGCAAAGATTTTTAATTTCACAACCATGAATAAACTACCAGACATGCATTCATATAATACTCATTATATATAAGTAGCTTATGCAAAACACAGAACGGAAATATAGAACATTTTCCTTGTAGGCAAATGTTTCACAAAAGGGCAAACATACCCATCTGTGAAGAATTGTGTCACTTAATATAATATACAGTACAAGACTCAATACTGAGAAGTCACAGTATTGGAAGCTTCTATAATGCTTTTATTAAAAAAAAGGAAATGACAAGATCGATTACTTCATGTACAGCCAAGGGCGTAGATTTGGGTATGGATGGTAGGGACATGTCCCTATCAATATTACGAGAGTACCATCTGTGTTTAGGGGGACGAGGGGGGCAGGGGGAGGTCAGGACTGTTTTGCCCCCACCAGTGTTGAAACCAAACCTATATCCTTCTGTCCTTACATTGAAAGGCTGTGTGTGACATAATGTCCTACTCACAAAAATGACGAGAGACTCAAATGCCGCAGAATTGCGAGTCAAACTCGACAGAGGTATGTTCAGTGTTCCCGATTTAACCGCACAGGGGTGCTGTACATATTTATCTCATCAGACACAGACCCTGGGATTATGGTGTGAGGGTTTATGTGAGAGAAGAGAGAGAAAGCGTCTGGGTGCATGATTTCAGCATGTCCTTGAATGTGTTTGGTTATCTGAGAATGTTTGTGAGCACTATACAGTGCTGTGCAAAAGTCCTAGGCTGTTATCTAAAACGTCTGAAAGCATTTATCTGGGTAGTTACTCTATATTTGGTCAATTTACAATTTGACATTAGAATATATGACAATGAACAGTAACACAATAAAAACAACAAGAATTTCTTCTGTTGGATGGTTAGATGAACACCGCTTTGGATCCCAAACCTCTCCTTAGGGGCTCCCCACTCATTCCATACATTTTTTAAACTTCATCACCAGCTCCCTTAATTGTATTCCACGCAGGGGGAATACATAAGGTGTGGAGTCCAGTCTGCTGCTGCCGTAGATCTGGAACCGATCAAATTTTGAGACAGATCACACCAGAACTGAGCAGTGCCATGATAGTATAGAGAAAGGCAGTTCCGGACCCTTAATCATGTTAGTACAATAACTGAAAAAGTTTATACAGATCTTTTTTCAAGCTTTGCAGGCATGTTGAGAGGGTGAAGGTCTGGACCTGATCAAATGTTGAGGCCAATGACACCAAAACTGAAGCAGTTCTGTTTAGGGATGCCGTGATTAGTCAGCATAGTTGATGGTTTGCCAGGATAGGTGGCAAGTGTTGTCTATTCATGTTTATTAAATTTCCATTAGTATGGAGAGCTTTTTAATATCTTTTGTCCTTGTAGCTACTAAATACACTCATTATTAAAGCCGTAAAGTTGTCTGTCTGCTTCAAATTTCCATCGAATAAGTGTTTGAGAAAATGTTTAGGCTAAAATTTGGGCTTATTCTACGTTGATTGATAGTGCCGATTTGTATGTATTGGGCTTGTTGGGACCAGTGTTGTTATCATAAACTGAAACTGAAAGGAAAACGGACATTAAATTTAAAAAAATTGTGAACTGAAATAAAAATGAAAACTATATTTGCCACAAAAAATTGTCTTACTTTAATCTGCAAAAATCTCCTTATCTAGTTTAACCACAATATGTGCTCTTTTTAAAGATGTTATGGTCGCTGAGCTGTCCCTTTCTTCACCGTGACTTCAGTGCTTATCGCTTCCATGATTTATCGAAACAGTTGCATGTGGCGTGCTCCGCTAACCAAACTTAATAAGCAATAGGACAGTGGTTCACAACCCGGCCCTCAGGGACCCCAGACAGTCCACATTTTTGCTCCCTCCCATCTCCTAACACCTGTACCAGGTACAGTATTTGGCGCTCTTGATTGGCTGGGAGCTGGGAGGGAGCAAAAATGTGGGTCTGGGGTCCCTGAGGACTGGGTTGGGAAACACTGCATTAGGATATGCCAAATTTATACAGATTACTAACTTTTAGTTATCACAATATGCATCTCATTAATGTTTTAGGCATACTACTAATCTGCTACTAATTGAATTGAATAGGGGGTGAAAATAATGTCTGTATAGTGCCGAAAAGCTGGAGTCCCTTATCTAAAGCCCTACAATAATGTACAGTTTGTTGTTGTTAAAATAAAATTAACTTAAATTAAATGGTCGATTTTCTGGAGGAAAATTAATCGTTTAGATTAATCGTCCAATTACTAAAAGAGTCAATAGATTAATCAGCAGAAAAAGTCTCTAGTGGCAGTCCTACAGTAGCTACTGTATCTGTTTAGCTATAGCAAAGAGATGGGCAGCCTCAGACACTTGATATTGTCAGCATAACTCAAACATTATTTGTCTGACCTTTTCAAAACTCTGCAAACACATTGTATGGGTGAAGATCTGGACCTTTTCAAATTCTGAGACAAATCAGCATTTAGTTGCAGCACGGAGAAAGGTGACTGCAACAGACACTTGACCTGAACAAAATAACTCCATTTGATCTTATTGCTCTATTTAGGGTACACTTACACAGGGCCCGGTTGCATCCTAGTGGAATCCCATGATTCATTGCATCCCAAGATGGTTATTGGAAGGCAAGTTAGTAAGACTGGTCTTGCCAAGATCACAAGTACGATCTTTGAGTTGTTGGTACTGAGAAACACCCAATGTTAGTGATGACACTACATCCGTACTGTGCTCAAGTCTGACTAATTGCTCTGGCCCACCTCTCCAAGCGTATTATACCCAGGCATGGTACAGAGCAATCACACTAGTTAAACAACCGGACTTTGGGGGTCAAACCTGCTCGGGCACGGTACGGATTGGCTAGTGTGAGTACACCCTTACTCTATTCAATCTTTGATTCATCATTTTACCACTTCACAAAAACACTGTACAGGTGATAATCTACACCTGATACAGCAGCATTAGGTGGCAGCTGAGGACAGAGAGGAAGGCTGCAGAAGCCATCGAAATGCATGCCATGGATGTTTTAAAAAATTTCCCAGGAACATTGTATGGGTCAGTGGTTCTCAAACTGTGGGGCACGAGATGATTTTCTGAATATTCTAAAATAAAGTTCATGTACTTTTTTTGTTGCCAGCCCCCCCACCCAGCAAATTTTATCTGTAACAGCAGGATCATTTTTCTCTGGCAGCCTTATACTTTTTCATGGCACTGTCTATCTGTATCTGCATGGCACATGGTCAGCAGTACTTACTGTCCAGCCGCCCCCATCGGTGGTCATGTCGCAGAAGACCTGGAAGCCAGAGGGGTAGTGGGTGGGAAACACTGAGTAGATGCCGTCCTCTCTCTGCCCACTGGCGTAAATGTCACTGCAGTCCCGGGGCCTGGAGCCTGCGTAGGGGTACGTAGGGGGAGATAGGGCATAAGTGATTATTACTAATGAATGACTGTAGGTGGTTTTGGTTAATTATCATATATCTGTGTCTCTTCAGCTCTGTTGTAGCACACTGCTTGTGTTGTCTGGGAGACCCCCCCTGCACACACCATCCTCCCGCATATGTGGCTCCTTCAGGCACCACTCTTAGGTAGGCCTTCCAAGGAGCTTGCTTTGGGGAGGGATTGGAGCACGCCCCAGGGGAGGAACGGGGCAAGGAGATGAAAGCATGGCTCGAGGAGACCAGACGCAGGGAGGCAGGGGATTGTTTTGGATCAGACTGGGTGTACGTTAGAAGTGCAAACAGAGAGGAGCAGTACATTTAGAGTTCAATAAATAGGCTAGGCAAATCTAAAATTTATGGAAATCGCTTATGGGGTGGCGTGCTTGTATCCAGAAATGAATTTTAGGGCAGGGCTGTCCAGCAAATTTTGAGGGGAGTTAAAACTTGTTATTTTATTATCTGGCTACTTGTTTTCTTTATTTCTGTGGTTACTGATGTGAATATTGCCATTGAATTTTCTCTGTGCTCATGTGAGTTCCCTTATGGAGACCCTGGGAGTTGCCTGGTCCAAAAACAAGCCATGTGTGTCAGTAGAGTGGACTGCCTGGAGTTTAACCAGCCTTCCTTTAGGTCCTATTCTTCCCGAGATATGGTCTGGGTTACTATGACATCTGCATCAACCGTCATTGAAAATAGTTGTATAGCTATTATGTTTTAAATACACATCACTGCCAGGGTGTTTTGAATAACCAATTCTGAATTTTTGCCAAAGGCAATTAAACCCTTTGCATTCATAGCTAACAGGAAAACAGGTTACAACCTCCAATCGCAACTGAATTCAGAACAGAGAATGCATGCCAGTGCATCGATAATTGGCCATTCATTCACTTTGATTTCCATTGTGGATAACTGTCCATTTTTCCTGCCTCAAAGTCTGCTGGAATATTATTTTAGAAGTATTTTAGAAAGTAGCTGCTTTAAAGATAACATTTTGATCCCATTATTAACACTGCTTATGATTAATCAAGATGATTCACTTTTAACTTTCTTTTTTCCATTAAAACCAAAAGAGTTCGTTCGTTTTGTTAACAGTTCATTAAAATATATTA
Source organism: Mormyrops attenuatus (assembly GCA_026777985.1). NCBI lineage: Eukaryota > Metazoa > Chordata > Actinopteri > Osteoglossiformes > Mormyridae > Mormyrops > Mormyrops attenuatus. Next base: position 19,323,570 of record JAODKC010000044.1, on the reverse strand, counting down.
ACTAATGTGTTTTTACTGTAAAACAACAAATTGTGATCCTTCATAAGAAACTCCGTAAACTGGCCTTAACCGCAAAGAATTACTGACTTTGAACATGTGCCTTCAATAGGCGCTGTATGGAGGTTACAAAGTTCATACCCGCTAGGTGTTAGCGTCTAGGCAAAGCCACACGATCTGATGACTAAACAGAAAAAAAAACTCAAGAGGGAAATTTCTGGAGAACATTCACAAGTCTTATCAATGGTGCGTTGGCACTACTTGGCACCTCCATGTGATCTGTCTTCAGAGACGAGCTTTTAAACAGTAAATTCCCCTCATGTGAGTAGCATTTAGTAGCGCTCCTCTGGAACAGTGGGGATGTCAGGAGGGTGGAATCATCTTGAAGGCTCTGTCCAGCTGCTGCACTGCAGAACCTTCCAGTCTGGTCTCCACAGTGCTATCCTAAACAACCCCTCCCTTGGGCCGTAGGCCCTCTCTGTAGCATACCAGTTAACCCATCCCAGTGATGGCATTTGTTAAATTATATGACTCCGCCATATTTTATTTGTGTATTAAAAGAATGAATGCACCTCTCATGCGGTGGGATAATGGCGCAACTTCAGCTTTTAGTATTTCTATTCTATTCTATTCTATTCTATTCTATTCTAAGCCTAAAAAAAACATAATCTAGAGCAGCAGTATAGGATCGTGAGTGTCAAGAGTCCCATATTGGCACTTCAGAAAGCTGTAACATCTCTCACCGTTGGCGCAGCCTTTGGTTCGGGCGCCGCGGACCGGAGCTCGCTGCAGGTCGGCTTTCAGCCGTGTCTTGATGCTGCCTGTCTCCTTCTGCATGGAGTTGAGAGCGTCGCTCACAGAGTTTACCACCTTCACCATGTTGACCTGGCTCTCCGACAGCAGCTGTGTGGACAGAAGAAAGGGACGTTTTTCAGGTGGTTCAGGTTCTGAAGGCGAGACATCAGGGAGTCCCTGTGATCACGGTGTGGTGTGAGAATCTGCAAATGAGTGGGGGGGGGGTTCGTTATCACATTCAACATTAAAATTTAAGGCTGTAGAGAGTATGTAAGAAGACACCGAAATGGGCTGAAAGTGATGTTTCCCGTAATTCATTGAAATTCTTAGAAAAAAATAATAATAATAAAGTTGTTTTCTTCCATAGTCCATATCTGATCGCAACCACAATAATCAGCCAGTGGTTTATTATTCATTTTAATATCGTATCTTTAGCAAAAGCATTCAGAGCTTTAGTTTTAAACCTCATACATGACAATGACAACAGTAGCAAAAATAAGCTTTAATAAAGTCACATTTTTTTTTGTTTCGTGTTTAATGTCTACAGAAACCATAGCGACAGTAATCAAAATTATTCCAGCCAAACGAAATAAAAAATAAGAATAAGGAAAGTATGAATAAATGAATAGGCTATTATTCAAGAAGAGATCACAGTTTATTGATCAGTATAAATATCCCAGTTTCAAAACACCTATGTTAACTAGCGGAATGGGAGGCCTGCCAAGGCCATAAGGATTCAATGGTCTCATTTCATTCTGCTTATACCTGAGAGGATGCATAAAATAATGTGTTGAGTGTAGGAGTTGAAACAAATTAAACAGACTGCTGATTTTCAGATTTGTGTAGATATAACAAAACATATACTCTTATACCATCTTTCTGAGATTTTGCGTGGGCTAATCTTGGCTCGCGATATCATATGGGCTGAGTCTCCTGACGAGTGATTTTCTCCCCGCAGTCACACCGAAATCCTTGAAGTGTGCAGTCTGAGCTGTCACGGTATCCCTCCTCTACTATTAGCCCAAACGAGGTGAGCACATTAAACTGCTGGTGACATCTCATTCTCCAGCAAGCTGTGAGTGTCAGTATGCTCAGCCGTGAGCATGAGATGGTGATGGGTTTGTGGGAGTGGGGTGGGAATGGAGACACTGCGTGTTCCCCTGTCTGGCACTGATGGGGGCTGACGGTGAGGACTTCCATAGCCGGCGGCGTGTGCCTCATCACCCCAGGCTCTCTCCGAGGACGGCCCTAAAACGCATCTCGTAGAGAAGCAGTCTTGGTGCCAGTTAAAGAAGCCCTCAAATGATCCCCCGCCGTCTTCTGAGGCACCTCCTCTTGTTACAACATGCACTCCACCCCACGCTAGGCCATTTGTTGTGCGTCTTTGGTCCAAACAGTAGCAGAGCCTGAACCGCACTGTAATCCTGCGCTCAGGACACTGATAGATCACATTTCCCTCCAAACGCAGAGGAAATTCTTGCGTTTTTAAAAATCCTCTGTTTTGTGTAAATTTAAATCATTGCATTCATTAATCAAAAAGGTTTATGCTTTCTTCTCTTATTGCGCTCCTAATATATCATCTTTTCTACCTAATGAAGCATTCTAATATGGAACAGCAAGGCAGAAATTTGCCCTGAACCAGAGACTGGTAAACAAGGGAAATTCTAAAGAGGAAAATTGCTTTCTGCTTCAAGTTCTGATTACAATAAACAGTGAAACACACTCCGGGTGCATTTAATCATTTAGTCCATAATGTCGACTGATAGTTCTTAATTGTATATTTACTTCTTATCATCCATTTTCACCACTGTCGTCACACTTACTGAACAGGGTGTTAAGCAATCTGAGAAATCACCAGCACAATGCTGTTGGTTTATCTGACACCTCCATCCCATAAATCTGATGCTAACATAGTTGGGCTGCCCTCACTATTAACAGTGCTCAAAGGCACATGTTTGGGCAGGAGGTAGCTGCCTTGTTGGGGCCACACTCTGCATTCAGCGCAGAAGAGAAGGCCGCCAGCTGGAATTAACTTCACCTGCAAGGCGAACCATGAGTCACCTTCCCTCTTGATTCCACTGACTTTGCCAGGTAGAAATAGCAGAGAAAGTCATTTGTTCAACCAAGTCCCCTTTCTGCCCAGTGCTGGAGAGCACTTCAAGTGAAATCATTGGCAACCAAGTTTTCACATGTTTCTGGGCTGACTTGATAATAAGGGAAAGGGAAACTTATTTGTGGTCGATTCGATTTTAAAACGACGACTGAATTCAGCTGTTCTGCATCTGAAGGAGCCTCTTAGCTGAAGCTGAAAAGGCTTTAAAACATCAACAAAAGGGCAGGAAAGGGAAATGGCAGCTCTGTAATTGTCTAGTTTAACTGGCAGTTTTATCAAATAGCGTAATACTGGCACTCATGTCTCCAGTTCTCCACACTACTCTCCGCAAAGGTCCTCCAGTACCACAGTGCTTTCCACTGCAGTGTTGGCCGACGGCCCTGACAGGAGCCGCTCCGTGCTAATGTGTCACCATTAATCATCGCACCCACAGCCGTGGAGGACCAGCGCCCAAGGAAGCGAAAGGTCCGTGTCGGGAAGGACACCGGAACTGGCCTGAAGTACACAGGCAGAACTGGAAACAGTAACCAGCCACCATACCAAAGACGAAGACAGCAGAGATTCTCTGCAAGCAAGGGTACAGTGTAGTTGTAGGACCTCCGATTATTATGGAATGGCCCCAGGTGGAACATAGTTTATGCACTGGACTAACTACTCTGCCGCTTTCTGTTTCCTTAGTCTGCACCCAACTGTGCCAACCATTCATTTTAAAGCCATAAGTGAATCACCGTAACTAGGGCACCTACTGAGAAAATAATGAATACCCATATTGTACTTTTTTAACCCATTGTCACATTGCCATACCCTGTATTTCCTATTTGTACAGATCTATAATGAGAACAACACTTAATTTTGTGAGAGATAAGACACCTCATTTGCATTCTCCCTTGGGGTTACTGTGTCTCATCAGGTTTTCAACCTTTGAACAGCTGGATGGAAAACATGAATTATTTTTAAAACACTGATATTTTTAGACACTCTCTGGCGATGAAATGGCTCAATATTCACAAGCCCTCTCACCGGCTACATGGCTGTGAGCTAAGGTAATGAAAACGGTGGTAAGTATATTATTGCGGACTGACCGATGATGGTGAGCTTTTTCAATGGATGGCCACTGGTTCATGTATGTAAGAGTTTTATACCCATGTAAAGAGACTGTAGGGTTTGCAGATTTTGATGTAGTTAATTTTAGGTTTATGATGGAATAATATAGATCTGCCATAAGATTTCATGTATGAGCGTGAAAGTCTGAAAGCTTGAGTATTATGGCAGATGTGCAAGAGTTAGCAAACCCTGATACTGCTGGGTACTTAACAACCACATGTTGGTGAAAGGTGGCAGAAACATCTTGGGATAAGACATTTATAAGCATAAACCATATCAGAGACATTTATGCATCATAGATCAGGGCTGCCCAATCCTACTCCTGGAGATCTATGACCTGGCAGAGCTCAGGTGCAGCCTGAATTTAACACATCTGATACAGATAATCACGCTCTTCAGTAGCACCTCAGTATTAGACCCAGCTATGTTGAAGCTAAGCTTATTATCTATATAAGTGTGTTAAATTCGCAGTACACCTAAGCTTTGCACGGTGGTAGATTTTTAGGAGCAGGATTGAGTAGCATATCTTAGACATGACAGGAGAATATATAGAGTGCCACACAGATGTGAGAAGGATCTGTAAGCATCAGAAACACAGGAAGCCAATAAGGAACAATGGCAACAAAATGCAAGATGGAAAAATTCTCTTCAGGTATTTGTTCATATGAGATCAATGGTACCACCACCACTAAGTATAGTTATTGCAACTGTGGAAAAAAATAATCAGATTATCAGATATTCTCTTTATTTTAACATAATTCACCTCAAGTGATTTCTTGAACTGGAACAATGAAATGTATATTTTTGTGTTGCTAATTGTGTTCGACTCTCTCTGGTAATATTCTGAGGTATGATTAGAATATTAATATTTAGCTGTATCGATAAGCTAACACCTGACTATCCTCCTTTCACAGAGTATTAATATTTAGTTGTAGCAATAAGCTAACACCTGACTAACTTCCTTTAGTGGAATATTGATATGTCGCTGTAGATATGAGAGTTTCATGACTGTCCTCCTTTAGTAGAGAATACTCAGTTAGTCAAACAAGAAAACAGAGGATTAAATCTTGCTATGAGGCAGTAAACATAGCATACTCGCAGGAGGAAATTGAAAAGAATATTGGTTGGTGGAGCTTTAGGACAAAATTCACAAGAGGGATCTATTGCAGTCCTCCAGAACATGCTTTATTACATCAGTGATTTCCTGGACTGTCATGTCCTACTACCATATGCTTCCATCGAGTTATAACCTGCTACTACAATCTGGTTCTCAAATACTGACAGGAATACCGACACCCACGCATGGGAAAGACGGAACTGTGTTTAACCAACTTGCTCTTCAGTTAGTCAGTCAAATCAGCCAATTTTGTTGCCATGGGGAATTATTAGTCTGGACTCTAATAGACAGACATGTGTGAGTACAAAGCTCCTCAATGTCCGTGTCAATAAGCACGGACATGTAAGACAGATAGACCAACTTGAATTAAGGTTTGGAAAAGTCAAAATGGATAGAACAAAGAGACAACCTTTTGCTAAGGATAACACCCTTGCTATTCCAAAGAATTCAAGCCTTTTATAAACCTTTGCTTTTTCTCTGAAAAAAGAGGCAAGCACTACAGGAAATGAAGGCAGTTGCCATTGGAGACATACCTTCTGTTGTTGTAGTCAGAACTTTTTAATGGGGGCAATGAGAGATATCTGCCGCGGCTGGGTGTGTGACAGTATTATGATAGAAAATAAATCTACCTGGCCTTCAGCTTATGAGCGGGTCGCTCAGTGACTTTGCCGTTATTTCTCAGGGAAAATTTCACGAGGGACGTGTAATAAAAAGGTATCGGAAATGGGCCTTTCTCTCGAAGCCTGACATGTCATCTGCTGCTAAGATGCCTATGAATCTGACCCTGCCCTCTGCCTCCAATGTTGACTAGCTGAACGCTCTTTTCCTTTGCTGTCTCTATAGACCCGAGATCCAAAAAACGGGTTCCTGGTCTGAGGGCATCTCTAGCCAGCCTTATGTGCTGCCCACAAACACAGCATTTAAACAATAAGTGACAGGACTCTACCTGTCATGTCTAACAACCCCTACATCTTTAAATAACATATCCTAGGCAGTCTGGCTGACAGAAAATGACTGAATAAGGTTCGTTTCTAAAACCGGAATTAGCATATGAATGCCTGTGACTCACCATTTGATTTCAAGCCTATTGTATTTTTTTCTGAACTTGAGGGCAGCAAAACATATGCTGTGGTATTGTTTATGAGTCTGTGTAGGTATGCCGCAAGCATGGGCATGGAAAGGATAGCTCTAATTATGCATTTTTTCATGCTTTAGCCTAATAAACATGTAAATTGGTTTCATCTGAATATTTAGCAATGTTAATGACCAGTTAATCTTATCATTTATGCTTTTCTATGCCTGCTTTCAGCTGGATCTTCTCTGGACTCCTCCTCTGGTGACAGGAGGGTCAAAACCTTGTCATATCTGTTGTCAAGCGCTTAAACTCTCTTTCTGTGAGAGCAGGAGCATCTACTAAGGCAGCAGCTCGACACAGAGAGAAAAGAAATATAACGTAGGTGCCTCTTGTCAGACATATTCACAGTCTGCACGCACCCGGTGCGGCTGTCCCTCCGTATATTGTGTCACATGTACCTCCTTCCCATAAACCCCGGGGCTCCATGAGGCACCATTCTAATGCTCCTTGTGCTTAGTTCACTGGGAGTGAAACTACATCTTATCTCATCTGTATTTCATTTCCTTTATAGGTCACCTTTCTCTTCCTTTGTACAATTCGGGCATGTTACCTACCTTTCACGGCTTGGTTAAATGTTCTGTTGGTCATAGCCCTGCAGTCAGGGTAAGATTCCAAGCTGTGGATCAGGATGTCAGCTCAGAAAATAAATAGCAATGATGTCTGAAAGCCTCTTAGATTTGCATTGCGTAGACAGATTTGACTAAGTGCAGCTAAAAAAATGCAGAACCCAAATGATTAAAGTACATGATTTATTAAAAAGCATGAATAATATTTAGTGAACTCCCTAACTGAGCTGAGAACTGCTGGGAGCAGTAATAAATGCTAAAATATTGACCCCTAGATGTTTAATGAATCCAGTTGGGTCTATTGTTAATAAAGAATCTTTCCATTGGCTTTCCAGACAATGCAATACCTCCCTCTCATAAACATAAACTCTTCCCTGGGAAAGCAGTGTAAGTGATGCTCTAGTTAGAATGTAGAGGGTGGGAACTAGTGTAGAATAGAAGTAGAATACTCACAGTGGCCTACTATAAAACAGAAGATTGAAGGTGTTGTAGTGAGGTAGTGGACAGTTCAAATGAAATAATGAGGGGGGGGGTGATGAATGATTTTTGATGGGGGGCTCACCTGGATGAGTCGACCTTGCTCTGTCTGCAGGGTGTTGAGCTCCTGTCCTAGGTTTCCCTGGCCACGCCGCAGTGACTCGTACTCCATCTTCAACTGACTGGCATGGGCCGAGAGTTTGGCCACCTCCTCGGCCAAGTTGACGAGCAGGGCGCGGTCCTGGCCTTTCACCGACTTCAGGTCGGAGTCATGGTCAGTGAGCGAGTGTAGCAGCGACGTCTGGACACCCTCCAGGCGCAGAAAGTTGCTGTTGTAATCAGGGCAGTTTGGGTCTATGAAGATGTTGATGCGCGAGCCATCGCCCCTCTCGACGGTCACCAGGGCGTTCCCTTCGTTCTGATTGGTGCTGATGAGAGGTGGGCCATCGGAAACAGGAGGAGCTTGGTAGTGGTTCATAAATAGGATGGTGCCAGTCACGGTTACAGCCAGAAGAACAGCCACAAACAGCAGGATGGTGCACAGAAGGTAGCTACAGCTCATCCTCTGCAAAGAGAAGGCTGCAGTTAGACTATATACTGTACCATTACAAAAGAAATGAGACAGTGGAACCCAAGGTTATATGCAATAAAAATAGGCATTGCACTGGATAGCAGGTGTGACACCATTTTTACTCAAATTTCATGCGTGGTTTCACAGAGCATATAAAATTAAGTATTGTTCTGTCAGAGAGGTTGAGGAAAGGAGAATAGTTCACTTGAGGTAACAATGAAATGAGCTAGAGAACATGTTCCTCTTTACCACAAATTGCAATGTAGCGATGACATATTTGCAGTACTTTACAGAAAGGTCTTGCATGTTGCTTGTGTAAATCAAATATCACCATACTGTACCCTTTGATTTAAAATATCTCATCTTCCAAATGTAACATGCATCAAAACTGATATAAAATAAATACACCATGGCAAAAAAAAATAAGTGAAAAATGAAATACCTAAACAAATCTTGACTTTGTTGTATATTATTTCGAAACAATATACAGTTACAATAAAACACTGTTCTGTGTTTGCCTACCTTAATGACATGTTATCTTTGAATAGATGGGGGCCTTTATATTTAAGTGGCACATTATCAGGGAAGGTGAATAATTTGCACTACATTTCATTTCCCATTGCTTTTTAATCCTTTGAGCTTTAATGTGACACTGTGTCCTTTGAAAGTGTGCATGCTTTTGTGTGTGGGTGCCTTTGGATAATACCAAGCTGCGGGTGTTTGCCTGTATACAGAACAAATGCCAAATTCCTGAATATTGATTGCAAAGGTGTAATGGGTGTGCAAAGCAAGTTTGGCATCACCAATAATGTGTTCAGTGAACTCCAATCTGAGTGCCAGGATTTGGTCCCCTAATAAACGTGCAATCTGGCTACATCTAATCTTTTAACAACACTAATGGGCATGTAATGCTCTGACTTCAGCTTTGTTACGACTGCTCTGGGCTGAGAGTGGGCTGGAACACAAACTGCAGATCCACAGAAACAGTGTTTATAGACTGTCCTGTTGTAGCACTGAAAACGGAGCCCCGCTGAGCAGAGAATGAGAGAGCGACGCAGGGCAAATTACAGGGCCCGCAACGTTAAATCTTCTGCGCTTTGGTTATGTTTCCTCAGTTGTCGATTTCTCCATCGTGCATCAGGGGGTGTTTGCATGTATTTGTGCGTGTGCACATGAGGGAGGACGTGTATAACGACAAATGGCAGGCAGGATATTCAGCAGAGTCTTTTGCTTTGTATTTGTGAGGCCTCCAAGCTGCAGTGAAGGACAGCTTAAAGTGGAAACTACAAGGACGAGTTTAAGGCCAGGGCTTTGGTTTCACTGGAAATGAAGGCTTTGCACATATTCTTTGTGTTTCCCACTAAACAGCTTCTATTTACGTTTTTGCCTTTAATTCAGACACAAGTGTGATCCCACCAGACATTTCTTTACACACGCTTTTGTTGTCTTGGCCCCTCGCAGATATGTAACAGCTGCGTAATGCTGTGAATGTTGATGAAAATCATCCTTTCCTAAATATTCATCACAGCTGAACAAATATAGCAACTGGAGAGGCTGAACGGCCCTTGAATTTCTGACAAGGGGCTCTGTAATTGTAACGCTGATCCACGGTGCGATCCGCCCATTGACTTTTTACACACAGATAAAAACTAATAATCAGCTACGAGGGAATAAAAAAGGGGGAGACATAAATGGTAGGCTTAACTCCAAATACATGCACCATTAGTGATTATTCCAAATGGGATCCCTGAAGGATGTTAACAGAGATACACAGATATACTCTAGTACTGTCAGCATTGTCGGCAACATTCATTTTTTACCAAGAGTTATAGAAGCGAAGAGGCTCACTGAATATGTAGCTGTTCCCTGTTCCCTGTTCCCCACTGCTTCCTCTTTAAGCACAGTCATATTATTTTAAAGATAATTAACATTCACAATGACTATCTCCTGCTTCACATCCCTGTGCAAGACAGAAGATCCCCAGACTGATTTGTGACTACAAAGCAGCCTGGCCCTTTGCATGCGCGGGATTATCCCTTTCTCCCCCCCACCCAATCTCCCCACAATACTTCCGGCAGGGTTGACCGCAGAATATGGTGCATTTGCCGAGTCACCCAGTTCCCAAATCATGCTCTCACCTGATGAGTGCACCCAGATAATCAGCATGCTGGAAAAAAAAACGCCGCAAATGACTTCACATTGCCCTTCTGTGCTGTGCGTTTCCTCAACCCATTTGGAAGTGAAATGAATAAAACCCCTAGATCCATTAAGAGAACAAGACTTGTCTCTATGCCCTTGCCCCCTCCTACCATCGACTACCACAAAAGCATTCAGCCAATCAGACTGGCCGATAGGAGGTCCAACACCAGAATTCCTGAAGCTAGCAGCTAGGTTAGTCTTCACGAGCCCTGTCTCGTTTTGGCACCCAGGTGGGATTTAAAGAACATGGTCTGCTGAACGCTGACAATATGCAATAACAACTTTAATCCGTTGGCACAACAAACAGGAGCACAATTGGGGCGTAGTGAAAGTGAACAGGCTCAAAATGTACCCGCAAAATGTACAACAAGGAGTGAGGCACCACCTTCACCTCGTTGTCTGTCGCCCCGCAAAAGCTTCTTAAATAGACGTTGATACTGAGCACCATTAGACATCACCGAGGGCCGTCATAGGTATAGAATCACAAGAGAAGCAAGGGCAGATGATCATTTTTTAAAATTAATTAGTTAAGTGGTGAAATTCACTCAACAGGGATTGTCTTGAACACCGAGGGATTTTTCAGCGTTGCACCTTCGGTGAAGTTAGATAAAGCTTGGTGCCAGTGTTTGCTGAGAATGTTGTACGAAACCCAGGTACTGTGCATGTTTACCAACAAGACAGTCAAAATTGTTTGCGTTTCTGTCCAATATGACAGATAGGGAACTTCAGGAGATGCTACTCATGCAATTGTTTGTTTCCTTTTCTGTACAGTCTGCTCATAACATACTCAAACCATTCCTGAGTAGCACATGTGCATTTTGTCATTTTCCTCCTATTCAAATGCTATAGATTATAGTTCTGGTATTAGTATTGGTTCATAACTTCTTGAGATCTCTATTCAAGAGGGCACCGCATTAGTGCTCTTAACTTCATAATTGTTGTAGAGCATATGTATCTAATGCAAAAAATGCCACACATATAAATTATAGGATGTAAAAATATCTATAGAGGCACATGAAAAAATGTACTCAGAGCCATATAGAACGACTCAGGAGGGATGTATTTAGCTACAGTATTCATCAACAAACAAATTAAATCACACAATAAAAAGCATTTATGCCTGTTTAACCAAATCTGTGCTATCCAGAAAAAAAGTCAGAACTCGTCCTTTGGGATTTTTATGGGTAGATTTAAAAATCACTGCAGTTTTGTTTCATTGTCTTTACTGATTAGTAACCCTGCCACTAAATGGGTCAATTAAAAGGTATTCTTTACCAGCTATGTCTTGAGATTTAACTCGGGATGAGCTGTGTCCATTTTCATTGCAAAGTCTGATAAAATATTAATTGCAATCTGGATATCAGGCTTTTGCATCAGTCATGAGCAATCTGATAGGTTGTAGATCACAGCTGACGCAAACGTGTGCCGTTACTGTACTTTGAAATGTCAGCCCTGATCTCCGTGCTGGATTGGAAAAAAAGAGGATTCGTATTTCACTCCAGTCTGCAGAAAAGCAATATTTTAAACAAACCTTAAATCTACTGTTCAAAAAATACTGGAATGATAAATTCTAGGGAAATTTTCCTCATAAAATATAATCATGAATCCCATCTCGTGACAGTAGAGGAAATACTGTTCTCCCATGTGGTTTTGAACCTCTGTAAGCAGGTCTCTGTAACAGAGGATGACAGGTGATATCCTGCCCAGTGTAGGCTTATGTCTTAAATGTGCTTTTAACACCCAAGGCTGGGATTAAATCCTCAATCTTTGACTAATTAGCCTGCTACAAATAACGTGGGTGACACTGGAGTACAGTTCCATTCTTTTCACTTGTCAAAAAAGTTCATACTCCATTGCTGGGATAACCTACTAGCAGCATAAAGACAATACACTAACAGAATTTCAACAAGCAGAGAATACAAATGGGACTTTCTCAGTGCAATACACCTACATCCTTCAAAAACATACAGAAAGAGTAACTTTAGCTGAAGAAACGCATGGAATGCCTCATATCCATGGCATTGCTCACCCTTACTGACTTTCAGCATTATGCTCATTAGCATAATTCTCATCTGTTGTTTACAGGTCAGTAGCTGACTGGCAGTACATCTATATTAATCATGAGGAATTTAAAGGTGAAATGTAGCCTGAATCAATTGTCTTTTAAGAAGCTGTCATATATTTGTGGAATAGCTCAGTCCTTTCCTGAAGGAACTGTCAGATTTTGGATTATCGTCCCACAAATTTATGGGAATTGATGGCAGGCATTGAAGATGACACTCCCGTATGCCTTATATTGCAGCAACCCTACAGACATACTAAACCTAATTGCTGAAAAGGAGCGCAAAGCAATGCTGCCTTTCCAGGGCAAAGACTACATGTATATGGTTGATGGATGGTAAACTTTGTGTCCCAGAATTCTTAGAACAAGCAACTAGCACAGGGAACTGTAACTGCAAAGGAAAGTGGCCACAGAATAGTCAGAATAGAAATTTAACGAAGGGCAGAGACTGGAGATTGTTGAGATTCCCGTTTATGAGAGCCAGCTGTGTTAATATTTATTTTCTACATTGGAATTCCACGTCTATGCAGATATGCACTCATTGAGTCCTGCTAAACACATAATGATTGCTATATTTAAATGTTTAAAAAACTATTTTAGTGCACCATTTTTTTGCCCTAGATATGTTGCAACAGATGAATTAAGGGAACAAACTGCCTTCCTTTTACTTGGATGAGAAATTTGTCCTGTTCCGGGTCCTTCTGAATTGGCTTGGGTGTGTTTCATGGCCAGCCAGAGTATGCCAGAGGACATATTTTGATGGGGAGGGCCACTAGAAACACCAGTTAATGTACTGGGCTGTACACCCTTAAGGTTTTCTCATGTTAGCTATGATAGAAGGCAGTCTTGAGGCCCTTGGTTCACAGGTCTTAGTGTGAGTTGGTGAGCAGATGTCAAGGCATACTTTCCACTAAGGCAATCTGAAGAAGGGCTTTGTTCACATTTCCTCCTATGCCTTTGAAATCGTTGATGAGGAAGAGCACAAATCTGTGATACTAAGACTGCTGATTTTAAATGCTTCTCTTCTCCTGGCTACTGTCCTCCTGGTAGTGAGGAACAGCTATACACAATGATGACGAACAGAATCATCTGCTCCGGATTTGTACGATCTGTCTAATTGGCTTTTCCACGCCAGGAAGCTGTCTTGCATAAGCATATGGAATCAAAGTATTACAGGAGTCACATGATTTGTAATGCAGAGATAACCCTGATGCTGTAATCCGCCTATAGCCTTTCAACTCCAATACCGTCCACTAATGGAGAATCTGGGCGAGAAAAATGACAAGTGCTTGACTTGGGACTGTCAACTCAAGGGTAAAAGACAACATCCTCAGGGTTTTGCTCTTGCTTCTATTTATATGTTTTACCAGTTTAGAATAATATGACTATAAAAACCCAGTTTCTCTTACATGACCTCTCAACCAGTGACTTTAGGCTTCTCAGAAAAGTAAAAGCAAAGCTAAGGAACTTCATGCTTTACTCAGAGTGATGCTCTTGTATTAATCCATTAATTTGTCTAAGCACCTCTCCTCGTTATTAGTGTGAGAGGAATAGACCACATTTGGCAGCTGAAATCCTCTGACTTTTCTACAGGCAGCATCTGCAGATGGACTTGCCGTAATGCCGTAATCATATTTTGTTCCTTAAGTATGTAGAGGGTTGCCAGGCCCTTCTCAGCTGCACAGGAGTGGTCCTTTCGAGGTGCGGAGCAACTTCCCATGATCCCTTGAGAAGGGGATGAGGAGCTGTGAAGTTACTGGTGAGTTATAGAAGCTGTCTGACAGTAACCTCAGGAGCCGTGCTCCATGATGGTCGACAACTCGATGCCTCCCCACCTCACTGGATGTCCTTGATATCCTGAGGTGGGGGGGGGGGCGGGGGTGGGGTGGGGGGGCGGGGGGGGCGGGGGGGGGGG
>JAODKC010000044.1:19270572-19309419 GCA_026777985.1 Mormyrops attenuatus | reverse complement strand
AAGATGTTTTATTTCCTCCAAAGACATAGAAAATCACAAATAACCTGAAATTTTCCTTGGGTCTCAGGAGGATATACATAACCCACACACACACATACACACAGATGAATTAATATTTAATGGTGGCTCCCTAATTTTCCACTGCTGTTGAGCACAAGTATTCCTAAAATCCCTCTTGAAATCTGGAAGAAAAAAAAGCTTTAATACTGAATCAGTAACAGTGATGCAGGGGACATCTCTTAGTAGGTTCAAGCATTTTAACCATATTGATTGTTATAGGCCATCTTGGAAAAAAAGAATCTATAACATTTTGTTCCTTAAGACAGTCAAACAATGCAAATCATCTGGTTAATATCTAGAGCTCCTACACGTGATGTATAAAGTGTACATATTGTAAATCCTTCATGTTTCTTTGTGGAAATCATGCTGAATGACTCCTTGTATTCAACCTTCTATGGGCTGCTTTTCTCTTTTTTCTGCATCACTGTGGTTAGTTTGTCTGATTCAGTGGAGAACTGCATGTAAAGGCTGGTAGATGTTATGTTTTGGTTATATGTGTATAACTGAATTCTTCCACGGCATTTTAGATACATATAAGTTGCTAGATTCTTGGCTTTTAAAACATACTCTAACTCTCTAACGTTCTTATTTTACCAATAAAACTGTTTAATGTACAGCTCTTGAAAAAATTAAGAGACCACTTTTAAAAAATCTGCACTCTTAAATCCTGGTTTAATCCTTGTTCTGATGGCAGAAGGCTACACTGAGCGGCAGGCTGCTTCCAGGCTCAAAGTTTCTAAGACAGCAGTACACAAGAACAAGGTGAAGCAGGAGACACTGGCATTAACCAAAAACCAGCCAGGTGGAGGGCAGAAGGAACTTTCTAATGCCAGAGATGACTGTCAACTTATCTGGCAGTGCCTCATAAACCGGAGGCTGTGAAGTCCACTGCTAGGACAATTCATAACGGACTCCTAGAAGCAGGACTGAAGACCCATAAAGCAAGGAAGAAGCGTTTCATTAATGAATATCAGAGAAGAGCCAGGTTGCCACAAAATCTAAATTTTACACAGGCGCATACCCATAAATTGAGAAATGACTGAAACTGAAAATTTTGCTGTGGTCTCGTAATTTTTTCCAGAGCTGTATATTGTTGTTGGTGGACTGTATGGGTACAGTACATCCAGGCACATTGCAGTTTTATTCAGGATGGTTTGTGCCTGTGTTGGCATTAAAACATGCACAAAGCAGCATATCTTTGTGCCTGGAAATTTCAGATTTCAGGGGAGTGATAGTAGCCGCATGGGCTATATATACACTTACTGTTCTACACTGCTGTTGTTTTGATAGAGGTGTGACACGTGATTGTTGAAGTAACTACATTAACTGTTCCCTGGAGTCCTTTGCTCTATTTACATTTTTCCTCATGAAAAGAAGATTGAAGTCCTGCTACCCCAAAATTGGAAACTGTTGCACAATAGATGCCTGTTATATGGAGCTGTTTATTAATGGTCCTCTGCTTTCATAAACCTTAGTTTATAATTTGATGTTAGTGGACAATTAAACATTTTCATTGCCTCATGAACAGGAGGCAACTTTCTTGATACCATCTGGTACCAAGATGAAAAAAAACGTCCTGGACTCTTCAACATTGTCTGAGGAATCCAAACTCATTTTGTAAGAATCTATGTGCAAACAAACAGAAGTGTTCTTATTTAGCCTAGTTACTGACAGTTAGGAAGTTAGAGTAAGTCTTCAAAATCTGCTGTCTGAGGCAAAGTTTTACTTTCGTTTAGCTTTTTGCAAGCAAATTTAAGGAAAGCACCATGGCAGGGCACAAATCTCCATACTTTAACATAAAACTGCTCATCATCGTGATCCTATTGCTTATCATAGAAGGTCGTTTTAGCCCAGACAAAAATAAAGATTGTGTATACTTCCATCCACCCCCCACCAATACAACCACCATCCATCCTGTTCAAGGTCACTGACGTTTACTTTTGTGATTAATATATTGTTGATGACGGTCTAATTACAGGATTGCATCCCCTATTTTGTCATAATTTTTTGCATTTTTTCTGCTGCTTATCACACTAATTCACGTACAGTATTCGTTGCTTTCGGTATATCACTCTCGGTTCGGTCTGCGCAATGAAACAAATGAATACATTTACTGACGTGGGCGGAACCTACATTCACAAGTTGATGTTCCACGCGGAAAACATTATGCTAATTGTGGCTGTGAGTTGGCTAATGTTGCATTTCTGTCATTCGTAATCAGCAGTTTAGGAAGATGCTAACTCACCTGAGTGTTTACACAGTAAGAGTAATGCAGAAACAGCCTTAGCAAGTTAATCTCCCAGTTACATTTAAGGCGCTTGTGTCGAAAAAACGGCTATATGGGGGTTTATCGCTAGAAATATTTTACCATACTCGTAGTAGAGGATATGGGATTTACTTATGATTGTTATGATGTTATAATTTAGATTTTTTAAAATTATTTTACATATATATTTTTACAATGTGCAAATAAGCGTCCCATTTTTTATTCAAGCAGCACGGCAGACACATTCCCTTTGGTTTACAGCTGTTCCTAATTCTGCTTGCGGTTTTAATAATGAGCTATTTCAAAACAAATTGTGTTATCCTTACTGTAACAAAACTGCACCGAACTGTGAACCACAATCAAATTTTGTACCAAACCATGAACAGGGATGCTAACTCTCACGCATCTGGCGTGACACTCAAGCCTTCAGACGCCAACACAGGACATCTTATGGCAAATCTATTTCACTCCATTATAAACCTAAAATTAGCTCAATCAAATGCGTTGCGGTAGTTTGCAAACCCTACAGACTATTTTCAAGGTAATAAAACTGTTACATATATGTGCGTCTGAGACTTGTCTCGAATTGAAAATTTCACTCCACCCAGCGACCAAAGTTTCTCAGGGGTGGTATTTCATACCTAAAATTTTCACTTTCTTCAGTTCAGCTGAAGAATATACTATAATATACTAATTATAATAATAGCCACGTAATGATAGCTCGTACTCGCAGGACGTTTCCTGTCCGTATGAGATGCTTTATTTAAAGCAGCAAACCTTAAAACTTTGTTTTATAATTTTGCATTTATACACACGGATATTTATAGAATTAAGTATTTCAATCTTACGTGTTGACAGCTCATGATCACACATTTTTAATCACTGTGGTGTTTGTGGTATCCAATTTAAGTTGTTAACTACTCCAATATTTTCACAGCATTTAAATTTCGATGCATTAAAATAAACCTAGCTGCTATTACATAAGGAAAATGTAACACATTAATTTGAGTACTGAACATCTACAAAAAATGAAAACCTCTGTATAAAACCTATGTTTGCTGGCATAACTTAGAATTCCCCACTTAAAAATAAAAAAATTAAAACAAGTTATTTTTTATTTAACATTTGTAAAACTTAATTATTTGCACAAGTATGAGTACAGGTACATTGGAATTATTCTCTTTGCCTACCCCATCTTATTCTCCATGAGACATGCATCCAAGTGAAGTCACAGTAAAGGGTGAGCCAGAGTGTGGCACCCCTGGAGATGGGGGTTAAGGACTTTATGTCATGTCCTGGTCGCTACGTCTGCCTGACCCTCCTGTCTCCTCTCTCATGTGGCCAAAATGGGCCACACCTGATGGTTGCTGCCCCTCATTAGTCCATGTATTTACGTAAGTTTCTGTTTGTCTTGTCATTGCTAGTCCGGTCATTGACGTTGCTTCTCTTGTCAGCCTGTTTCCGTCCCTGTTCTAGTCCTTTCATTTTGTTCCCTCGTGATCTTGTTTATTTCCAGTCCCTGTTTGATTAATAAAAATCCTTTTATTTGGTCCAAATGCCAGTCTGCGAGTTGTTTTGTCCTGAATGACTGGATTCCACAACTGCCCTTGGCCTGGAGCCTTGTGCTGCACATGTCTACTTGCATGCTTCCTCTTGCTCCTGACTTCCTTCTGGTGTGCGAGCCTCGCCTGCAGCGTTGGTTGGTAGACAATCCCCTTATTGACCTGTTGAGCAAGAGTGACCTCAGGGAGCCCGAGGTGGAGGAATGAGCCAAGGAAGCTGCCAGCATGCGGGTCACCCCGTCCCATGTGAGGTAATTCTGGGCTTACCTCCACAAATTATGAAATGCACCTGTTGATCCCTCTGGAGCCATGGGCCTCCAAGGTGGGCTAGTTTGCTGACTCTCAACTGCGAGACGCCCCAAAGCTCACCGCAGATTTGTTTGCTGGCTCCCTGAAGTGCGCCGCAGATTCACCCACTGACTGCCCAAAGCTCTCCACCGTCTCCAGGTGTCCGAAGTGGAAACGGAAGAAATGGGCTGAACCCACCCAAAGCTAGTTTCGCTTGACTCAGTTCTACCAGCATCCAGCCCGGGAGAGAATGCCACCGCACCACCCACACCAAGTCCAGGATAAGTCACTGCTGTGCCTCCAGTTCCAGGCCCAGGTAAGGCCACTACCACTCCTTCAGAGCCTGACCCAGTAGGGTCCGACCCTCTGATGAATCTTCAAGAGTCCGACCTGGGAGAGGCCGCCGCTCGCCCCGAACCTCCAGAGCCTGAACTTGGAGGCTGGATTTAGGCTCTCAGCCCAGAGAGGGTTGCTCCACCTGAGTCCCAGGCTTCCGGCTCCAAAACGGCTGCTCCATCCAAGTCCCGTGTTCCTGACCCTGAGAGGGCCACTCCACCTGCACTTGAGGCTCCCGGCCCAGAGAGGGCTGCTCTGCCTGAGAGTCAGGCTTCGACCCAAAGAGGGCCACTCTGCCTGCACTCCAGACTCCCGACCAAGATGTCCCGCTGGCTCCAGGCCTGTCTCCTGATGTCCTGCCAGTACCAGCCTCACAGCCTCCTGGCTCTTCGCCGATGGTCTCCTCATCCCTTGCCGGCCATCTCCAGGCTGACGCCCGACTCCCCAGCCTCTGCCAGACCGGGTTGGGCAGCCCCAGTGATGCCCAGCTGGAGGATTTGGAGTTAGTCCCCCTGGATCTTGCCCTCTGTCCCACTCTGTGGGCCCGAACCTCAGCCTAACGTTCGCATGGACCCAGTTCTAGGTCCCAGTGTGGTCAGTGGTGTAAGCTGGGGCCCAGACAAGGGGCCGGCCGAGTCTCTGTCTCCAAAAGGGGGAGATAGGGCACACCATCTGGGCCAGCCACCCAGACCCTGGTCTGCATGGCAAGGTCCGGCCGGACACCTCTCCTGCTGTAGCCTTGACACAAGAAACTGCAGCGACCTCCAGCTTCTGCCCTGTAGACCCCTCGGCACCCTCTGGTCCTGCTGGCCCTCCAAGGCTCTCAGGTCCAGGGCTCTGCCTTGCCAGTGAATAGGCCCAGGAGGATCCACGTCCTTGGGTCATCGCCCAGCTTCCCAGGCTCCCCCCATTTTCGTTCATTGCGCCCCTGTCCGTGTCCCAATGCCCTGTCCTGCCTGTTTTTGCCCAGTCCATCTCCCCAATGGTTCCCTCTTCTGTTCCCACTCCTGTCACTGTTGCCCCATTACTTGTCCACCCTGTTGTAGTATGGCCTGTTCTGTTTGCCTTTATCTCAGCTTCTTCTGCTCCTGGGTCCCTGTTGATGTCTAGTGTTTGTCCCTGATGGCTGGTCATGTCCTGTGTCTGGTCTGTTTCATCTGTATGATGATGTCCTGTTGGTCTCTGGTCCAACCTCTGCCTGTTCCATGCCCCTTGTCATGCTATTTGTCCTACCCTGTCTTGTCCTGCCCTGTCCAGTGGTATCTGTCCCATGTGCCTTGTTGGTGTCACCATGCCCTGGCTTGTCTGTCCTGTCTCTTCCCTGCCCCATGTGTCTACCCTGTCGTTCGGTCTCCTTGGTCCCCTGCCCTGTTTGTCCTTTGCCTCCGGGGTCCCGAACAGTCATGTGTCGACTCATTTTGTCCTGCATGCTCAGGGGCCCACAGTCATGTGACTATTCTGCCGAGGCTCTGATTGGCGACCTTCCGATCACAGGCACCGAGGTTTAGTCCACTAAGCGACTGACTACACATAATTTGAAATTTTATTTCGTCTACTATGATTTGGTTACTTTGTTTGTGTTTATCCAGGCAAACTAATAAGCCAAAAAATCACAGGAAATGATTATGTTCATCTACTGTAAAGTATAATCTAATTAGGTGGTCAGAGATTAATAGTTTACAGTGGAACTGGCTGTAATTCCACTTGACATGGATTGACCACCTTGGGTTGTAAGTGCACCTCATAAGCCACAATGCATATGCATATACAGGCATGTCTGTGCTCGAGTCTCAAAAATAAAAGGAGACTTGATAAGGTGTGTAGCTCATTAGCTTTAGGATTGGTGCCCATGTCTGGAAGCTTGTGGCTTCGAATCCGGTGACTGGACTCTCATTGGCCTTAACCCCTATTGCTCCAGAGACGCTGACTTACACAGCCATCTGAGCCTTGCTTGCATTGTGCTTCTGAGAAAAGCATTTGATAAAAAAAAAATGTGAATGTAACTCCATGATGTTTGTAATGAAATCCTTATTCCGCAAGCCTTCATATGTCAAAACAGAGAGCATGCACCGCCTCTTAAACACTCTGCTGGAAATTGTAGTCACGTTAATAATGTAAGAGACTGCTAAACTTGCCCATCAAAGTGTGCTTGCTTGTATGCGTGTATCAAGCTGTTCTGTCTCTGTGTCGTGTGTGTATTCAGCTTTGTGCTTGTGACATTTCAGCTGCTATTCTTCTGTTGAAGAAACCTTGTGTCCATAAATCCAAGAGCATCTTACCAGTTAGACGAATAACTGAGCTAGAAAAAATAAGTACTGAACACATCTGCCTTACATCCTCCGTAATAGGCAATCTGGAGACCTAAAATCAAACCTGTTGTCTCATACTGAAATAATGATAAGTCAGTGATGGTTATTCATTAACTCAGTACTGATCACACTAAACAGATCTGCTGTGATGCATGATCACATTCATGCATGCCTATGTGTTTCAAAACATTTATTTAAATGATAAATACATAATAAGGTCTTCCCTATCAACCTTCTACAAGTACCAGATGCTTCAAATACAGGGTTAGGACATTTATTTTAAATAATTAATCATATGTATTCTGTGGATTCCTCCCCCCCCCCTTTTTTTTTTTTACCAGGGACCCCCTTACACTAATTTGTGATCAGATAAGTAACTAAGAACTAAGTCCCGGGGGATGGGTTTAATAAAGTTTTTCAGGGATGAGGGCAGCATCCGTGCTTAAATATTTTTGCCTTTTAGTATTACTTGCATTGCCTGAGTCATATGATAATGGCAACATTTAATCTGCTCTATGAACCCCAGATTGTAAACCCCTGCAATAAAAACAGAGAGAAAAATAACAAAACGTAACAGACATCCCATTAATAACAGCAAGAAACAGTAGAAAATACAATCTGTTCCTACATGCTTAACGTAGATATAAAAAGCTGACAAATATTGAAAAAGAGCAGAACACACGTGCCACGTCCTGAAAGAGTGCTATGCGAGAAAAACACTACAATTACAATTAAAGGCACACTGGGTTTTGAGTCAAAGCTTCGATTCTTCATGCCCACTGTGAGTAACCTCTTCTTCTTGCATCTATTCCAGCAGCAGCAACAAGCTAGCTCACCTCACATCAAAGACATCCCCAGTGCCCCCTGGCACCATTCTGATTCTACCCATAATCCAACTTGTAACGCTCCACCTGTACCTTAATTACCACGTAGCAAACACCCATGTTGTGCTGGACCAGGGGCTTTGCTTGGCAGTCAAGCAAAATCAGATACTTAACAGCAAATGAAAAATCTCTCAATTAAAGGAATGGCAACATTATATTCCTCGATTTTACACTCAACGTAATTTTTTGTGCAGCTTATTCTCAGACGTTTAGTTGAAAGACTGTTTTAGACATTTTATTTCAACTATACCAAGAAATGAACTTGCTAGCATTATTTTCCAAACCTTAAAACTCTAAGTCAGAATAAATAGTTTTATTCTATTGTCCTTTGCTGACCTTGTGATACTTATTTACCAAACCATGTTCAGGTCCAATATTTTTATAGCCTATCACTACTGCATCAGTATCAGTTCGGAGAAATAGTACGCTGGCATATTAATCATTTGACATACACAAACAATAAAACATAAATTAGATAAAAGGGGCATATTAAACATGGTTAAGAAATGCATGAGACCCAAATAGGAGGTTAGAGCAGAGAGGCAGCTACGACCGAATCTTCGCATTTTTGTCCAACATGAAGGCGCAGAATCGTCCTAACATTTGCTTACCTCTATATCGATACACGAAACATCAGCTATAGCGCGTCCAGAGAAAACCCAATTCATAAAAATAATTATTGCCAGTGCATCTGATAATAATAATTTGTAATCTTGCATTTTCATACTGTTTGCCATGCAAAAAAGATCGGAAGAGAACAAGCGCTTATTAGAACATTACCTGGTTTTTCTGTTGCTGTCCATCGTCGAGTTCTGAAACACTGTTCATGATTTTCCATCGATCATTTACCATTCTTTGGAGACCTTTAAGCCCTTTTTTTGTGTGTCACAGACACATGAGAGACAGTTTTTACTTTTCTTTCTTCAGTATTATTCCATGAAAATTGATCGGGAAGGTTCGCTGAGAATTTAAAACTACTTCTACTACAGAGGTGGTATTATAAGACTACGCATGTACTACACACATCGTGAAATGATACAGAATTATACCACGTCCGATAGTTTTCCCTGTATACACTTGCTTAAATCATAACGCTTTTGGATGTACCAATGTCTTTACCGTTATATGCCTAAAAAACTCGCGCCCCAACGATAAGCACAGGAAATCTGAAATGTCAACCCAGAAAACGTTATTTTGAGGCTAAAGTCTTCCTCTCTGTGGTTTTGGAAAAACAAAACAAAAACCAAACGTCCCCTCCTCTTCGTCAAATCCACTTCGTAAAAGTACTCGCAAGCACACACATCGTTTGCTTCACATTAGATTTAAGGGTTTGTGCTCTTAGTACTTAATTAATAAAATAGTAGGAAAGCTTCTCGCCTATTACATTTCAGTGTCCGTCCTTGTGATTAACTGATGGGCTCCGGCAGCTAAGCTACAGCATGAATTGCTCTACCCCAGTCCGCCTGGCAAAGAGTAGCCTTATGAAAAGAGCCCTAGAACAGCGGCACTCCGTCGCCGGCGCTCATCTGCACTTCTTGAGACTGAGATCGTTAATCAGAAAAACACTCGGAGCGCAAGCTCCCCACTTCTGTGCGCTGCTGTGCGCTGCCACCACGTCTGAAGCCTCTGCACCCACCAGTAAATCACGCAGACAGCGGTGTGCCTGCGTGTGTATGTGTGAGTCTGTATGTGCTTCAGAGCCAAAGTGCTCCTTGGCTGGCCTCGCTTTTGTCGCCTCTTCTTCCGATTTCCTAGTATGGGAATGTGTGTGTGTGTGCGTGTGTGTGTGTGTGTGTGTGTGTGAGGGGGCTATTTACCTTGCGACGAAACAAAATAACATATGACATTTGTTTATCGATTGAAATGTGGTGTTACTGACATTTTGGATATTTTAATATTGTAAACTACACAATTAGTTTCAGAAATGAAATATCACTTCCATTCTGAGATAATCTAAAGTATAATTTTAAGATCTTCTGTAAATTCTTCAGAAATATATGCATAGTTCTATCAAGGGATTTTTCTTAATTTGCAAAATGCTACTGGCCTGTTCAGAGTACCGCTGCTGACACATTTACAGTAGTAACTGTGTAAATTCAAAAGCCCTGCACTCAGCCTAACCCAATTTCCCATCAAATTGCCCTCAATTTACAGAAACCAAATAAAGACTAAACATTAGCATTTACTTTTGCCTATTTCTAAAGACACCTCAAAATAGTTTTAAACCCAGATTTTTGTCTCAGTGAACGATTAATTCCTCTCTGCAATATGTCTAGCCTTCATTTTATGTAATGTATGAGTAGTGACCTTTGTTGTGGATTTTAGGGAGGACAAGGCCCTACCCCTTCTTCTGGCAACTTTTAAATAATGACATTTGCTATGCAGCATAATTGCAACAGAGATGGTAAAACAGCAAGTCTTCAACTCTGATTGAAACTTTAACATGCACTACACGGTGTAAAAGACTGACAACAGGTGCTGTCAGTGGTAACAAGGGGCATTCAGAAAGGTGATGAAAACAGTAATAATCAGCACTGGTCCATAATCTAGCCAGTATGGGGTGAAATCTCTTTATTATATGTATTATAAGTACGTCGATGGATAGGATGAACGGATACATAAATCCACACGGATGAAATTCGGGCCTTGAATAACACTGGGAAATGTAGTAAGGTCAAAATGACCTTTTAAAAATAAGTATAGTTTATTGCACTCAATTTATATAATGATGGCATCCTATATTTGCGCTTGTATTTCAGTCGCAAAGTGGAAAATGCAAACAAAAGGGGAATGTTGTTGTTTATTTAATGTAGTTATAATATGACGAATGCTCTCATTTACAGTACAACATGGATATTTGAAATGTGCTAGTCCGCAGTAGTGTTTATATAATATATATCAATAACTGTTTTCTTTTATCGACCAATGTGACCTTTAAAGAGAAGGTTACATTTTACATGTGGGTTTGACCTCTACCCATTTGAATAAATCTGCTGGTTTGCCACACACTGGAATCAAACTGATCATTAGATATGGTCCTGACTTCTGTTTCATAGCCTGAGGCAGACAAGCTGAGAAGAATTCAATAATTCCCAACCAATTAATACTGGTTCAGAAAAATTTTCCTGGTGTGAACTAAAGGCTAGGTGTCTGATCCCTCCCTGAGGTACAATAATGATGAACACCTTCACTGAAATTTGTTGGGAAAGAGAAAAGCAAGCATGGATCTGAGCAGGAGCAGTAAGAGGATGTGAAGCGGACAGCTGCTTTCAAACACACTCCTGACTTGTCAGGGAGGAAAAGGGAAGCGCCTGGAAAACAATAATGAAGACATGCAATAATAAAGCAGCACTTTGCTGTCTGCCCACAATCCTGACCAGGATGAACGATTAGAAGATGGATCGATGGCTGGAATTTGTTGTCTGGCTGTAGATACATATTTAATTCCTTCACCACACGTTTTTTTTTAAATCAAGGAAGAAAAAATCTTTTTGTGATATAATTTAAATATGCTCCCTGTATTTTTATTAAAAATTGTATAAAAGGGAAAGACAGGACCACAGCTCTGTGGAGAATAGGTATCTAAATCATAAATCCCTTTTCATTTTCAGAAATAAAAAAAAATGCACTTAGCAGGTACTGAAAGTAAGAAAATTACATATCTAATAAAACATGGCTGCATTTGCAGAATAAAACCACTGGTACAAAACTACTGGTACTGGAAAAGATTGCTCATAATGTCCAGTTATGGCATATACACATGTCTGGTTCTACATACATAGTAGTTTGTTTGATGGATTGGGGGAGATAAACGCTATGATCTTCAGGTTTGGGAGTCTAGTAGAAAATTAACCTCAAATGCTTTGATCCACCTGTAATACTGTGGAAATCACTGGTAAACTCAAAGACACATTGATAAACAACTGTTTAAGTTTCAGTGTGTTTTTTTCTGCGAAGAACGAAATATTCATCTTAATTTGCCTGTAGACTCCACAGAGACATAGAGGGGAAACGAGAAAATGCTAAGAAAAATCAAACATTGATAAACTGCTTATCTGAGTAGTTACTGACTGAGCTCCTGTTCTTAGTAAGAGGTTTATTGGGACAGCATCATCTTCTAAGACAGGGGGGGAAATGGTCCATCATGTGCCCTCGCAATAGGTAATGGAACATTGCATCTGTTTTCCACCTTGTCTGGAGACACAAACAAGCTATGGAAACAAATAGAAAGAAGGCAGTTAAAGTCTGCTGCAATCTGTTGCCCTCATTCCTTCCTAGTATATCTATTTACGAAAGGCACCAAATAAAACTGTTCATATTGCCATGCTAAGCTCTCCTGTGATGTTGCTTGCTGTCTTTTCATTTTGACCACCGTGTGAAACAGATGTTTTATTTGCAGATGGACTGTGAAGTTTCTTTGTTAATCCATCCATAACTTCCCCTCTGATTTCTATCATAAGCTAGGAAAGAATTCTACCATATCTTGGAAAGAAAAGACAAGAATGAAGTGAGTAGACATCTAAAGCAGCACAATAGTATCTTTGTGCTACTTATGATGAAGATTATGTCATTCGAGATAATAAAATATTAATCTTAGTGTTTTCAGTTCTGTACATTCTACTTAGTGGATGAAGAAAAAAAATGGTTATGGTTACTGTTTAAATGATATTGGTACATCAGAGTAAAACAGAGTTGTTTGCAAATGTTGGGTGACAGGAGTTGTTAGATGACCAGGGAAAACTGTGATGTTCCACAAAGATCAACTTTCCGCTGCTGCTTCACAGTTTAACTCTTCTAATCCATACATACATAAGCAAAGAGACATGGGGCTTAGTACAGCTCATTTTCATCAACATTCCTCTTATCTTAACCCCACCCAAGCAAGCACAACTTCTCAGTTATACCTTTGGACTCTCTAAGATAAATATTTCCCATATTACTATATAATATAACCAGAAAACAAAAGCAGCAATATATTGTTTCCTCTTGCTGTCCAAAGATATGTATTTAAACAAGTCTCTAAATTACCCAGACTGTACTGTATGATCGTGTTTGATCTGGTGACGGACTGGCATCTCATCCAGGGCATACCCAAACCTTGCTCCCCATGCTGCTTTGGATAGGCTGCAGAAACAGATTAGTTACACGAGTCCCTTTGCTGCACAAAATACATTTCACTTGCATTTGCACTTTTTGGGAAAACAGAATTGTAAACCAGATATACCTGCATTCATTAATTGAAAAGTCTGCAGTTATGACATGAAAAAAAAACTATACAGAAATAATGCTACAGTATTACATTTTGTAAGGGGTTGTTTGATCCAGTGATTACTAATAATGTGCATGAATTTGGTTTTAATGTTTATTTTGCGTCGTTCAAACTACAATGAAGATTATGGAAAATATGAATAATATTTTTGTTCTAGGGTGAAATTTGAAGTATGGCAATGGAAGAAAATTGATTCAGTGAGGTAAATGAGTTATGGAGCCCACACTCTAACTTTATTGGAGTAAGGTCACCATTCTCAAGGTTATGGGATTTGTAGCTGCCTCTTTGGCCTGATCACACGTCCGCTGCTTTCTGTTGGTAATACTCCAATTTGGAATTCTGAGCTGAGTATCTGGGGAGATAAGAGGGAGACAGGTCCTCTTTAGCAAGGCTCCTTTAGATGCGGCACAGGACCGTGAAGCCTCAAGCAGAATAAAGAGATAGATGACTCCAAGAATGCGGTTTACCTAATATAGCGAAGTCAGCAGGAGCAAATCTCACAGCTTTATCTGATGACTTCATGTTTATGACAAAGTAAAAGGGTAATAATTGCAAGGGATTGCATCCAGGGTGTCCCCTGCCTTGTGCCCAATGCTGCCTGGGACTGTCAGGGCCCCTGTGGCCCTGTACTGCACAAGTGAGTGGGAAATGTATAGAGGAGTAATTTTGTGGGAGCAGAATGGCATTACTCAAAAATTACTATTATTTTGTAACAGCACTGTTTATCACTTTCTTATGTATATTAATGTAGTTTGCCATTTATTGCATTGAAATCTTTCTTATATCTTTGTCTATAATTGACTTTGTAGACACATAAAAAACATTGTTTATTCTTGATGGTAAATTGTTCTTAGCCTGTATCCCTTTCAAAATGTGGGTGAATCCTCTCCCCGAGAGTCAGCAGATCATAGGCAAAAACACTGCTCAGGATTTCTCCTCAGATAAGTATGCAGATGGATGTGATTTTAATAAAACTATCTGTACAACATTCCTTACAGCCACAGCTGGTTCTGTACTTAACACTCACAAGATCTCCAGGGGAAACAGACTGGAAGAGGGATTCTGAAGACAGATGATGATATCTATCTACACTTCCATGGCATGATAAAGGGGGATGAAACCTGCGGTAGCAAATTTGATCACAGAAACAACATGTTCCTCAGCAAAGGATACTGTCCAGAAGACTGGATTATCAGATTTTATTGTTGGGACATTGCATATGAAGAAGATCAACTGAGAGTAGGATTTTCAGGCAGGGAGGGGAATGCTGTCTGGATGGGTGGCTCTGTGGCACTGCAGATGAAGAGAGAGATGTGCTTTTATCATGAAGCACAGGCATGAATCACCAATGGGCCAGTTTAGATGAAGTTGAAAATCTGCTGCAGGAGGAAGCTCCATGGACCTCTGGTGGAGGTTCACAGGAGATACGAGAGTAAAACATGAGTCAGGTGTGAAGGAAAGACTCCCCGTATTAACCTGTTCAGCAGCTTATTCACAGTACACCATTGTTTTCTTTCTCAAACAACTTTACGTACTTGCATAGAAGGTCACAGTTCATGGTATAAGCAAGAAATTATTCAATTAATATTAATAGAAAAACAGAAGCGGATTATAAGGCACAACGATGTGTGAACCTTTTTGAATACTAATTCAGTTCAGAAAGGGCAAATTGTTGAGGTCGCAGACAGTTCACAATGTGCCAGCGCATTGCTGAAATCAATGTCTATTCATCAAGGCTCATCGTTCATGCCATGGCAAGGACTCATATTGAGCACCCACTTCTCAGACTCTTCAAGGGGTAATTCTGAGGTCTCCTAGCAGGGAAAATAGTAGGAAGGGGCTGAGTGTAGGAATGCAGCAAAGGCAGTTTTTGTTGGGGTGCGAGGGGTGATGGGCTGCAGGCTGAAGCGGGGGGCGGGGGGGGGGGGCACACATCTTACAACAGCATTATACAACAGATGCAATGGAACCGCATGTAATCCCAGAAACACCATCCCCCCACCAGATGAGTTTAGCATGGTGCAGTACTATTCTTTAGTCAAGTTCAGCACCTATAATTCTTAATTACATCCCCTATATGTGGACAAATGAACTAGAGCTATATTTACATTAATTTAGAAGACAGTTTTATCCAAAGTGACATAGAATTGGGAAAACCGGGTTAGCCAGTCCCTGGACCAATTGGGGTTAAGAGCCTTGCTCAATCAGCCCAGAGATGACATCACTCTGCCAACCATGGGATATTACCGGCGGCTGTCCGGGCACAGAGGCAAAACCCATAGAGCCGTCCACCATTCCAAAACAACCCTTTGACATATATTGTGTCAGGTAAGGGATGCTACTTAGAATATAAATGACATATCCATTACCCGTCCGATGAAAGATTACCTAATGATATTTTTTATACTTTTAATAAAACAGCATATGCTGTCAATACTAAAACTCAAAGGACTGTTTGCATGAAACCTCTTTGATTGTTTCTCGAGTTTCGATTAACTATGAACTGCAAGCAGATAATATGATGACCCTGAAAATACTTTAATATACTTTCTGCATAAAAAATCAGTTAAACTTGGCACACCAATCTCAAGATGGAGGAGCAGTTATTTAATGTGCAGTCTGTTTGCTGTCTAAAATGGTCTGCATTACTGAAAACGATGTTTAATACGGATTTCATTGAGAATCCTGATATCACATTCATTCATTTTCAGAACACATCTAGTTTTATGGATATATTTTACAGGAGAACCAGGGGCCTATTGTACCACATTAAAGTAGCTCTGCTGTAGATTAAAAGAAAGAAAAAATCGATTCCTAGAAATTGATCAGCCAAACTCCATCCATCCATCCATCCATCCATCCAACCATTCCATTATATGCCACTTTTCCGGGGTCATGTTGTGGGGCAACAGTCTAAACAGGGATGCCCAGACCTCTCACCAGCCACCTCCTGCAGCTCCACTGGGGGAATACCAAGGCATTTCTTGGCCAACCAAGAGATATAATCTCTCAGCGTGTCCTGGGTCTGTCCTGGGATCTCCTCCTGGTTGGACAGGCCCAAAGCATCCAACAACATCAAGAGCTTTCAAAAACTCAAGGTGAGTCTCATCCACCCTCAGAGCCTTACAACGTGATGGATAAGTACCCTTTAAGTCTTCCAGCTCTACTTCCTGCAAATCAGTGGAATTCAGGAGGTCCTCGAAATACTCGTTCCATCGCCTAACTATATATGCCCATTTGAGGTCAATTCCATCTCTCCATCCCTGTTTGAAAACAGTATGGGTATAGCCTTGGTTCCCCCTCTTGAGTTGCTTGATGGTTTGACTGAATCTTTTTGTGACCGTCCAAAAGAAATTCCCCATGGCATCACCAAACTTCCCCCCATAGGTGTCGTTAGGCCCAATCACTCCGGGCTATGGCCCCGTGTATTTTAAGCCTAGCCCCATTATTTTAGCCCCCATGCCAATCTTCCTTAAAAAAAAAGTCAAAACCCCAGGTAAACTTGACTTAGAGTCTGATCTTTTCAATAGCTAGAAATGCCCCTCCCACACTTGAGTATTTGCTTCAGTAACTGCAAAGTCCCATTCTGTTTGGCCTGCCGGTAGATGTCAACTGCTTCAGGAGTCCCACAGGCTAAGCTTGGAAGACCTCCTTCTTCAGTCTGACAGCTCCCTTTACCACTGGTGTCCACCAAAGGGGTTCGGACATTGCCATTGCGACAGGCACCAACAACCTTATGGCCACAGCTCTGCACAGGTGCTTCTGCAATGGAGTCCTGAAACATGGCCCATTCAGGCTCAATGTTGCGATGCAGGAGAAGTTCTGCTGGAGGTGTGAGTTGAAGATCTCCCAGACAGCGGCCTCCGCCAGACACTCCTAGCACACCCTCACTATATGGTCAAGTCTACCAGGTTTACCCGGCATCTTCCTCTGCCATCGGATCCAACTCAAAACCAGGTGGTAATCACTTGACAGCTCAGCTCCTCTCTTCACCTGAGTGTCCAAAACATGTAGACGCAGATCTGAGGATATGATTACAAAATTGATCATCGAACTGTGGCCTAGGGTGCTTTGATGCCACACTGATGAACACCCTTATGTTAAAACATAGTGTTTGTTATGGACAAACTGTGGTAGTCACTACCCACATGAGCATTTCCACCAGAAAGGTTACATTCCATGTGCCTATATATAGGTTTGCCTGCTGACGATTAGTCTGCTGAAACCCCTGTCTTCGGCTACCACCCAATCTACATTGCACCTGACCTCCACGCCAACACCCCCCCGCCCCCCTGCACGCAGGTGTTGAGCCCACAGAAGGGCGCACCCATGTATTTTGTTAGGGTTATGCCCGGCTGGGCCCCATAGGTAGAGGCTTGGCTCCCAGGCACTTGCCCACGAGCTCCCCCCTAGGCTTGACCCCCGGGCAGGGCCTAGGTCTCCCCACTCCAGGCAGGATCATATCTTCCTTTATTTTAATTGTTATAGGGGTGTCCTAAATCTCAAATAAGCCGGCCACTCACCTAGGACCAATTTGCCTTTCGAGACCCGACCAGGGCCAATTGCCCCCAACAACATAGCTCCTAGGATAATGAGGAACACAAACCCCTCCACCATGATAAGGTCGTGATTCATGGAGGGGATCAGGCAAACTTTCTTCATTAAATGAAAACAGAAATGAAGGTACTGCTTCCACTTCCACTGTACATATTCTCTGCACTCTTCACACCAAAACTGCGTCCAAAATGTTTACAAGTGTTAGTATCACTTTCTGGTTCCATACTGGTGCTTATACAGCCTTCCTTTTAAGAAAAGCAACTCAAGCGGCCCCAGCAGACCCGATAAATGTTTAGAAAGTAATGGGTTAAAGCTCAGGCTGTCATGGGATGCACATGGACGCCATCCCCCTGTGGGAAAAATGACAAAAAACATCCCCTTTGGAAATATACCATCTCCCCTAACCATCCACCTACATTGTCCTGTCTAATTCTTATTCACGTAAAGGCAAATCCCTCACACATGCAAATATTTGACCCCCACCATCCCCCTTGAATTACTGGTAGTGGGTTGCAAATTAGGTTAGTATTGCTAAATCCATAGCACCCGTCAGTGGGTAAGGTTTACTCCTGTGTGAAAAAAGATGTAAATGTCATTTCCTTTATGAAGAATAATGGTTGGCATTTCTCTGTAGCGGACATCTATGATGTGAACATGATAAATATATAGAACATGGAATATATATGAAATATAACTTCAGCAACATTTGTTGTATTACTGCTCAAAAAAATAACAATGAAATAACAATCAATCACATGCTATGGACTGGACTGGACTGGTAACCATGGTTATAAAACTGTTAACCTGTTCTTGATCTTGCAGTGGATAACTTTGATTTCCTTTTGTTTCTGCCAGAATGGCATGCTGTTTAATGCTGTGCTCTTTACTGCCACCCATCCATACATCTTCTATCCGCTCATTATGGTCAGGGTGGCTTGGCAGAGGGGGGCCTGAAGCCAATCCTCGACAGCACAAAATTAGGCTATCCTGCACTACTAATGAAAAGTAAACTGTTTTACCCGACAGACCTCCTGCTCAATTACCAATCTGTCTGCCACGTGGTTCAATGTTCAGTCCTTTTTCTCAATGAAATGGTTGTAATTGTTTTTTAATGACAAATTAATTTATACTTGTAGTCTAATTTAGTTATATATTGTACTGCATGTGCCACTGAAGATTACATTATTATTAATTCAGTCACAGAGAAAGTGGTGGAAAGAAAATAGAAATTCAGACCAAGGTTTCGTTTCAACCAGCCAGCTGAGTACAGTATAAAGAGTCACAGTCACAGAGTACTTAGCTGGTTGGTTGAAACAAAATCTTGGTCTGGATTTTTACTTTCTGGACCTGAACTTTCCACCTCTGCACAGAGCTATGAAAATAGCTTGAACATTTGTGGCTACTGTCAGTGCAAAAAAGACTTTGCGATATCACTCGTGTTTGCTTACTTTTCAAGCCTCGTATGTGTTCATAGTGAGGTAAACCACCTGTTCGCTCACAAGAGGACGAGACGACCTGGTTCTGAATCATGCCGATCCTTGTAGGGAGCAAAGCGATTCTAGCTGATACATCGGCTGGAGAATGGCTTTGTTCCTTGTTTGAGTTGTCCCCCGAGTGTGACGAAAATTGCCCTCCTCAGCTCTTTGTATGAAAGGAGAGAGTAACAATACCGGAAATCGCTTACTTTAGCAAAGACACAGCTGGAAATGAGCATGGCTTAGACTCTCACTGAGACAACAATTTTCAGCTTGGAACTGAAATCTTTGTAGAGGCATCATAAACATCCTGATTATTATGAGAACAGTCGCACTATATAATATTGGCCATAAACCACTCCTCTGTGCTCCCGCAGCCACCTTACAAGCTCCTGCTTGTATTAATCTAATTCTCAGGTATAAATATGGCTGCAAAATGCAGTGGAGGAAGCAGGAACACATTGTTTCATTATGGTCATTGGAATTAATATCCAACACCTCTGTTAGTTATACCTGTAGGCAATTAAAATCCATCCATCCATTCATCTTCTAACCGCTTATCCTGGTCGTGGTTCTGGGCACTGGCGGGATTACAGACAGCGCAGCCGGCATGGCCACGATGGGACCCACAGATAGTCATGGGAGGATCAGGAGAATATCGATCTGTTACTTTAAATTACCGAAGTGTGTTACGTTATATTATGAACCGCTGGAAACCAAGCGATATATATTCCTGGCTGGCAAATCTTCTGGCTCAGAGTCCGCCATTTTTAAAATTTTTCTCTTGTAACTTTTCACTATTAAGGGTTGCAGGCTTTGTTGGTCATTTTTTGTATGTCTGATTTTGACTTTATATAAATCATTTATAAATGTGTCTAATATTTTTTCAGCACAACCCAACCAATATGATTTGATTGTAAATTAATTACTATGTCAAAACAGTGGACCCAAAAATAGAAATTAAACTTTAAATGATTTCTGAAATGATTTTAAAATAAAATTAGAACCACACATTTGTATCACATTCATTTTATGGGCTAAAAAAGTCATTGTAGAAAGTGGACTAAATTAACATTCAGGTATAACAGAGATAAAATCATACTCTCTCTATATATATATAAATATGCACATTAAGTATAAAAATTATAAAAGTTTAATCATACGTCCTACTGGGTGGGGGTTCTTGTAGATTTGGCAGGTCCTTGAGCAAGGCCCTTAACCGAGAGCTCCCTAGTCGCCGCAACAGGTGGCTGCCCTTTGTGGCCAACTTGCTCTCACCTACGGAGGGCAAATTGGGGGAGGTGTAAAGAGAATTTCCCCACAGGGATCAAAAATAATTATTATTAAGCCACTGGTTGTGAGATATACAATTAACATGAAGCTATAGTAACCTTGAGTTTCCACCAGAAAGGTTACATTCCATATGCCTAAATCTAGATCTGGCTGCTGAAGCCCCTGTCTTCGACTACCACCCAATCCGTGTTTTCCGACTGTAATGACCTTCTTTTGCCACAAACGTCTTACAGATGCTGACACCTCAGACCACTTGCAGTCATTTTGTGGTTAATGAACTGCTGAAATTTTTTCAAGTGTAATAAGAAGTCACAATGTGTATGAAATAAGATCTTAGAGTCAAAATGAATTAACCCCAGCTGCTGCACTTTGGAAGGTGTGGTAATGAAATTTTTACAAGAGTGAGGAAAAGGATTTCAGTGGTTTACGAGGCTTGGAATGAATTCAGAGTGTATTGCTTGAATGTTAGTTTGGGGCTGGGCTGTTATTTCACAAGATAAGAGTCTCTGTGTGTGTCACAAAAATATGGGAAGTATGGGTGCACAAGGGAGTGAAGACTGCATTGTACCTCTGTTCGTTATGAGAAACTGGGGGTGTAAAAGAATTACTGCTGGGGAGAAAAGCTGCAGGATGTGGTGGAAAAGAGAACTCGCTAAGCAAGGGAGTGCATATGGCCCATGGAAGGTAACAAAGAGGTGTGAAAGGAAGCTCAAAATTCAGTAATTTCGAGATGCTTTGTAGATAACCTTTGTTGTACACGCTGTGCCCCCCTTGATCTGATCGCGTTTATTAAAGAGCTCTGCCGAAACCTACCCTGGTCTCGTTCTCTTCTGTAACAACAAAGGGAAAACCAAATGTCCAGCAGATGTATGACTGCTAACCTGACTGAGATGCTAAATGAACCACAGAGTTGATGCTACACTGTACATATAAACTGGAGTATCATATGGTTAACACCTTTAATTGTATTATACTGTAGATTACCATGGAGTCAGTCCATTTAACTTGATCCTTATGATACTATATCATACAGCTAGATGCTCCATTTTATAATTACAGTACTAATAAAACTTTTCAAATTACATTTTGTAATTAAAAAGCATGAATGTTTAAAGACTATATCTCTTTATTTTTGGTTTTTGATCAAAAGTCTCCCATGTGACTCACATGCCAGAGCACAATAGACAAGGCAGTAAATAAATAAATAACAGAATTATTTAAATCTAATACAGCAGTTGATGGAAATCGTAATACTTCTATTAAAGTTTCTCCAATATTATGGACAATCTTTTCTGAATACACAATGCAACAATTTTCAACGCAAAACTGATTGCTGCTTCAGGGAAAATCTGTTACAGGGTAAACAAAAAAAAGAAAAAGAAGAATGGATCGTTCAGAATTCTACACGTTGAATCAAATCTGTACAGGAAGTATAAGAAAACATGTTCATATTGTGTTAGAACTGCAACCTCTGGCAGGTAGAACACTCCGTGTATGATATGAATGAACAATCAATGTAGGCATACCTGTGAGCAGAGCTTAGCCAAAACGAATAAGCAAGAACAAAACACACACAATGAAGAAGCATTCATTCAAGATATGGGGGTTTCGGAATTAATTTTTGCTTGAGAGTATTTTATTTTTTGCTCTCCAAACTTTGGAGTTCTGTCCAACTGGCCGTGATAACGGAATGACACCTTTATTAACTTGTTTTCCTTTGGCAGGATTTGTGTTGATTGTTTATTCTCAAAAAGAGGAAGTATTTAATTATTATAGTATACTTATTGGCTCATTCTGATTTGGGTTTTTCCAATACAATATTTCTTTTATACTGTCATTTAAGGTAAATATTATATCTGTGAAATAGAATTAGGGGAAAAAAGTAGATGGGGCTTTATTTGGGATGGGGGAGCAATGACAAACATATATAATATAAATAGTTATTCATGACAGCTATATTTTGGGGCTAAAGCCCCCCTACAATAGGCCTAACAGCTCCCCTGACATTGATATTGCCAAAAGACAATTATGAAAAATAATGTTATTGCTACATGAGAAGTGCCACTCTTTAAGATTGTGTTACCTTCCCAATTCAGATCTTTAGTAATTCTCAGGAATATCCATCTCCACATAAACTGGCAGGTTTATTATTTAAACTTTAAGAATATTAAATGGACATTTCCTAAGTGATTCAGGTAACACAATAAAATATCCTTCTTATTACCCGTTGCTTTACTACACCATGACGCATCCTTTTTTATCAGACAATTATCTCATTCATTATAAAAGCTCTTTTTAGATTCAGGAACACTTCAGTTTGACAAGCCCATGTCTAGACATGCACAGAGTAAGAACTGTTTGATAAGAAGCGGGAAAAAAACTGATGTACCCATTTTTTGCTGATCACATCCCATTATTATCCAAATCTGCCCTGCTCACTATGTGCCTTTGGTCAGTGTTGTCAGCCTTTGTGATTCCTTTGTAACTTTTCATGCCCGAAGTGCTAACTGAGAACAAGACAAAGTCACAGCAAACCTGCTGCTAGAGGAATAGGTCTTGTATGCATGATGGATCAAGCTACGATATTACCCCAGCCAACTTATTGAATCTGTACATAAACACATCAGTACTCAAACTGAATTTATCCACAGCTGATTCCTCTCCCCACCTATTGTTTACATGTTGTTCTGATGCTTGATAGTAAACTGTAGTTAAGAGTGTGGAGACACACTACACATGCCATTTATCTACTAGTTTTTATGTGTTTCAGGACTGGCATGACGTTTTTCTCTGTGGGGTACAGTTACGCTTCTCAGAAACTAGACATTCTTTGGCTAAATAAATCTTGTCTTTGGCATCATACTGTCTCATAGGTTCACGTTTTGCTACAGGAAAACAATAACAAAAAAGCCAAATGACAAATTAAGTAAATGTCTAACTTTATTGCATTTTTTTTTTCTAGTCCAGCAGTCCATTTCCTGGTGTTTCCTTTTATTTTATCCAGCAACTGTCTGCAAAATTAATTTGGTTCGTTATTACTACAATCAGTTGAGGAATAATACTGTGAAGGACACTTCTTACTATAAATAATTATCAGAGATATAAAGACGTTTTATATTGGCAATAAGCCACATACTGTCAAAAAATTTGAGTAGACAGGTTTCCTTATTAACTGTTCTTTAGATTTAGATTTACATTGTGCATCAAGGTGGACAAAGATATTCCTGCACATCAGTTGTCATTTCCAGCTAATATCCTTTCATGCCTTCCACTGAACTCTCAGAGACTTTTTATAAACAGCTGGGAGCCCTTAAGGCGATGTCTGTGGTGCTCAGTCTTTAATATTCAGCAATTTATTATCCCAGCCAACTCCCATATCCAGACGTTCCCGTAGCCATTAAAGACACATTCTCACTTTCTTAACTGCAGACTGAATCAAGCATTTCTTGTGATTATTTATTCATTGGTGTGCTTGGTTTAGAGCTAGTTAAAGACTACATTTCATAGTGAGATCAAGGCAAAATGGTCAACAATTTATTTATAAGATCTCCCAACAACTTATTTATAAGATCTCCCAATTAGCATTTTTTTCAGATCTCTTTGTGTGTTCCAGGCAGTTTTGACAATATATGTGCTTTCTAATTGCGTTTTAACACTGGGAGCCGTGTGTTTGTGCGCACACACTAATAGGCATACGCACGCACGCGGGCACCGAAGAAGACAGTCCTGAATCCACCTCTCACCAGAGCTCAGCTCACCTGGGAAACGGAAGCAATATAACAGAGATGTAGAGAAATGCCCCCTGATTCCTCTCTCCCATTTGGAAAGAAAGACTAGCGTAACAATGGAGTGATATTCCCAAAGGAGAGCACTGCTCAGTCATTTCGCTGAAGGGAGTGGTAAAATAGAGGAAACTCAGAGGGCCGTATTAAAAGCACTGTACAGGAAAATAGAAAATCGATACCTCTTAAACAGTGATGCAGGCATTGTGTGAAGAATATGCATGAGATGTTGATTTACTGCTAGTTTTCCCCTTTCCCGGTCCTTACTTTAGCATTTTTTTCTTCTGAAGCCTCTTAAATGCCAATGTATATTTATTGCTCAGTATGTCCACTGCTAGATGAAAGAGCGGAACAGCCCAGACAGCCTCTTGCTCAGGCTGAATGCCATTACAGCACAGTGTGTCTTTGCAGATCCATTAAGAGGCATGAGATCTGTAACAGAGAGCCTCAGTGAACTGTGACCTTGATGATGGGCTTATGTATGATAAACAACAACATCAACACAGCCTTAAGGAGATAGTAATTAGATCGCAGCAACATATTCACTACGGTGCAGAACAGCTAAGCTGTGCAGCCAACCCAGTTATGGTCCCATTAATGTGGACAAATGCGTCTCCATGGTAGCTATCCATATTAGCAAGTAAGGCGCTGATTTCTTTGTTATTCTCTGTATTCTGTAATTAATGGATTTTCTCTTTTTGGTATTTAACTGATACAGTCCTCAGCATAAGGCCCAGTTTGCAATGAATGGGTTAATGAATCTGTCTGTTGAGTGTTGGATGATTTGGAACCTGAGCCCATATTTAAACTGCTAAACTAATCCGTGCACAGTCTGGCAACAGTGGATGACTTCTTGTCATGGTGTGTTGGTCAGTGGCATTGTGGCTGATCAGTGAATTATATGTTACTCCCTATATGCAAAGTCTTTCTGTACTTCACTGAGAAATGCTCTGCTGCTAAAGAAGACTGCATTGCCGGTGTATGCTTTATGCTGCCTACTTTTTTTTCTAGCATAAAAGGAAGAATCTCTTAAAGCACATTGAATACATAAAAATGCAGAAAGGTATGTAGAAAGCTTTAAGCTGAGTCTCTTAGAGTACTCCAAAGTATTTCACTACCAACTTACAAAAACAAAATACTCCCTCCTTTATATCTATCTATCTATCTATTGATCCGTGTGTGTGTGTGTCTATACATAAATATAGTTTATACTGTATATAGTGTGTCTTTTCATATTGGAAGTATGGTTGACTTTTCTTAAAAGACCCAAGGCTGTCCCTTCATCCCCAAAAGCTCTGAGGTACGCACGTAAAAGGGTCATGTTTTAATGCTGCATTAGAAAAAAATAATCCTATACCCATGCTTTTATCAAGCTTGAGCTTCCACCGTGTCCCATTCCACTGTTCTAATTTAAGCAGATGTTTGTTCCTGGGTTGCAGACTGCTGTGAGTCCTTCCCTCCCTCTCCATAGCATGTTTTTTATTTGATGATATGCAGATAAAAAAGAAATAACTTAAAAAGAGAGAGTCCATTAAAGCAGGAATGCCGGTGTACTTGGGCCAGCTGAGCACTGTGACAGACTCCGGAGAGCAAACAGAAGTAGACACACAGGTGATTTTTCATGTAGAAGTGAATTTCCACTTGATAGTGACCGTTCTCTGCATGTTGTGGCTGTTGTGAAGTCTAATTGTGTCCCAACTGTAGTTCCTTCAGGCCTTAACCAATATACAACATGAGGAACAATGGAAATATAAAGGACTAGAGCAACATTTAAAAGTGGAAACAAAGAGATTGTTCTACCCAGTACAAGGTATAATAGTATGTGCGTCATTCTTTTTGTGATATACTTTGCTGATT
The DNA here is from genome assembly GCA_026777985.1 of Mormyrops attenuatus. Classification (NCBI taxonomy): domain Eukaryota; kingdom Metazoa; phylum Chordata; class Actinopteri; order Osteoglossiformes; family Mormyridae; genus Mormyrops; species Mormyrops attenuatus. The sequence continues at coordinate 19,283,481 of JAODKC010000044.1, read as the reverse complement.
CACTTGGATGAGGACAAGAAAAAACAATACAGCTGACAAAAAAGACACACTAATTATTAAAAGAAATAATGCGTAGTAATTGTTCTTTAAATGCTAAAGCCCAACACATCCAGCCTAATTCTGCATTACATACCAAGATAGAAAAATATTTTTTTGCCCATCAACTATTTGGCAATGAAAATAAACAGTGCAACACATGCATGCACTATGCCGTCCCTTGTGATACTAAATGACGAAACAGAAAATTGTTTCTCAGATGAAGCCCCATGAGTGGAAAGCAGGTCCTGAAAAGTGTTTTTCACCTGTAGCTTTCATGAAGGGTAAAGATAAGGACCAAAGCTTTATTATTGTACCATATACACTATACTATTGTGCATGTTAATTAGACTCACATACGACTAAGACACGGCTAGTAGGATACTGAATACTTCGGAGACTTGATGTTAATTGTGATCTCCAAAACGACTTTTAAATTGTAAAATTTAATTTCTCTCTACACCTTATTGTAGTACTGTGACAGACAGTGAAGGTAATAAAAAATGTGAGGAAATTTGTGAAGCATGGGCCAATTAATACTTCATTTCTCCTCGTGAACAAACTCAGCATTACACGATCGTGAAAACATATGCTTCAGGTGTACAAACTCATTCATTGTGCACGAGTAACAAGTTCAATAACAAAACATTACACGTAGAAGGATGCACAGGAGGCTTTTGGAATACTTGGAATAAAACACTTGGTTTGACTTGAAATAAAACACAAAACAAGGCCCACGTCTACCATTTGAAATTATACCCAGTTTTCGTGTTTCCCCAGCTCCTTTTCCTTGAACTCCTTGCTCATTCAGTCACGGGTTCTTGGGGAGGAAACTGGAGGCATTTCTGTAATGCTGCATGTACTTGTGCCCATAAGAGACGGCTCAGTGAATCAGAGGTCAGTGGCGTGTGACGTGGGCAGTGGGCCCCAGAGTATACAGTGTTATTGTTCACATTATCACTGACAGCCTCCGCATGGCTTTGCATACTCAGCTCATCCTGAAAGACAGACCATAAAAGCTGGATATACGATACAGAATACTGCCATGTTAACATTGAGATGTGCCTTGGAATTTCTGCGCCTTGAGAAGATCAGATACTCGCAACCTTCAAAGAGAAGGTTGGAAAAAGCACGCTCTTTCTTTAAAACATTTAATACTCCATTAGCCCTCCATCATCCTAAGGGAAAACTTTTCACATAAAAATTCCGCATGGGTGTTTTTTTTTTTTCTACATTCCAACTTCCTAGTTGGACTTAAGGAGAATAAAACATGAAAGAACACCTGGGAAAAAGAAAAGAAAAAAGGTTTAAGGTGACAAAAGAAAATGGATTTAAAGTCAAAACCAGGAATGGAATTTATATAAAATATTGAAAGAGTGCAAAGAAAGAGAGAGAAAACAATCACCACATTTGCTTCCTTTTCACCCTTCATCTATCGCCCAGGGTAATACCACAAATCCCTGGTGTGAAAATGTCATATCTTATTAAAATGTGTCTTGCACAGTGGCCTCCGGTAAATTCCAAGGATCATAATTAGAATAATAGAGTAAGCCTATTTTATTGTAATATAGATTAATACAGTACTGTATTATGGTTTACAAAACACTACATGCATAATGTCAGATCATGCTGTACTATGAGTTCATTCCACTTCTGGGTTCATTCCACTTCCTCTTCAAGGTTGAGAGTTTGAATCCCGTCTGCACTCTGTGTGTGTGTGGAGCTTGTATGCTCTCCTCATGTCCATTCCAAAGACATGCAATTAAGCTAAATGGTGTCTCTGAATTGCCCATATAGTATGATTATGTGTTTCCTCCTTGACCCTCACTAGGGTAATTGGTTAGAAGATGGATGGATGGATGAATGACCATATCATGACCTGGGAGTCATCTAAAGAGCAATCAGAAAATACTTAACTGATGCTGGGAATGACTATGCTGCACATTTTTAGGCAAACAGTGCGCTTTACAGCATTAATCACCAGCAATTTGTACAGTGCAGGCTAATCGCTTTTCAGGGGCATAATGTAATTGGTAGTTATGGGGACTGCAGCGACATGGTGATGGAAGGACTTTGTCTGACAGCAAGCTGGAGCAGCCTCATGCATTCGGGTGGATGCCACCTCCAGGCAGCGTGTCACCTGCAGCATCGTCTGAGGAGAAAATCATTCTTTATGTAATTTTTGCATTTCCTCTGCTGTCTATTGTGATCAATATACCAAAACATAAGGGAGGAAAATACGGCCATTAACCCAAAACTCTTACAGACACTACAAGGACAAAAGTATTGGGACACCTGGCCATTACACCTACAGGAACTTTTATTACATCCCATTCTAAATCCATGAGCATCAATATGGAGTTGGTCCCCCCTTTGCAGCTATAATAACTGCCACTCTTCTGGGAAGGTTTTCCACAAGATTTTGGAGTGTGTCTGTGGGAATTCTTGCCCATTCATCCAGAAGAGCATTTGTGAGGTCAGGCACTGATGTTGGACGTGAAGGCCTGACTCGCCGTCTGCTTTCTATATCACCCCAAAAGTTTTTGTTGAGGTTGAGGTCAAGACTCTGTGCACGTCAGCCAAGTTCTTCCACACCAAACTCACTCAACAATGTCTTTATGGACCTTGGGTTCTGCACTGGGGCACACTCATGCTAGAAGAAAAAAGGGCCTTCCCCAAATTGGAAGCAGAGAATTGTCCAAAATGTCTTGGTATGCTGAAGCATTAAGAGTTCCCTTAATTGGACGTGGCCTAGCCCAACCCCTGAAAAATAACCCCATACCATTATCCATCCTCCACCAAACTTTACAGTTGGCAAAATATAATCAGGCAGGTAACGTTCTCCTGGCATCCACCATACCCAGACACATCCATCAGACTGCCACTGTCACTTCACGAAGCGTTATTACTGCTCCAGAGTTTAGCGGCTGCATGCTTTACACCACTCGTTCTGACACTTGGGGTTAATGCAGGGGAGGTTTGGAACTCTGCAGTACCATGTTTGAACTCACCGAGCTCTTCAGAATGACCCATTCTTTCACAAATATTCGTAAACCTGATTGCATGGCTAGGTGCTTGGTTTCATGTATACCTGTGGCAATGTGTCTGAATGAAACACCTGAATTCAATGATTAAGAGGGGTGTCCTAATACTTTTGTCCATATAGTCTATATCTACACTATCCCATCTATATTGTTGGGCTGTTGCTGACATGAACATTTTGTCCAAAGCTAAAGGGCATAATTCTGGAAAACAGAGTAAGCAAATTCATACATTCATCTCTAATAGTTGTGCAGCTGCCATTTAAATGTGACTTTAATGGGCGGTTATGGAAACTGACAGGTCAAACTATTTTTACATTGTATACTATTATTTAATTAAGGCTCTTAAGATGCTTTGTAGGCAGTGATGTTTCCTGGAGGAGATTTTCCCTACAATAAATTGCCTCATTGTGTATGACTGCAGCCTCACACAACTAAGGTTGGAGGTTCAGTTCCTGCCTCTGCCCAGAATATGGAGCATGCAGGTTCTCTGCATGTTTGTTTCTGCCAGCTTTCCAGTCACAGCCAAAGACACGCATCTATGCCAGTGTCTCCCAATCCGGTCCTCGGGGACCGACAGCCACTCCATGTTTTCACTCCCCTTCATTCAGTCATCTTAAAATGTTAAAGCCAATCATGGCAGGAATGCTCCCCCCCACTGAAAACAAATCCCCCTTTTTATGCAGTTCATTATTTAAAACAAATCAATAGAGAAAATAACACTGACTGAATGACTGCACTTACCATTACTACTGCATGTTGAATACAAATGGTCATTTTCTGGCTGGCAAATGATTCACAGCAGTCCATTAAATAATGTTACGTTACTGTGCAATTTATAGTGTTTTGCCTTTGTTTCATTTCTGTACGTTAAGGCAGATGAAAACTTATTGGAAATGATGTCACTTGGTGGTACGCAATTTATACCATAGCAGTGACACACAGTGCAGATTGTATGGGTGAATCTCCATATGCGTACTTGACTGTACTAGTGTTCTCGCAGACCGGTCTTATGTCATCTTCCATTGCCAAAGGGGTGCCAAAGACCAGTTCCAACATTAAGAACACAAATACAGAGGGCAGTAAAAATCCCTGGATGGTGGTCTTGCTCTGCCTCAAATATCAAGTATACATCAGTCACATCCTTACCAAACGAGACCAATCCCAAGATTCACTGCACCCCAAGTTCGTTCTTGGAAGGCAACTTAGTAAGACCAGTCTTGCGGAGACCACAAGTACGGTCTTTGCGTTCTTGGTATTGAGATTCACCCTATGTTAAAGTTTTTATCTATCTATCTATCTATCTATCTATGTATTTTTTGTAATTCTATGAAAAGAACGGTATGTTCATGAATGTGAAAATGGAGCACCAATGCACCCAAACTGAAGAGCTCTCTTCTAATCGTCTGCTGTTATAGAGAGAAAAATCAGTCTATAGACTAAATATTTCGAAATCGGCATTTGTGTTAATTTTCAATTAATTAATGTGTCACTGTGACCCTTCCTTGTGACAACACAACTCATGTCCTATATACACAGCATCTGCTAAGACTACATAGCCCCGCTGTATGCTAGACCCTGTGACCATTAGCGCAACCCTACATTCTGAATAATAGCTTTGCTCTCTGGAGCCAGCGCTGCGCTTCTGCGAGCGGCAGCTAAGAGTTGTGTTATGTTTTTGCTGCTAAATTGAAATGTAAGGTCATCACAACACGGGGCATGTAAGAGCTGCACAGTGTTGGGAAGTCTGTTAAGTAGTGCTTCTCTGAGAGCAGAAAGCCTTTCATATGCCCATTCATATAATTGCCCCGTCAGCGCTCTCGCCCCACATGAGAGTGACGACAGCCAGATGAAGACAGCCACTCACGTCAGAGACCAAGCTTCGTTACTCCATGCCATTAATTTGTTGCACTTATTAAAGTGACATATATGGTACAGATGGAAGAAATTCACATAGCTTTGGTCAACAATGATTACGCCTCTGAAATGCATTTTGTAACATCTTCTCCCCATAGACCCTTTAACTTAAGCTGTGACCCTTCAGCTTGCCAGTATGCGTTAGCTCCCTCCCTTAGAGACTCTAACAAGCCCTCTTATAACACGCTTCCCTCAGGTTTTGTACCTCATAATGATCCTTTGCTGCCTATTCATGTAACCAGGGGGTATATTTTATTCCTTACATGGTACCTGTATCTGTCCAGGTCAGCAGTTCATACTATGAAGATAATCCAAAATTTGTACATAGTTAGATCTGCAGATAGTTACATACCAAGCCTTGAAAATGGTGGCTTTGTTACTAATTCATTTTTAGATTAAAAAGTCCTGAGGCCACAGACAGGTAGCCTGTAATATTTGGCAAATCACTATGGTCTTTTTACAAGAAAATTTACCATTTTTACAAACACATGCCACAATCTATAAATGCATCAATTATACATTATACATATTTTTCCCCAATATAAATTCAATAGCTTTATCTTACCTGCTTTCACATCTCGCAGCAGTTTCACACCTGTCACAGGATTTAATGTGTGTATAATAAAGAATAAAGCATTTGGAAAATGTACAGTATTTTTGATAAGTTTGTAAATGGCTCTTTGGTAATGATTACGGAGCCTGTGGCTGGATAAGGCTTACAGTACCAGAATCATACCTATGACAAATCTAAATACTACAGTGTTTAATTTTCCAAGTATAGCATAAATACTTGAGCCTGGCTCAGTAAGTAAAACAGGGTCCGACTGGAATCATCCATTTTGCAGAAGAGAGTAGCATTGAGTTACTTTTCAGTACATCATTTTTGGTAGGAACATAAATGATTAGCTCTTTCAAAATGGTTTTCAGTATCCTTATTTCTTTTAGTTACATGATTTGTAAAAGTTTATGTGTGTGATGGAATGTAAAGCAGAAGTACTGCTTGGGCCAAATTCTGGCCTATTCATTTTTTTTTCCTTTTTGCCAGCCCAGCACTGTCCTGAACACTTTTCCACATGCTGAACACATGCTGTAGCTAAATGTATGACTTCTGCACTATGCCAGCCCTGCCTGCTGTTTTTTCTTGCCTCTGGTTGCTGGGAGATTGTGACATGTGCCCGTTGTCTGTGGTGTGCTAGACGTTCTGTCCCAGCTCCTCTCCTGCTTTTATTCGTGTGGTTCTTCAGAACCAATCATATATCCGCTTGATTTCCTGAATGTCCTGTGTTATGGGGCCATGTGTGGCCATGCACTGCAAAGCTCAATATTGTGAGGAACGCAGGCACAACGGAGCATTAAATTCCTAATTCAGGAGTAGTTCAAAGTTATATATTTGCCTCTTTAAAAACTTTACAAAGTTTTTTCCTTTTTTCTTATTTTTTTCCTTTTATTGTAGTCTTTCTATACTTTCTATACTCCAGAGGACCTTTTTCAGGTACTGTTTTCTTTTGTGACAACACTTGTGTTTCATGTTCAAACATTAACTCTGTGAAATATTTTGCTCTGCTGTCCATTAAAATGATCATGTCAAAAGTCATGTGGTAATGGACTACATTACTAGTAGTTAGGGGAGAACAACCACTGAGGCTTATATGATGCTGTGTGCATGCAGAATAAAGCCCAAACATTTTTAGAATGCACAATTCATTAGTATGTCAGTACTGTAATGCAAAAGATCACAGCGCACTGACATTTCCTTAGGTTATTCAAAGACTTGTATATGGTAATGAAACAATTAATTGGCAAAAGAGCAGTTCACAATTAGTTCACCTCAAAGCTGTCCTTAGGGCGATGCAACCGGCGTGGCTGCACTCTCATGGGGGCCCTGCTCAAAAGGGCAACATACCTAGATAATGGTAGGCTAAATAAAACTAAGTTATTAAATAGATTGTATGCAGCTACATTTTATCTGGACATGTTGTTTTGGTTAAGGATGTAACAGTACACATAATCATCATTTTTGGTTCGGTATGCACAATGAAACGAATACATTTATTGACACAGGCAGAGACATCTCAATTCACAAATAGATGTTCCACACAGAAATCATTATGCTAATTGTGGCTATGGGATGGCTACGGCCAATGCTGATTACACCCAGTCATAATCAACGGTTTGGAGACGTTTTGGTTTCCCAGTATTACACCAACACTGGAGAGAGAGTAGTTCATAAGACAAAGACTGCCAGCTCTGTGATACGAAACTCGGATATGTTGCTGAAGACACATCCAACATGCTGACTCATTCCAGAGGACATCATCTGAGTGTGTCTACGACCGGAGCAAGGCAGAAAACGCCTCTGCAAGTCAGTCTCCACATGGTATCTAAGGTGCTTTTGCCAGGAAATTCAGACTGGGCTGAAAAATAATTATAGCCCACAGGGGTATTTGTCGCGACAGATATAAGGCCATACTCGTTAGCAGAGAACACGTGATTTAGTTCGTTATGATGTTATGATATTGTAGTTTTGTTTTTTCATTTATTTTACATAATTGTTTTTAATGTGCAAATAAGCGTCTCTTACGTTTTGTCATTTGGACCCATCGACAGATGTATTGCCTTTAAATTGCAACTGGCCCTAATTGTTTGCAATTTTAATAATAAATCATTTCAAAACAAATTCTGTTTTCTATGCTGTACTGATATAGCACCTAACCGTGAACGCAAACCTGAGCTTTGTACCGAACTGTTAGTTTTGTGTACTGTTACGTGCATACTAAATATTCACTAGAAATACTCTTAATATAATTCCTATCTTGAACATGTGACCACATAGCCTAGGTTGACGTAAGCTGTATGACCGCGCTACCTTTTGGCACCAGCTAGTCCAGAAAGGTCACAATGTACATTTGTCAGTGATTGGCGAGTTATTATTCTGTGTTACAGCTGCATCCGTATTACAATGACCATGGAGAAGGAGGCACAATGATTTCTATTACTTGGTTCATGCTGGCCCCAGCTGGAGCCCTGAATAAGTCGTCTCGCCCTGGACGATGTCCCTCAGAGACGGTCCTGCACTTAATATTACCAGTGAAATAGTATTACAATGTGATAAAAAATTCGGCAATGGGTAATAATAATAATAATAATAATAATGTGAACAGTTCAAAAGGAAACATCTAGAAGAAAGTGCCAATTAGGTAAAAGAGACTAATTCTCACATCAGAAAGCTTTAATGCAGCAAGACTGCTCACATAGATAGAGAAGCTAAGTGGTTTTACCGTCAAAGGAGCCATAAAACTCCAAACCAAGGGGGGCGGGCATGGCGAACGATCAGCATGTAAATTGGTGTGCTCCTCCCCAGAAACGAGCGAGGCAGGAAGCTTAGAGCGGGGATCCCCATCAGGCGCTCGTCATTAGTGCCGGTAATTATGCACTTGTACTATAAACACACTCAACGGGAGAAGGAGCGAGATGTGCACCCCGTCATATGCGCACTGCCTTTGTTTGCTCTGCTAAAATATGAACTGAACAAGTAATTGTTGCTCATGCTGAAATTAATTAGACCCATCTACTGTCCCAGCCCCTCCTCCCTTCCCCAGCCAAACGGCACAGGGGCGTACATTATGGATGGGAACCTATTACTGTTTTTTTTTTTTTTTCTTGGTCGTAAGATGGTAAAAATATTAATATAAAATATAATATAATTCACTGGTAACATTTTACTTAAGACCCTGTTTTTAGTAATTTACAAACACATTCATACCAATAATAGTGCATTCATAAGGCATTATAAACATGGGTATAAATATTTATCAAAAAGCATTATAGCCATGTGTATTATGCATTATGAATGCTTTATAAAGCTCTCATCTATAATGCACTATGATACCGTTATAATGCATTATTATAATAATAACAGATACTTTATTGTCCCCATGGGGAAATTGTCCCCACGCCTCCCTCAACTTGCTCTTTGCAGAGCAAGCTGTCCGTGAAGGGCAGCCACCCGTAGCGGTGCCCAGGGAGCAGGGGGTTAAGGGCCGTGCTCAAGGACCCGCAGATATGCTGAGGCTGGGTTTGAACCAGCGACCTTGTGATTACAGGCACAGCCCACTGAGCCACACACCGTTGGTATAAGGATTAAGGATGTTTTGTACTGCATTCTAAAGGTATCTATAGTGCATTATAGATCAGAGCATCATAAAGGAGTCAAAATGCATCATAAACATAGCTATAATGTGTTATGCCTTTTTATAAATATGTATAGCCATGTTTATAATGCTTTAAGAATGCATTATTATGCATTGTGAATGTGTTTATAAATTACTAAAAAATAATGGCCTTAAGTAAAGTTACCAAATCAATTATACAATAAGAGATGCTACTGTGCATGGTGGCCTTTTTCCTTAAGATGATATTTCTTCTTGCAGTAGTTAACATGCCCAGAGGGTATCCAGTAAGTGTGCCACTGGCACCCAGCATGTTTTAAAAATCTCTCCTATCCTATTCTCATGTTAGGTGTTTGTTTTTTTTTCTGTTCTGTACCTGAAGAGAACAGATCCATGGGAGATGGACACAAGCTGAGGCCTAATCAAACTCAGCTAGGTTGTCTGAGTGAATTTGTCTGATGTTCGAAAGACCCAAAACACCTGATGACCCCATGAAACATCAGTGATGATGTGCCCTAGCCTAGCATCAGTAGATGTATCACTGTAACCAGCGTAACCAGTGACTACCAGGAATTAGCTGGTCGACAACCAAGAAATGTTGGTGATAGAGCTGACAGCACAGAAACACGGCAGACCTGGGGTGAATTAGCAGCACTAACCACACCTTCTATGAAGAAGGACCCAAAATCAGCTACAGAGTGATTTAATGAGGCGAACCCCCAGAATGGGGGTGGGGTTGATGAGCAACCTGGCCAGACAGCTACAAGGTTAACGACTGACAGCATTGAACAAACGACGATAAGTGTTGAGTGCGAGAAGCCAAGTAAAAATGAGACAAGCTTGAAGATCCATCAGTCTAGGATGAAATGTAAGGAGTGATTGCAGCCATCGTAATGCACAGTTGAACCTGACAAAGACGGAGGAGTAGCTGAATTCAGAAGCATGCCACAGAACCTGGAGCCTCCACATGATGCAAGAAGTACCTTTAGATAGGAAGCCCGAGAAGATGTGAGTCAAGTGGCATCAAGTCTGCAAAACAGTTGAATGGTAGAAGTGCGATGATGATGCAGAGAAGGTGCTGAAATTAACATCCAAAAGTGAAGTGGAGAGTAGGCTGTGAACAACGACAGCCATCATAATGAGCATGGCTGCTGAGAGCTTTGATGCTGAAGAAGAAGGAGCGACGAAGCAACCGTATACCAGAAACCAGAGGGCAGCGAGAATGCACAACATCAGAAATGGACTTAAATTCCTGAGAAAACAGAACAAAGAGGAAAGCAGAAGAGCACCACTGGCAGAGCTCTGTCTCCTGTTTAGGAGAAGATTCCTACATTGAAAGAGGAGAAGGGAGAGAGCAAGGAAGCAGACAGCCTTTCTCAACAACCCTTTTGGGTTCACCAAGAAGGTCCTTGGCCAGAGATGCAGTGGATGCTGTTCCTGTACAAAGAAGGAAATCAACTAGCACATTCACAACACTTTGAAATGACCCCACCAGAGAACAAAACCTAGGGAAGTATGAGGCAGTGATAAGATAAACTGAGCCACCTGAGGCATTTGACTTGAGGGAGCAACTGCTGAAAGAAGTCCAGGATGTGGTAATGAAAGCAAGGTCCTGTTCAGGAAGTGGTGGAACTAAGACTGTTATGCCGGGTCTGAAGGAGAAGGTCATTTGGAGAAGAGGCAAAGTGACACAGAAGTGGTGGTTTGCAGAGGGCGAATGAGTGTTGAAGGGAACATTATCTTCAGCATTGCAGCTAAGTGACTGGCAGAGTTCTTCCACAAGAATAGATACATCAACACGTCAGTGCAGAAAGGCGGCATCCCTGGGGTACAAGGCTGTTTAGAGCATGCAGGCATGGTCACACAGCTCCTCAGAGAAGCTAAGGAGAACTGGGGGGGTGCTGGTGGTTAGACCTGGCAAAAGCCTATGGCTCAATGCCCGATAAGTATGATGGAGACTCTGGGGAGGCGGCATGTTCTGGCTAGGGTAAGGGATCTCATTCTGGATTACACTTAAGAAAAAAATTCTTATGTTTTCTGGGTTCAGCTAATCACAAGCAATACACAACAGTGGTACAAGCTTCGTATACTGTAATAGGCCCCAAAACAAGATTTTTTTGGGAGCCCCCCCCATCTCTTTTCTGGACATATGTCCCTGCATACAAACAAATCTGCATGACCCTCCATCTCGAGAACAACAAGAAAGAGATATAATGTGCACTGGCTGCACTGCCTATATTTTCGCCAGGGGACCCAAAACACTTAATGATCACACTTAAACATCACTGATGATGTGCCATAGTTTAGCATCAGTAGATGTATCACTGTGACTGGAGGCTCTGTCAGTATGCCGTCATTTATCTGCTCTGTGTTTTTTTATTCATCTGCATGCATTTTGCTCATGTGCAGCAAGCAGCCACCTCTCATAGATAGGGGTGTCAGAAAAAAGAAAATAATTGAACTTAACTGAATTCAAAATTAACAGTAATCATTTCCCTGGATGTATTCTGCTATGCTTATTGTGGTTTTGTTAGAAATAACAATGTAAAACAAAAGTATTTCCCTCCTGATTCAGGCTCACCAGGCCTTAACATAAAGCAGTAAGGGGTCTAAGGTTTGATGTATGGTTCTGGCCCAGTTTTTGGTCCTAGTCACATCTTGGCTGTTCATAAATGCATCATCTGCGCTGCAGTGAACTGCAACCTTTTATAATGCTCTGTGACCATGAAGAGCACAGGATTTTTCTTGTTTAACAATGCTCTGGCTGATCAAAATATCACTGTATTTGGTGATGTGTGTAGTTACCAATAAACACTAATCTTAGAAATATGCCAGATGTTCTATCACAAACATAAATGATGTAACATTCTTCAAGGCTTTGAAATGTATATAATTTATATTCCATATAGTGAAGCTGTGAACAGAATAGTGTTAAGGTAGCTTACGACAACTGAGCAGTGAGCCTCAGACCTGTTTATTATTGAGATATCTAGACAGGAAGTGTGCAGGGTCTGTACTTCTCAAAGCCAACGTGAGTCCTTTGTGCTGTCATGTGAATGAGTTGAAAATACAGCCACGCTGGTCATGGAGCACAGCTTCCGCAGCACTCGCCTCAACCAGAAGAAACTAGAATGCAGAATTAGGGCAAGGCCAACCTGACCCTCTACAGCAGTAAATTCCATACGATTTCTCTGAAGATGGCCAGTTCCATGGGCTTCCTAATCGAAATGGGAAGAAATTAATCCATGTCACAGGCAGAGCGTCATTAAGCTCAAAGCCGTGGCTGCAAGCTATTGGTTTTGTAATTAATAATATCAATAATAACTTAATTTTCCACTTGACTGTGTATAACATGCTGAATTAAGACTACAGAGGTTTTGTTCATTTTACTACAATACCACAACAAAATCGTGTGTAAACCCACACACACACACACACACATACACAGGCGTGTAATTATTAATCTTTGTGCCGACTCTACATTTATTCCTATGGGGAAAACTCTAATCCCAGCATGACGGCCGTAACCCCTACCCAACCCTAACCTTAACCATAAGTAACTTAACAAGATATGAGACTTTCAGCATTTTTAGTTTTTTGATTGCATTCACAGATCTTTGTGAGAACAGGTTTGGTCCCCACAATGTAATATAAACATTATGCGCACAAACACACACACACACACACACACACACACACGCACATGTAGGGTAAACATATCCTTATGGGGACCGCTCATTTATTTC
>JAODKC010000044.1:19226514-19259048 GCA_026777985.1 Mormyrops attenuatus | reverse complement strand
TGCATGAAAGAAAGTGTCTTTATGCGACTAAATGTAAGTGGGGACAAAATGCAGCAAGGCATTAAATAGCGCTTTTTGTGGCACAGAGTGTATTTTGTGCACAATAATGAGTGCTTGATGCTTGGTGCCCCATATAGTAGTGACATTTTTAATATCTAAGTATTATAACTATTCTAACTATAATACATCATTTAAATGCATACTGCATTCTAAATGTGAAATATGTAGAATAAAAACAATTTGGATTTTGGGTTAAACTTTATTGGCAAGATCCTTATTTATGATTTATACATATTTAGGCTATACTGCAGAAGAGTTAATGGGAATATTGTTAACCAGACAAAATGCCCACGCTCTATCCTTGGAGATGAGAGCCCCGCCTTACACTTAACAAGAAAGAATTCTTTGTTTTGGCAATTTCAAATGTTATTTTTTCAGCCTATTGTGGAAGATGCTCCTTCATTGCTTCTGTAGGCTGTTATGAACAGGTGAAGGTCAGGCATCTGAAAACCAGAGAACACAGAATGAAAGTTGCTGTAAAATAATCTGGAGCGACACACGGCCTCCAGAGCAGAGTTTAAAGCAGGCAAATGGACATTGGGGAAGCATCAGTCACACAGGGACTGTCATAGCTATGTGTTTTGAAACGTCGTCACCAAAGCCACTCTATATTCAATATGCTCCACAAAGATGAATGTGCTTTTGTAAGATGTTAGTGCCCTTTTAATTTTCTCCAGTCATACTCTAGGTGCCTGTGGTCAGCCTGTCATGGTCATCTGTCTAGCATGTGCTACCATATGTGTCCCCCTGTAAGCCTTGGAGGGCTACACTGGCTGAATTTTTTTGTTGGATGTAATGCTTGCAATACAGAAGTGTCTGTGTGGACTGATAAAAAGCTGTACATGAAGTAAACAACTGTTTGTTTACAGTATGGCTGCTGATGAGAGATGAAGCACATTGTGTGTGTGTGTGTATTTGTGTGTGTGTGTGTGTTTGTGTGTGTGTGTGTGTGGGTGTGTGTGTGTGTGTGCATGCGTGTGTGTGTGTTTGTGTGTGGGTGTGGGTTTGCCTAGATCATATTTGGGGACAAAAATGTCCCCCATTTTTTCTTAGTCCCTACAAGGGGAAACTCAATATTATAAAAATCTGTGACTGCAATCAAAAAACTAAACATGCCATGTGTGTGGATTATGTTTATATTACAGTGCATTGTGGGGACCAAATATTCCTCACAATGCAATAAAAACCTGTAAATTTGATGTTGTGGGGACCATTTTTCAGGTCCTCACAAAGGTCTGTGAAAGCAATCAAAAAGCTTAAAATGTAAAAAGTTTCATATTTTGTTTGGTTACTTATGGTTAAGGTTAGGGCTGGGTAGGGGTTAAGGTCGTCATACTGGGATTAGAGTTTTCCCCGTAGAAATGAATGGAGAGTCCCCACAAAGATATAATTACAAACCTGTGTGTGTGTGTGCTTTCATTGGGTAGTTCCTCACAAATCACACAGCAAGCATGTATAGCTCAGGATCGTTAGATATGTTACAACTGGTGAAATAGATATATTTTACAAGGTCACTGCTGCATCATTCTCTCATGTTTTCTGGAAATTTCATGCTATTCTGTAACAGCAGCTCACAGTAGCTACAGATTTAGATTTCAAACTGTCCAATGGCTGTACAGTCAAGCATAGCTGCATCGATCTGTTTACTGGATATAAAAAAAAATACACCAGAGTGTAACAGGTAAATAAACATATAATATCGCAGACTGACAAGGCCCTAGAACTTTAATGGACAGATAGAGGAAAGGAGGAAGAGAGGGCTATGCAGGGGCAGGCCACCAGGTGGGCAGTGAGCTCACTGGTACCTCCAGCAGATGCTCCTCGTGGAGCTCGAACGTGGAACGTGGCATCCTGGGAGGAGGCCGTCTGCTGGAGTAGAGCCAGGTCTCCTTAGCTAACCGTCCCGTTCTCATCTGAACTTGCCAGCTTTGGCGTTACAAATGGCATAAGAGGAGGCTGATATTCCCTACAAGCGGCACCCAGCAGGAAGAGCAGGACAGCTGGCGTAAGGGGGAGAGAGGAGCGAGGGGAAGCTCCCGAGATGCCTCATTTTCTCCTCCATTCGAGGAAGTGTGAGGGGTCCGTGCTGGGATTTCACCTTGATCCCCTGTAAGCAAGTATGATGACAAACTTTTAATAAAGCCAAATACAACACGGCCTCCATCCAACTTTCATACCCAGACGAGGGGCACAATTATCTATGAGCTCATCCATGATAATTTCTGACACTTTTGATTATTGGAATTGCTATCTAATATTTACACACTAAATGAATCATCAGAGCATATTTGATTTATCTCACCACTGAAAACTTGATCCGCTTGATCTTTAAGATGTCAGGCATGTCCTGACAAAACATTTTCCCTTATTCATGCAAAAATGCTAATGATGTAGTATTAACGTTATGCTATAACACAACACTAAGGCATTCCTTTCCCTGTTATATATATAAATTGAAAAAAGAACACTATAACTTATACAATAACATGATACATGTCAATTAGAGAGAATTTTCTCACATATCCAAATAATATTTTTTACACAATGCAAACTAGACCTTACTTAAAAATTTACAATAGTGATTTAGCCTTTTATTTTCATAATGGTGGATCCTCAGCAACTACTGCATTGTTTTATGTAATCATTATTGTAAGTGTTAAGACTCATAGAAGAATCATACACTGCAAGGCAGTTTGCCTTGTATACCACTGGAGATGGAACAGCTTAATTCAATTCAACGCCCATAATGATTTGACAGGACCTTTATGCGTTTAGTATCAAGTAGCTTGACTGAGCCTCTGTGATATGCACACCAGTCTAATGGAGGCTGCGGCCAGCTGTGGGAGTTAGTGGTAACAATGACCGGGAAAGGCACAGAGAAAGTATTGAGCCAAAAACAAACTGTATTTAATAGAAAGCATAAAATTATTGGACATGGAAGTCAGAGAAACGTAAATTTAAAGTAACATCACTAACACTTTACTTGAGGGGACACAAATAATGTAACATTATGCTATTACTTATGTATTAATTGACCACAAATGAAGTATTAGTTACAAATTGATCTCATGTTTGTTCATCATTGATGAATTGTCACATCTTATCTCGGGCAAGTACTGTATTTGTTACTATATCCATTAATTCTGTAAACCTTTGCGAACTACTGAAGGAACTACTAAAGATCTATTGAAGGAACAAGAAATGAATCACACACGTGAAATACTGGTCTCATGTTTATTCATGATTAATCAATCAAGATACATCTTTCATTTTAATTAGCAACCATAATTGTTCATGATTTCTTCATGATTTGTACTTCAGTAGTGACTGAGTTATTACTAAGGATTTGTGTCCGCTCAAGTGTTACCGTAAAATCTGCACAGAAACTAAAAGACTACAAAACCTGTTATTAAGAAGGCGCTGTATCCATTGCCTCAACTCTTTATCGCAAAATTCTCAGCACATTGTACTTTTAAGTACAGTCCTTACGTCACCCCATTGGGCACCAGCTGGGAGTCGTCAAACAGGTGCGAATGTGCACGAGCTTGAAATTAATCACGGCGGTGACAACCTAACGAGAAGTCTGCAGCGTGTCTCCTCCTGCTGTCTCACAAGATCTATTCACTCACATATTTTCTAATATTCAACATCTGCGTGGGGTTTTTTTTTGCCTTTTGTTCTCTCAGCTTGACTTTGCAAAAACCACTGATGCAGCATGAGTGGGCCCAAGGCAATCTATACATAAACACCTTCTCTTGTGAAAACTTGTGAGACACTTTTATTTAATATAATTGCTATAAGGACAAAAGCTCTGGGTAGCCTGTAAAGTTCCCAGAACTTTCACAGGTACTGTTGAAAGGTTTTAGCAGCAGTCCCTTTTGTCCAAAGCAACATGCAAATGAGGAAAGCTAAACAGCAGAGCCACAGCCCACCTGCATCTGTTCAAATAATAGGCAATAATTAAAATTAGACAGTTTCATGTGAAAAAAAAATGGCTATGAATGAATGAACAGCCAAACACCAAAGCTTTTGCAAAAGCTTGCTGATGATGATATTGAGAGCAGCTCTGGGACCGGCTCATTTATTCACTGCCAATTATATCAGACTTTAGTAGCTCCTGGCTCTTGGAACGTTTTCCTCCAATCAAGTGAATCCAAACTCCCGCCAAAACCAGCACCAGTGGATGTGGCAACTGTCTCAGACCCCTCACTGTAAACCAGTGCCATAAAGTGGGGGGTTCCCCACATTAAAATGACTGTGGATCAGCTTACATTGTGAAAAATTTCCAGGACCGGTAAAAATTGTCAATCGGGGAGTGGTTGCTGGTAGTAAAACTTGTGAAGGCGTTTCTAACCATTTCCATTTTATCCAGATATGATCAGAACCAGCACCTCCCAGTGGAATACTTGCAGCGGTCCTGCCATAAAGGATTGTTTTCTTTCTATTTAAATAATTTTTCTTCTCAATTTAGATTAACAAAGATGTGGTGGTAAAAAGAATAATAGGGAGGATGGAGATCTGGCTTCAGTTGCTTGTGAAGGTTCAAGAGATTATGCCTTTTCATCTTAACCGATCTGAGAAAAAAACATGGCATAATAGAGATAAAATACAACCGAATATTATTTTATAGCTGTCAAGCCGTGCAGCTACCTTTGTTCATACATAACTGTAATTATCTTACATTGTACATGAGAAATAAGCCTGTTATTGTAGAGATTCATATCAGAAGGGTAATTACAAAGTGGGATTTGAAGTGAAGGATAGCCTCTGGGGAAGCATGGCTGGTATTTGATATAGCAGCCATAAAAGCAGGGTCCACTTAAACAGTCTGTTTTATTTATGCATAAAGGTATAATCAATAGAATGAAAAAGACAAAAAAAATAATGTATCAGTCAACAAATAGAACACATTTTAGTGCAGCTCTGTAACATTTAGCATTTGATTTATAGCTTACTATACAGATAACAGAAGCCATTTAGGGTGTAGAGCATCTTGTGTGTTGCACTTATAGCAGATTTAGGTAATGAAAATGATATCTCCAAACCCAAATGAACTGCCTTGTGTCAGTAACAGCTTATTTTGGTTCAGAAGCTGTTAGTCATTGGCTGCCCTGCACCACAAATGCGTTTTCAAAGTTTACAAGCTGCAGTACCGCTAAAGGCCACAGGAGCAGGTCAACAGTGTAACACACCTCAGAAGAACCAAACTGGCTCTCAGTAACTAAAGAATGAACATCAAAGAAACCTAACTGATAATGGCAGCTTGGTAGCAGCTGGGACTGTGGTCAGTAGGTCCCTTACGCAACTAACCCAACAGTGTAAATGCATAATATGGGAAATGTCAACAATGGTCACAGAGCAGGACAGCTAACAAAGCAGAGCGCCAGAGGGTAAGGAATCACAGTCCTGCTCAGGCACATTTCATGAATTAGGCTTCCCAGTTCTGCTCAAAAAACACCATGAATTGTGAAACCCTCATTTGGCCAGCGTAGATCAATTTGCTACTATTAGAAGAATCCATCTAGTTGAGATACATTCTGTGCAATTAGAAATATTATAAAAGAGCTGCTGAAAGCCATTCAAACAGACTGGAAATTGATTGGAGCAAATGAGTCCATATCATTCTGCCAATTCCATGTGTTAAGGGTGCGATTCGTGCCAAGTCTTTGTCTCCGGCTGTAAATACAGTGGCTCTGTTTTATTGGTGGGAAAATGAAACAGTATCTTTCTTCCAGCATTATTGTAATACAGCTTGAGATGACAATGTAACTGTCCTGTAAGTATGCATTTGATATTAAAACAAAGAGATATGAGACCTCCTGAGAAATACCGTGTTGAACATTATCAAGGTGCTGTAATTCATTAGTGGCATTTTTAAAAATAATTACTGCGGTTCAGAGTAAATACTCCTCATACCCACAAATTCCACTGCTGTTAGGAGACAAAAGAGCAAAGCTCAAAGAGAGAAAGCCTGGCATAATGACGACTCACACAGTGAGTGCTCCAGGCAAAATATCAATCCAATGTTTTGGCCTGTACTACACGACAGGAATATAACACAATAAATTAGCTTCAGTCAATTAAATCAGCATTTCCGAATGCACATCAAAGAGTGACCGTCTATTTTTCTGTATAAATGTGACGTATTTATCTCATTCTTGTAATTGTATAATTGTAATTATTGAATAATAATTACATTATTGTGTTATGCAATTATAACAGTGAAATTGTAAGAGGGCCTTTTATGGAGCAGTGCTTTTCTGGAACAACAACAAAAAAAAAACTTATTAAGAAAACAGAAGGTTATGCCAAGGATGGCTTATATTAGACAAGGTGAAACACTGATGTTGACATATAAAGGGCTTCAGAGAGAATAGTGAGTCAGGTTTTACACCCTGCTAACATCAGATAATGAAAAAAAAATCTTTCCACCCAAAGAAATGACATATGACTGCTCAACAGCCTGAAAATAATCATTTGTCCTTATCTAGGATTTCCAAATGCTTTTCAGGTGTTCCAAATGCTTTGGATCTTGGAGATATTGACATCACATCTTTGTACTGGATAACATCCACCTTTACCAGGCAATCCACATTGTATGTTTTCCTTATACATTAAACACAGGGGAATTATACAGCATTTTGGTAAAATATTAGTGACCAGCATTCATGATTGTTGACAGGCCACAGGTTTGTTCTGCAGGTCTGGTACCTTAAGTATATGTATAAAGTGCATCAGGTAAAAAGCAAATTGAATGACTTGGCAGCCATAACTTAGACGTAGAATACTGTAGTAAAGAAACAAAGACTAAAAGGATGGGATAGATCATGAATGCAGCTGCAGATAAAGTGGGTTATTGGCCACAGCACTGTTAATTTTCTCAATTTACCCACTTGAAGATGGGCTCAACTGAAACAAGCCTGTGAATGTCATGAATGCCAAAGTTATTTCATGACAAATGTCATGTTTGAAGATAGCATTAAATAATTGTGTATTGCAGTCTTAATTCGCCTGGTATCTGTTCACTCGAAAGTGAATTTCATCAAAGAATAGCTTTCAGATGAAAAAAAAAAAAAAGTACAGAATAAAGACATTAATTTGAACACCTTAGTCAACGGATTAGTCACATAATTATGCGATCATTCAATTGCCGCCCATTACATAGCATGGTTCGAGAGACAATGGCGTGATTGTAGAAAAGAAACATACAGTAATAGAAAAAGTGTGAAATGGATCATTGAGATGGTTACCTTCTCTTCTCTCAAATTTTGCCACCTCCCAGGACTACACCAAGAAAAGCACAAGTTTGTTCTGTAGATCTGGTACCTTACCACACCACCCAAAGCCATCAAAAATAGATGTGATATAGTTATAGATTTGGATTTGTTCCCATTTTTAGCTAAATATAACAGATGTCATAATCAACATCACCAATAAGGTACAAGACATAGAAGTATTACATGTTACACAAGCACCTTGCCTCCGGGTTCCATGGTTCTACATTTTTTTTTCTGTTGTTTTTGAGGTCTTTCAAGTGGGAAAACCACTCTGATGTCTGGGGAACCTTGCAAAAGACTATGAATCCCAGTTCTTTATGTCAATATGAACAAATTTACATTACGTAAACATTACATTACGCATGATAAGTGGAATTAGACAGGGTTCAGGTTGGTCCTCTTGTGAAACCTTCTGAGGCATGACGCTAAAGTTCACCTTCCTGTCATCTGTAGGGTATATATTAGAGCTTTCCCCTAGCTGAGTACCCAGGACAAATTCACACATGTTCCCATAATTTAAGGGCCCTTCCCAAAATGCAAAACTTGTGTTCCTAGTGTTTACAATGAATAGCACATATCATGTTGTGTCAATATGCTACAGTTCTCCTATATATTTTCTTTGTAAGGTTATGGTAGGTATCCCCAACAGCCATTGCTAATGACTCTGGTTAACAACTTAACAACTACAGCTCAGCAAAACAGCAATAGCCTATACATTCTGACTAGAAACATAACATTTTGGACATAGCCAGGATATTTTGCCACAATGTTTGTTGTTACAATAGAGCATAATCCAGGTGGAAAAAGAGGGATGATCCATGGAGTGGCTCATGAACAAAAAAAGTTCTATTAAAAGGTTTATTAATAAACAGAACAGAAAGGGGGAAAACAACAAAATAAAGCGACCTTGAGGGGTCAAGAACACACTAGTGGCTGAATCACTACAAGACAGAGAGGGGGAAAGCAGGATGACCAGCAACGCCTGCTGGTCAAAAGGGGACAAGACACATAGGACAAGGTGGACGGGCACTGACCCTGGTTTTTTTTGTGATCAATAGTTTAGCATCCCATAGAACGTGCACATTAATGGAATATGTATGTTTTCTGTTACCTTACATGTGCTCTTGGATAGAAAGGGCACATTCCTTTTGGATATTTTCCCTATGTATGCAAATGTGCTACCTGGATTACACTTGCTTTTCAGAGGCAGAGAAATTTCAGTGAAAACCAGATGTGTGCCCTTCCCCTGAGTTTTCATACATGCAATGGAGTATGTAACCAGTCTCAGTCGTGTATTTCCTCCCACTTTACCCTTGATCATCACATGAATACATTTGCATGAGTAGAAAAAGCGCACCATGTCATTCTGCGGTTTTCTGGCACACAGATTGTGATTTTAGGCGTGTGAGGTCTGTTTGTACTTACCATGTTTTAAGGTACATGTTGTTAGGAAATTATACCCGAAATGGGTGCAAACATGTTAGTATCTTCCCCTCAGAGTGGTCATAGAAAAAGGATGTGGAGTGTGGCTTCATGGATTTTGAAGGATCCAGTCTATCCTTCATTATGAGTCTCTGACAGGTTGGGAGAGCTGGCAATTGGCTCGTGTAAAGCATTTTGTAGCTCCTTGCTTAGAAAAGTGCTATATAAATAAACCTTTACTTACTTACTAGCATTCGTCATGGGTTATATAGAGTGCTAAATATGTGTTTTAATTCCATAACATACTAGCAGGCTCATGGTGCTTTACCTTCTGCTTGAATCAGTATCTGTGTATATAGAGAATACTCTTAGCGGAGCCTAGGTCAGAACAGGGACTGAGGAGACAATAAAATAATGTGTGTACACGCACTGGTATTTACCCCAGATGAAAAATGCTCTTACTGAGGTAATGTCAATAAACTGCCAAGAATTGGTCAATATTTCCTATCCAGCTTTTTTTCAGATTTTCTGATGTGTTCCTCAGAGGTGGAGATTTCAGGTCCAGAGAGTAAAAATCCAGACCAAGACTGAGTTGAGTATAAAGAGTCACAGTAACAGAGTATTCAACTGGTTGGTTGAAACAAAATCTTGGTCTGGATTTGTACTCTCTGGACCTGAAATCTCCACCTCTGATTAGTCTGTTTTAATTCCCTTTATTGGCAACATTTATATTACTGCGCTGGAAAAAACTGAAAATTCCTATCTGTGTATGTGTCCTTCAAAGCAACAGACAGCATGTGAAATTATATGTATTCCTTAGTAGTCTTCAAAATAAATAAATATATGGATAAAACAAGTGTATGTCAGATTTGTATGCCTATAGCCTGCAGTGGTTTCATTAAAAGGACCTGTTTCACGTTGGATAAATCATTTCAATAGTGTGAAGGAGTAGGTGCTTTTTTGGAAGACTGCATTTGGAAATTATACCCTTCACTGTCACTGAAAACAAAAGACCTTAGAATTCACACTTCAAAGCACCTCTGTCTCTTTCAGGTGGGGGCGTCTGGAATCTTTTCTTCCTCCATCGCAAAGTTTGTTTAGTGAACTCTCAATTCTCTATCATGAGACCATACGCCACTTTAACTGAACCTTTTATCTAGATACTCCTATTTTATATGACATTTTTTTCCCAGGCATGAGAGAATGAAGAGCAGAATGCATAATTGTTAGAATTCTCTATATAATGTGTTTAATTGAAAATTAAAATTTCAACTCTATGCCATGGGATCATATAGTAATTATGAAGATAATGATAATTATATTTCTTATAAGAGTGTATCATACTCACATTGATGAAATAAACAGTGGCCTCTGTAGCCAATTCTGTCTTTAGCATCATCTCCAAAGGAGGGAGTGTTCAGCACTCAAGACAGTGATTTTTCTCACACTTGCCTTTAGACTTCAGATAACTAGGCAACCACTCAGCCACAGCCTTTGAAGAAAAGGCGACTGGACACATCATTCCATCTTTTAATGACTCATCCCAGTCAGTTTCTAGTGTCCACTAGGGGTTCTGTAGCCTATGCCAGTCACTACAGGGCACAAGAGTGAGGTACACCCTGTACAGGATGCTAGTCCATCGCAGGACACATAGCCATACAATGGGCGATCCAGAGATAGTAATGAGTCTAACTGTCTGCCTTTGGAGCAGCATTTGGAGGAAACCTGCGGAGATATGAGAAAACAGTGCTACCTACGGAGTCACTGCTTTCAGGTACTGCATACACACGGCATGTACACCACATGACTTGTCCTTTTCTTTAGGGGCCGAAGCCCTTTCCTACTTAGGGCCAGTAAGCATACCTGCATCCCATTCGGAGGCTGTCCCATTGGGTATGTCTCATTCCCCTGTCGTTAATAAAAAATCCAGACAGTGAATGAAAAATACTTTGGACTCATTCTACTAGCATCTCCATGTCATCTTTCCTTGCATGTGTAATACTTTATTAAACCTACTTAACTTCTCTCAAAGGGGTCTCTGATTGTCTCTGCATGTGGTTCTTCTATACTGTATGGTGCCTTCAAACAAATTTGAGTGCAAAGAAAAATAGCCTGAGGCCGAAATATGTTATTAGGAAAAGCAGTGGTCAATTGTAACTGACAGTAACAGTAATGCTGGACTTTGGATCACGATTTATTATGCTGTGTAAACCTGTAACAATACAGAAAAATATCCAGTATAGTTAGTAATTTACTTAATGTGTTTAGAAAGTACAAAATTCTACAGAATTTTAATTGATATTGTACTACTACTGAATTGCTGTACAGGTCTAATACAAAAGAATCTTTAATCACAGGGCACATTAGCCTTTGTGGTGTTGACTGTTAAACAATTCTTTTTGCTTAATGATAAAGTATTGTGTCAACTGCTTGGGGGAATTATGCAGGTGAGGTTTTTGGCATGAAGTAGAAAAACCCTGATCTGGGAAATGTGGCAACATGCTTTTGTTTGATATAATCACATAAAAACTTTTTCCGGTTAAAATTTTTAACTGGAAAATCTTCACTAACAGGCCCACAATAGGTTTTATGTGTGTTCAGTATTTGTTCACCGAAACATGTTCATGAAACTGGAGTCAATCCATCCATTTTGAGGAGGTGGGGTGTCCGGAGCCTATCCGGGAGACTACAGACACAAGGGAAGGAACAACCCAGGATGGGGCGCCAACCCATTACAAGGCACACTCACACACCATTCACTCACACACACACACACACACACCGATGGGTAATTTGGTAAATCTACTCAGCAAAGTACCCTGGACAAATTCACACATGTTCCCATAATTTAAGGGCCCTTCCCAAAATGCATGTCTAAGATTCTAACAAATTCTTTCTAATCTTTTCCCAATATCACTGAGTAAGGAAGGTGAAGAATAAATAAGTGAAGCCTGTGTCACAGAGTCCACATACATGTCCTTGAGCAAATACTCCTCAGCTTGTTGTCAATGGCCTGAACACAGTCTTGATAGGTTGTGATGGAGAAGAGACAGTCACTCCCTGAATCCAAAAAAATCTCAATACATATACCCTTGTAATTTACTTGGTAAGCATTATTTTTATTTATTTCACAACAAATTATTGGCAAATTTTTGTCCACCAGCTTCATTTCAACTAGTGTTCCTAGTCTATCTGGAGTCACCCTTTCAATTAAAAAAGCACTGAAACATCGTTTAGCAGTCATTTTCTGTAGGTCCTAATCAAACTCTCTCATCTGCTTTTAAATTATTGTCCATTAATGCTTACAGGACTGCTTCAAACAACAATGATTGCCTTGAATTGGCTAGCATCCCATCCAGGGTGCACCCTGCCTTTTTGTGCTGCCTGGATAGGCTCCACGTCCCCCTATGACCCAGACCAGAAGAAGTGGTTGGAAGATGATTGGGTGGAGGTATAGGTCTTTCCACATATCTAATCAGTTGAGATGTGGAATGTCACAATTCAAAGACATTTTAAAAGTAGAGGACCTTGAATTCTGCTATAGAATATTTCAGAATAATTGATTCATGGTTGTCTCAGTGCTGGTCTGTCTTCAGGTCCACAGGCAGAAAAATCACTCTCCCGCCATCCTGTTTCAGGCATTGTTTTAATAGTACACAGCATTAGGTTTTAACCAGATGCTCTTGCATTCAGCTTATGTATTACTAATGCATGAAGATAAACACCAGCTGCAGCGAGTGATCCTTGGGTCCCCTTAGACAGCTATATAATTTTTCTTGTTGCCCAGTGGGATAATTTTGAAGGATGTTCAAAGATAGGTAGAGTCACATGCTTTGCAATTACACACTGCTAGTGTTACAGATGAGCTCTCTCTCTAAGATTTACATCATGGCGTGCTGTACCACACTAACTTGAAGAGGTAATATAATGTTTTCATGGCTTTATAAATGAAATGGTCAACACATTCCTTGCCACATATCAGATTAACTTGATGCTGCACACTGGAAAATGTTTAGCTCATTCACCTATTTTTTGCATATACGATGGTTTATTTGCATTTTTAATCTACTGCATTAAAAACCACATCTAGAACTGGTTGATATAAAACCATGCGATGGGTTGGCAACCATGGGTTACTTCCTGTCTTCTGCCCGCAGCTTCTGGGATAGACTGTGCACCACTGCGAGCCTGCATAGGACACGAGGGCATACAAAATGGATGGATGGATGGATGACATAAACCTTTCAAAAGTCAAGCGTGACACTATATGTATTAATCAAAACCTACCTTAGGCCACTCAGGAAGGTGCCACCTGTTTGCGTGGGTGCAATACACCATCGAAAAGCTTTGACTGATGTGTTAATTGCCCCAGTAAGCATTATTTTCAAAAGATGTCTCATCTAGTTATGCTAGGAATGATAATTAATATAGTTGCATTGCATTACAGAGTTAATGTACCGGTAAACAATATTACTTATTTTTTCCCTCCTTTTTCTATGACTGCTGTGATGCATTTCTTACCCTTGTTTACTTGTCACTTTTGTGACTATTGATTGTCCTGCTCAATTTATGATAGATTTTTGTTTTCACAAACAAAACTTGTTCTGCATTTATGAAAGCTAATAATAAATTAGAAAATGGTAACGTGAACAAGGACATTTAATGAATGTTGCTTCAACGCTGTAGGCAGGCAGGCTCCGCACCATTGTTTTTGGCAGTTTGGCAATGGAGTGCTTAATGTTGTTGAATCTGGTGCTGTGGAGTTAATTAGACTGAGCTGTCCAGGGGATGAATGGGAATGTCGACATTCTGGAGACAACACCCAGACGACAGGCCTATTTTTAACCAGCTACAGTGTTCACTTTGTCTAGTTTCATGATTGTGGTTGCAGACTTGATACTAAAACCATCATTTCAGATGCCATCACTGAACTGAAAGATAATCACCACACACCTGCTCAGTAAAGGGTATTCTGAAGCACATAAATAAACCTAATCGGGAATAATTACATATTTATGTCAGCACTAAAAATCTTAAATGATTTAAATTATGCGTGTAAATTGTAAGGCAAGTCTAGAAAACCAATATTTCCTCATTTATTGTGCAGAAATATTATGTTATTAAAACGGCACACTGATGTTCTATGCACAGTGGTTTTTAATTTGGGAGGCTGTATAATAAGGTCTGCAAATGGTCTGGGAGGTCTGGTGCTCAATGTACAGAAGAACAATACAAACCATATGTTCTTAAATCAGCCTTTACCCCATGTTCCACGTTTCCAGCAAGAAACGGAAACAGTACTGTACCACTAAGCTAGGACAATTGCTCGCGAATGACCACCTTGCGCTAAAATATCCTGAATAAGACAAGTGGGTATGGAAAACGGACGGATATATTAAACTTAGTTTGTAATCTTACAAAACAGGTTGGAATGTTATGAAGCACTGTGTATTTTTAAAATGTTACAAGTCATTTTACTTCTGCTGAGTGAAGGTTTCATCTGTATAAATAAATGAACCACTATTGTTGAATAACTTTCAACAAAACAAATAAATGCTTAAATAATTTTCTTACAGTTTATGGTTTGGTAACCAATTAGACCATGTGAAACTAAAAGAAATGCCTGCAGAATATACCGGATCGACTGGGTCAAGAGGAGAATGCAAGTAATTAATGACTTAAGCTGAGACTTAGTCTAAGTAACGCGGTGCATGTGCCAATAGGCTCCGCCCCCCTGCTGCACGGGTGAGACCTCTCTCTAACTGTGGTCGATGGTCTGGCCAGTCTGGTCATGGACAGAGTGCCCAGGCAAGCTCAGTACATTTAGCCCTGTAATTAGGGCTGAGCCTCTGTCTAAAGGGGAAACTTTTTAGTGGGCAATAATGACTTCAATCTGCTTTACATCCCATATGTCACCGGGAGAGCTTTTTTAGCCAAACTTAAACAGGATATTCAGAGTTTACTGTAATGCAAGTCTTGATTACAAATGGTGTAAGTGATGGGCCATGTGGCTTAATCTGGAAGCTGTTAGTAAACGAGGCAGGCACGGTGATCAAGGTGGATTACAACTGTGCTTCAAAACAGCATAAGAACGGCCAATAAAGTTAGGAACAACAGCTGCTTCACTTCAGTTAACTACTATCATTAATCGACTATAAAACTAATGATATTGAAAAAAATGAGTGATATTAAACATCAAAAAATAACGACATTTTATTGTTAAATGCAATAAAAAAAGAATAAAGAACATATGTCTATTGTTTCTCTGTCCATCCATTCATTCATAACTGTCTATCCTATACAGGATGTCAGCGATCTTGATTTGTTAAAAATGAAGTGGCAATTTTGTCACATGTGATGCCCAAGCATGTTCACAACATGCTCAGGAATCCCGGCACCTGCCGAAATCAGTATTGCAGAATTTCCAAGGAGCTAAAGATTTGTGGCGACCAAAACTAAACAGTTGAGGACTGTGGTTAATGAGGCATGATTGGCCATAATTACAGCCTTATCCAGCAGACGGGATATTGACTGCTCTTTCCTCAGCGACTGAAGCTTTCCGTTTGTCGGGGAAGCCATTTAAATTAATTTCAAATACATTCATAGTCCCATGCACACATCTACTAAAGGGGTATTGATGTGAGAGGAAAAAAAATCTCTGTTAAACTTTGCATCCTGTTACCTCAGGGAGCTGCAAATGACATTGATATGGCAGCTGCCTTTCCAGCTTATTGTGTTATGACTTTGGTTCTTTTGCAGGATCGTCATCATCGAATGAGGCTCAGACGTGCTTGTCCACAAGCCCTTCCTATATTGTTTGGCCTTGAGAATTGCTAATGTGTTTCAGAGGCCTGATTGCAAAACCTAAAGGTGAAGGTGGTTTTGAATGGTGTTTTTTTCTCTCTCTCCAGCAGGAGTTAATTCAAAGTATTTGTTCTTTTGATACTTATCAAGTTTGCGTTTTTCCTTCCCTAGTCTCATAAATGTATTGCACGCATGATTTGATCAAATCTGCTCCTCACACTAAATGCACACACTTGCATCCAATCTCTTACAGGCAGGCTGTTGCTATGAACTGTTTATCTGTGAAGTCAATGCTGGCTATTGGAAACAAATGGCACAATCATTTTGCAGCGGGTTTGTTAAATTTAATTCAATGCCCAAAAGGGGAATGTTTGCATACCACCAACTCCTTATTAAATCGTATTAAATTGTATGCTGGTTACATTTAATTGCATAAAAACTATGCCGCAAGTCAATAGGAATGATGAACGGATTTATGGGCTATGGAAATGAATGAAATCTGAAAAATTTAAGACTTTGTTGTATCTTTCTGGAGGTACTTCTTTGGAACTTCCCTATCGATAACAAAGGTTACTGTGTTTGTGAGTGCCCTCTAAATAAAATCCACTTTTATCAGTAGGATTTCTAAAAAATATTCAAATTAGACTCAGATGTGTCAAAGAATCTCTTCAGACAGCCATTCAACTTAAAATGTCCTTGTTGATTTTATTATTTTATGCAGTCAAAGCAATTTTCTGTGCAAGTGAACTTTTTAATGCAAGTGCCCTTTCTGTTTCCTTACGCTTAAGGACTTGGCAAACTCTCGGACTGCTTGCATCCCCCTGAAAATTTTGAGCTACAGCCTCTTTCTTATAGATCCAGTTTCATTGCTGGACCTTTTTTCTACCACTTTCATTGCCTGTATTGCTACTAAAGCAAATGATCTGCTGGGGCATCGAGAGTCCCAATGTAACTGCATTCAATTTAGTTCGGAAGCTCTTCTTTGAGAGAATACTGTACAACATGAAGTGAATCATGTATTGCTATAGATCCTTTCCCACTGTGGACATTTTTTTCAGGAAAAAACTTTTGTCACAGTTCCACCACAGGAGCAGGGCCTGATTGTAGCTCCTGTGAAGTAGTTCCTGAAGTTTTTTTAGTTCCTATTCCGAGATAAGTACTGTGGTGCGGGTACCAGACATGCCGATCACGGTGGTAATAAAGAGTTGCAGACAAGCGCGGGAAGGGTACAAAAATGGCGTTTACTGACTTATGCCTGTCACACTCAAAACACACATACTGTACTGCCCACCATGCTGCCTGTCCCGACTACTCATACTACACATGATGGATGCACATACACCACTATTTATAACAATTAACATAATCGCTACACATGACATTAACGTATCACACAATAACAACACAATGCATGCTAAATACACAGAACTATTTACACTGCTAGCAGTGGCCCAGCATGCCTCTGCACTGTCCGAAGCTCCAACTTTGAAGTTACCTGGAAATGTGGGTAAAAGAGATAAAGGTAGTGGAGCAAAAATTGAACAGGTAGAATTATTTTTTTATTTCAGTTGCTTTAAATGCAGTAATGAATACTTTTTTTTTGCTTGTCTCCAAATTTCTGCCACAGGAAATTCTATTTCTGCAATTCTGTTTAAAGTGCACTGGCTTTCCGTTCATATGGGTGCATAGATACGGAAACTTTGACCGATAGTTTTGTTCTCGCCCCAAATATTTCTAATATCAAGTGTGTGGGGGGGGGGTGTCAGCAGTCAAATCAGAGGATCAGAGAAATAATGTTATATTGTTTTTTATTCTGTAGAAACGAATCCGCTGGTCAGATTTAATACTGGATTATAAACATGCTGCAGGCTGTGTAAAATAGTAATGAGCAGCGGTGCTCTGAGACCTGAGATCATCCCGTATTGGAAATAAAAACTTAAATTCTGTGTTACGTGGATTTATCCCATATTTTCGTGCTGTGCAATCAATCTGCCCCCAAGGGCAATTGCTTATGAAATTACATGCGAAGTTTAACCTACAAACTTTTTGCATCTCCCATGTTGATGTAGCATAAAGGTCACAGTTCTTGTTGTGTGATGGGAAAGCGACGCACGAAAGTGCCCAGGAACTAGAAAAGTTCCCTGTCAAGGTGGCCAAGAAACTCAGAACCAGGAACCAAGTTCTTGAAATTCGGTGGGACGGCCCTTTACGTTTATGGTATCCATCTTATTTTATAGATCATTAAAACATGAAAACATGTTAGGAAAACTATTCATAAAATCCTGTTTCTTCACTGTTGTTGTTGTTAGGGTTAAGTTCTGCTGCTGTGAAGACATTGTGACACAGTTGTGATCAGACCTGAGGGAAATAATAAAACAGCTTTCCAGGTACAACTAATAGTTGACACATCTCCAGCCTGTGTGTGTCAGATACTTGGTGTCACTGAGTTGCTCATAGAGTATGACTGTGTTTGTGTGTTTGTGCCCTGCAATAGACTGACATCCCAGCCAGGGTATATCCCTCCTTTTTGCAGTGTTCTGCATGGAACAGGATTCACCTCCTTTATCCTCCTGCAACCTTGATCAGGCAAATGGAAAATGGATGGCTGGATTCCACTAATGATGTAAAATCATTAACACAAAGCAGATTATTATACATTTCTGTTTTAGGTGGCTCAGTGGCCAGTTCTGTGGCCTCACACCTTGATCTTTAGAGGTCTCATTCCTCTTCCGGGCTATGTACTGTGGTTTCATCCCCACCCCCCAAGGGGGTGTCCCCTCTGTCGTGGGCCCTGTGCTATTCATCAGATTGCCTATTTATTGTTATCATTTTACATTCTCTGTCTGTATTTAAAGCGCTACCCAGTGTGTCAAATTCAAAGTGGAAGCAGGTGAGAAATGAAAATATGGATTTGGGAGACGATGGGAAACTGCATATAATTTAATGCAAGTATTAATGGAAAACTTGCATAGTAGTCCTTGAGTTACACAATATATTATGAATACTGCAATCCATGGCGATGGAACAGAACAGGCTTGTTCTCCCGCCTGCCAAGTTATCTGAACCTTTTGGTACAAAAGTACCTCCTACAGTCCCATCAGTCACCTGCTACTTGCATCTTGCCTGGCAGAAAGTATATTGCTCAAGCAGAGAAGCTGCTTTCCTGGCATCCAGGGGGACTTGGTGAATGATGCCGATTTCTATATCTGAAGCGGGTCTACAAATAATCAAAGTCGGTCGACGATTGAGGAAATGAGACTACCAGTCTGCCAAGTCATCTTCAACAAAAATAGCTGTATTGTTATTATCCAGAAGAAAATAACATCAAACACAGTCAAAGGAATGATAGTAAAGCAGAGCAGTGAAAGGCTGAAATATGATTTAGCTGGTTACAATGAAGGGGCTTCAATGAAGAGACTTCAATGTGTTGAAAGCTTACTGGATGGAGTGAGCTCTCTGTGAGCTGTATAACGAAAGGCTCTTCCACATATGACAGTCTCCTCAAAATGTGGGTGTCACCGGGCTGACACAGCTGAAACATAAAGCAGTGCCTTTCTTTTTTGATCTCTCTCATAATGTATTCACATATGTTTAAGGTGCCGCTGCATCTCTGGGCTTGTCTCTGACGGGGGGGTGGTGGGGGGGGCTATAAAGGATTTCTGGTGGACTTGCTGGCACAGGAACTGCTAAAGCTGCCGTTTCCCATCTGCTCCTTCAAACTGTGAGCACTTTAAATAATTGCACAAGATGTAGAAGTGTAGTTCAGTATCTGCAGAGACAACTGTATGGGGCGGAGGGAGGCGGGATGGAGGTGAGCGGCGGGAGGGGGGGGGTGCTGGGCGTGACAGCTGCTTGACTGCAATGTAAAACATGTGGAACAACAAGCTGGAGCATTTGCTGACATCTGCTGCACTGGAGGGCTAGATGCACATGTGTCATCATCGGTGGGATAGCCAGTCTCAGTGTCAAGCTTACGCATGCTTCCTTATCCAAGCCTCATCTGTAAATCAGTTATGTACACCTCAATCCGGCCACTTTCATGGACCTCCCCTTGAGTCTGATTGGTGGCTGTCATGCCAGCGATCATAAAGGAGCTCTGTGTACTATAATGGCATTTTTCCAAATTAAATAAGCTATATCCATATTGTTTTCTCTGAACCACTGTTCTGTGTTGCACCAGAAAATAGATGTGTCTGTAAGCTGGACAAACTAATTGCCATGCAGAAGCATTTTCAGGGTGATAGCAGTTCTGCTTGGTAATCACAGCAAAATGTAAGAAGGCGATACAGGAACCACACCAGTCTCCAAAGTCCATGGGTCTAATACTAATTTCATCCTACTGTTTTTTTTTAGATGGGATTTTCATACTGCAACATGGACCTGAAGCTAAGACCCCACTGAGAACAAACAAAAGACTACTGATCTCAGGAATTAGGCACAATTTTAAAAATCCAATTCTCCTTTCAAACTAGACTGTTTCTATTCTACTTAAGCACTTACACTTTGCCATTATACATCTTATTCTATTCATTTAGCTGGTTCCGCATTACTTTGTTTTAATAAATTAATAAAAAAATACAATAACATTTATTACCAAGCTGGGAGCTCATTTACAAAGGCTTTGTACGAACAAAAAAAAGATAAGAAACATTTGTACAGACATTTATACGTAGATTTTGGGATTTATAAAGAAAAACTTGTCCTGAGAAGGTCTGCAGATTTACGGAAGGTCCAGAATGTGAATGTTTTGGAGGACATGCAGAGAATAGTGACATCTAGAATTCAGATAATAATGTGCATCTAAGAAGCATTTACAGCAAGCTTTAGCTTTAGCTTGGTGAAATGAGCGTTAATGAATACATACAAAGCGTACAATACAATACTGTTTGTTTATAATATAAATAATAATAAATTGTTTTTTTGTGTTATTGCTGAGGCTAGCAGACTGTTATGGGTTAAGCTCAGGGGTGCCCAAGTGTTACTGGTGAATTTTTACATGTTATGGGGATCTTGCATCCCCTAAAAAGTTTTTGAGCCCACCCCCCCAAATACTTTATATGTACACTAATTAGTTTAAATAATGGCCCATTTCCATCATACCCCTCTAACAAAGGTTTAGCCCCCCCTTCCATCTCTACTGACGCTCCTGTATTACTGTTAGTTTTCCTTTGACTAATTGGTACGTGATGGAGACATCAGATACCCACTGAAGCGCTGGTCCATTTCACCAGCTATGTAGAGAAGAGGAACACCAGTTCAAGGGATTTATAATTTGCTTCCCCCTTTTTAATTTCTGTCATTGTCTGGCTTATTTAGCTGACCACATTAATAGCAGCAGTTACATGCTGCCATTCAACACATTTTTTTGTTTGTGACACTGGGAGATGTAAAAATGGTTTGGTGTTACTGTACCTCGGATATTCTGTCCAGGGAAATTCCCTTTTTCCTTGTTGTTTGTGGCTTTATCGCCACTGAAATGGCATTACAAACTCAGCATGTATATATATACACATGGCTAATTTGCATTGACGATTTAAGGTAATTTCTGATTGGGAATGGAAGTCTCTTAAGCGTGCATGACTGCAAATATGGTTAGTGGGTTTTATACCTGCGTGGTGTGAAGTTGGTCCGCCATATGTCTCAGATTTTAACCAAATCGGTACCCATCGTTTGTGCTCCGTTTGTGCCGGTTTGTGCCATGGAAATATTTGTTTATGCTACTTTAGTTTCTGAGATATAGGCCTAAATGTTTGTCTACATGGTTTAGTGACGCCACCATGAAATTGGCCCCGTATTTGCATCAGCTAGTTAGCATTTTGCTCCAACTGATGCAGTAGATTTATAGTAATTCGGGTGCGATTTGAGTTTTGGGCTCCATTTGGAGTGGGTCAGGCTGGGTATGGAATTAAATTAGTGCTGCTGTCGGATAACGGGTGGGATGCAGTTTTAAGCACTGCGGTTATGGGCAGGAGTGAGTTTACAGAACAGGACCCGTGCAGAACTCTAACGCTAGACCTACATCTAAGCCAGGTAAAATGGGATTTCCATGGCTTAAATGTAGCCTACATCTACTTTTACCTACTAAAAATTTAATCCACTCTGTCACATGACCTCTTCACTTCTTAAAGGAGGTCTTACTGGGGACTTCTGAATCAGGTTGTAAGACTTCTGAGACATCAGAGACTTCTCGAAGCATGCCGTTTGGAATGCTAAGATGACATGCCCAGTAGTGCAGCTTGGAGAATCAATGTATGGAAACTCTGAGCCTTGGCAATCTCCCGAGCACAGGTCTGGAAGTAGATTTTTTTAATGACACTTTATCAGTTGTTTCATTGTTTACACAGTTTGATAAATGAAACTAAGAAAATAAACTTTACAGGCATGATTGACGTTTCCCTTAATCCCATACAGATTATTTTCTCATATTGCCCTGTAAAATGGCTGTGTCTGGGGCGGTGGTAGGAGGACTCTTATATTATTAAGAGAGGGCTCACACTACTGTACCCGCTAAACTATTTGCTACGTCAAAAAAATAGCAGCACACTGCTGCAATTCACATATGGAGTAGACAAGAGATAAATTATTGATAATATCTCCACTACCACTCGCACCACCAATATTACATTATTGCATTTCTGTATACAAATAACTTAATTTTAGACTAAGTTTAGACATTGAACCTTTCATATAAGTGTAACTCAAATGCCATAAAAGTTGACAATTTAACGCTACAGATTTATCGTTTTCCTTTAGAGGGTACAATGTCAATTTTCTCTGACCCCAAGCTGAATCCACGCCATAGAAAACTCGATTATTTGGCCCCAACTTGAAGCGCTATTAATTATTTAACCAGTTCTGCTGTCATTAATTGCATTTGGGCATATCAAGTTTTGTGTTACCTAGGTGATGGTTTTAAAGCAAAAATGTTTCTTTTAAGAATCCTTTTTAAAAATTAAAAATGTATTTCCTGTGGTAGGAAAGTTTTTAATAGCACCGAATCTTTACATGTTTAAAGATTCCAAGCACAAACCCAAGGATATGCTCCACTAAGCATTAGGATCCTTGACTAAATCATCAAAATATATAACACCATATTAAAAGCTGAATTTCCATATATGGAAATTTGTACTTCTATGATTCCCAAAAATCATAAAAATCTTTTTCTCAAAAGTTCTAATTAACAAAACCTCTTTTCTGTTTGACCAATGGATGGTTTACAATGCATATTTCTGTTTTACACATTTTAAAATACGAATAATTTAGCCCGTATTACTCAATTTCTCAGTCTAATTCCATGTAACTGTACAACTATTATCGTAATTACAGATTATTATAAATGTGATGTAATCACTTCACTATGGTAATAGTAATAAATAACGGCAATAGCAAACCTTTGCGTGTATAATTTTTTGTTACATCATAAATTTTGATGACAGTTAAATTAACGATTATATACAAGCACACACACACTTCATTGTTTAACTGTTTCTGCCAAACTAATTGTCTGACAACATTGTAGTTCAGTAAAACATGCACTGTACAGAGTTTCCAGCTAATTAAACACTGAATTAAAATGAGCTCAATATGACGTTTTATTACATGCGTTTATCTGAAGATGAAAGCTAGTTAAGGAGCCGTCATAAATATCGTCTGATTTAAATTAATGAATGCTCTGCAAAAATGAATACGGCTAAAAGGGAACAATAAAAAACGATGGTACACAAGGTTTTTTTTTAAAAAACAAACAAACTAAAGCACCAGCATTTAGTTTTTGGTGCATCTCAAAAAAGCCATGTAATTCTTGTAATTCTAATCGGCTTTAGACATTGATTACAGACACTGACATTTAGGACATACAATTTTATTAAAATTATGGCTTATGGATTGATGTGAGGAATGCAACTAAAGGCTAATACCTGAATTCCATGATCATGCTTTAGTATCAATTAAGCAATAGCAAACCAGACCAATATATAGAGAACATTCCGGACATTATCTTTTTACTGTATGACTCCACCCAACCCCTTTGAAAAAAGCTTCACAAAGATGACTTTTATACAGCAGTAATAATTTATTTTATGTAGTCATAGATATTGATTTAACTTACCTGTGTGGCCAAAAAAACAAGGTCATTCTATTTAATAATAAAGCAGCCAAAGTCCCCCTCCAATTCTGCTTCCTTCATACCAACAGTCTCCTTTTAATACCTTTTAATTAAATTTCATTGACTGATTATCTGCACCCGGGTGATGCTGGGTAATGGGCTGCGCCAGGTGAGCTTGTCTGGTGGCTTACAGATGGGTGTGGGGTCCCTGGCTGCCAGCCACAAACTAATAGTTACCGTAAATCACACAGGTGGAGGACAACTAGGCTGGCAACCTGCACCAGATGGACTACACTACACCTAATGACCCCAGACTGATGCCGTCCATTTCTGAGTACAGTATATGTAGGTGTACATATTTAGATGTAAACTATCCAGTAAATATACACATGTATAAGACAAGCACGAGTGTCTTATACTGTATAATTTATTTTTCCTATGAGGTTTGACAGATAGGATACAAAAAATTGTTTTAACGCTTTGAAGGGTTTTTCGTTTTTTAAAAAAATTCAGATTCAGTACTTAGGCAATCTGTAGTTCGGTTTCAGATACTGAAAGGACATTTGATTAAAGGTAAGGGTGAGGAGAGCTGAGAGAATTAGGAATAAATCTAATCGCTCCACAGCATGTTGCCAGCCCACTAACTAAACTGGTGCATAAATAAAATATTGACAAGGCAATGCTGCAGAACTATATGCACACAGCATGCATGTAAACCACTATGAACCTAAGTTATCTGCTATAGCTGTCATGGACCAGCCCAGAGGAAATCTGTCTACATCATAAGGGGATTCCGTTGTATGACAGCCATGCTCCCCCCAGGGATTCCCATGTGTTCTGCCTGCCTCCTATAGTGATTCCTATTAGTTGCCATGCCCCTGCCCAGCTGTTGTCGGTGTTCTCTTAATTTTCCT
Source organism: Mormyrops attenuatus (assembly GCA_026777985.1). NCBI lineage: Eukaryota > Metazoa > Chordata > Actinopteri > Osteoglossiformes > Mormyridae > Mormyrops > Mormyrops attenuatus. Next base: position 19,234,467 of record JAODKC010000044.1, on the reverse strand, counting down.
CCCTATTTTAGTTCACCTGAGACACCCAACAGACAAAACATCTTCTCCACTTCCAGAGAGTTCAAGCGTTTCCTGATAGTTACGCCTTGCAATTTCGTTTCTGTTCCCAAGACTTCAAGTTCTGCCTTACCCATCTGATTGCCCGACGAACATCGCCTGACCTCCGCCTTATCTTTGACCTTCTCTTCTGCCTGGTCTTGGATACCGTTTGCTCCTCTACTGACCCTTGCCTGCCCACCGACCTTGCCTCCACCTATTGATTCGGATATATCAAGTCTGTTTCGCTGGTTCTGACCCAGTTTGTCGACTACAGATTTGTCTTTCACTATAAACCAGCTTTCTGAATCAATCCATGCCAGTGTCCTCTGTCTTGGATCATTACAGAAGATCTTGACAGAGAAGATGGACCCTGCCAATCTGGGGGAAGTTCAACATCTGGCTGAGGCTCTTGTAAACAAGGTACTCTACTGAGGTGGAACTAATCTGAATTAGTGGCGATCTATGAGTCGCTGGAATCTATTAATTTGGGGATGACAGAGTTGGCCCAAAAGCTGGCTCACCCTGCTGCCTGTGATCCTCCAAGGGAATATAGTCATGTAAAAAATTAGGACAGCCCGTTAAATATTAAATTCTTTATTAAGAAATATCAAAATATCAATATTATATCTTCTTTCAAATTATGTCTGTAGATAAAGGTGATGTAATTGCATCATCTATGCAAAAACAAGAAACAAATTCACTTATTTAACAAAGGAAATTAACTCAGATGCCAATTCCTACTTAGGAAAAAGTTAGGACATCTAATAATTAGTATTTCCCGTTTTTGGCGGAAATAACCTCAATGAGACATTCCCTATAACCATCTATCAATCTCTGACATCGACTGGCAGAAAAGTTTTCGCCACTCTCCAATGCAGAATTCCTTAAGCTCTGTGATGTTTGAAGGGTGTCCTGCATGAACTTCCGCTTCAAATCACCCCACAGCATCTCAATAGGATTCAGATTTGGGCTTTGACTTGACCATTCCAGAACACTCCATTTCTTTCTTGTAAGCCATTCCTTGGTAGATTTGCTGGAATGTTTTGGGTCATTGTCATTTGCATGGTCCACCACCACTTCACAGATGTTTTCATATTGTCCTCAAGCACCCTCTGATATGATGAAGAATTCATAGTGTATTCTATGATGGCGAGCTGGCCGGGTTCTGCTGCAGCAAAGCAGCGCCAAACCTGACCTTTTCATCCCCAAGCTTCACGTTTGATATGAAGTTCTTTTGCTCAAAATCTGTCTTTGGTTTACGCCAAACATGTCCTCTGTTACTGTGCCCAAAAAATTCAGTTTCAGATTGATCTGTCCAAAGCATGTTGTTCCACAAGTCCTGGTCTTTGTCTAAGTGGGCTCAGTTCTTCAGTGTTGCCCAGATGTTTTTTTTTGACAGCAAGGGTTTTCTTCTTGCACAGCTCCCATGTAGATCAAACTTGTACAGTCTCTTTCTCATGGTAGATTTTAGGATTTTTGGAGACTTCCTTCAGCATCTTGCCGTCTGCTCTGAAGCTGAACTTGCTAGGACTGTCTGCCCTGGCCATTTTGGCAGTTGTTTTAAATGTTCTCCACTTGTAAATTATTTTCCGGACAGTGGAATGGCTGATTCCAGACTCTCTTGAGATCTTTTTATATCCTTCCCAGACTCATATGCACCTAAAAGTTTCTTTCTGAAGGCCTTAGATCTTTGGGTCTCACCATGGTGATACCACTTACTTCAACAATCAAGAGCAAATCAAACTAAATGTCTGCGGTTTAAATAAGACAGGCTCCACCAAAAAGCTCTGTAACGATGATCTAATCATTTTGTGAGGGTAGGGGTGTCAGAGCTTTTTCCTCAGTGGAAATTAGCATCCGAGTTAATTTCTTTTTGTAAATAATTGAATTTGTTTCTCATTTTTCCATAGATGATGCAATTACATCACCTTTATCTACAGATATAACTTGTAAGAAGATTTAATACTGATATGTTGATACTTCTTAATAAAGAACTAAATATTTAATGGGGTGTCCTAATTTTTTTACATGTCTGTATAGTGGAGATCTCGGTACATGTTGGTCCTTCCTATCCCATTGCTCCCTGATTTTTGAACTACAGCCCTCCATCTTTCCTAAAGAGTGATCCAGCCTCTATTATTTACCTCTCTTATTTAACTGGCTCAGCCAGAGAGTGGGCTATTCTGACTTGGGATGTCGGCGCTCCATTCTGAGTTTACCCGGTTCACAGAAGGGGGTTTTCATCTGCTCCAAATATGGAAGCGAGGCTGCGCGTGAATTATTATAGCTGCACCAGGGAAACCAGTTTGTATCAGAATATGCTATTGAGTTTCATACATTTGGGTATCTCAAGTGCAAGCTCAGACTGATGTGTTGTTTTATCACGGTCTGTCCAAGGCAAATAAGCACAAACTTGCCACACATGAGATCCCTGGAGCCTTTGAAGATTTGGTTGACCATGCCCACAGTGTGGGAAATCGCATACATCAGCGCTGGAGAGAGTGGAGCAGAGGGAAGAGGTTCCAATGCTTCATTAAGCTTGTCGTGGGTTCACCCTCTGGATCCTGTGCCAGAGCTGATGCAAGTGAACCATACTGGTCTATCTCCATCAGAGTGCTGGAGAAGAATCCAGCTGAAGACAAACCTCTACTATGGTCAGTCTGGGCGTTTTGTCTACTTCAGTAAAAGGGTACAACCAACAGTGAGGAAGGCGGCACTGGTGGGTGTAGTACCAAATGACTCCTTCTTCATCTCAATGGATCTCCCTTCTGGCCATTGTCTTGTGGAGATCCTCTCATCAGACCCTGGTGGCGCCACTTGACTCAGGGGCCAATGATTGCCTCATAGATTCCACCTTAGTATGGCAGTGTGGAATCCCCATGACATGGATGCGGTCCCTGCTCGTGGTGCATGTGGTCAATGATCGTAAAATGGCTACCGTGACACACGTGACTAACCCGGTGAGTCTCTCTCTAGCAGTTAATCATGTCCCCCGGTTTGTTATCAATTCTCCACAGATGCCTCTACTGCTAGGGCATCCCTGGTTACTCTGGCACAATCCACATATTAATTGTGAGAAAAGGAATATTATCGGTTGGAGTTCCTTTTGCCTCATACAGTGTCTTAGCACCACCCTGTCACCAGAGGTCCCTGTCTGTAAAGAGGCTTGCCCGGACCTGACTGCCATGCCTGCCAAATATCTGGATTTGAAGGCCATTTTCAGTAAGGCTTGTGCCTCCTCACTTCCTTCTCATTGCCCCTTTGATTGTGCCATTGACCTGTTTCCAGGGATTAGCCCCTCTAGGGGGAGCTTGTCTTCCCTATCAGCTCCCGAGAGAAAGGCCATGAAGGATTACATTGGGGAAGTGCATGCTGCTGGTTTTATTCATCCATCTTCTTCCCTGGCAGGGACAAGGTTCTTTTTGTGGAGACGAAGGACAGTTTCTTCCATCCCTGCATTGACTATAGGGGTCTGAATGGAATTACAGCTAAGGACCATTACCCCTTGCCTCTGTTAGTCTCTGCTTTGATCTGCTCCTAGGGGCTACCATTTCTACTAAACCTGACCTGCATGATGCCTACCACCTAGCAAGGATCTGAGAGGGTGATGAGTGGAAGACGGCTTTGAACCCACTGGTCACTACGAGTACTTGGTTATGCCTTTTGGTATGTCTAATGCCCCAGTCAATTTTCAAAATAAATAACGATAAATTATAAAAAGATAGATAATGTCCTTCGGGACATGTTGAACAAATTTGTTTTTTTTTTTACCTTGATGACATTCTGAATTTTTTCTTCTAAGTAACAGGCCCATCCTGTTCATGTCCATAGGCTTATTCAACACCTTCCCCAAAACAATTTGATTGTGAATGCTGAGAAATGCGAATTCCATACGCAGACAGTTTCTTTTTTGGGTTTTGCCCATGTCTGAGGGGTCAATAGGATTGGATTCGAGAAAACCCTGGACAGTTACTGATTGGCTTCCTCCCTGTACATGTAATGAGCTGCAGCACTTCCTGGGGTTCACCAATTTCTATTGATGCTTTATTTGGGGTTATAGCAGGGTGGTTGCACTTTTAACTGCTCTCATCTCCTCCAAGGTTCCCATTCAGTGGACTGTGGTGGCTCAGAAGGCCTTTTCCTATCTTTGCACCCATCCTGCTCACACTGAATGCCTCGGAGACTGGAGTGGGGATCATATTCTCCAGTGGATGGTAACCTGCACCCCTGTACATTCTTTTCTCATAAGTTCTCGTCACCTGAAAGAAACTACTTTGAAAGAAAGTAATTGGGGACTGTTACCCATAAAGTTATCCCTCGAGAAGTGAAGACTTTGGTTAGAGGGCACCAAGGAGCCCTTTCTGATCTGGACAGACTATAAAAACTTGAAATATCTCCAGCCCACTAAAACAGCTTAATGACAGTCAGGCCAAGTGGTACGGATGAACCCAGATACGAATACGTTATTCAGAAACACACAGATAATGCTTGGTAACAGATACCAAGATTTTCTTCTACCCGAAGTTTTGTATTATTTTTCGGAAGGCGGCAGCAAATCGATTCATATCATTGAGATGTGTGAAAGACAGGACTTAGATTTCACTAACTAGTCATTTTGTTAATTACAAAATAGATTGCTATATTCTATATATTCAAAAGAGATCATTATATTCTATACTTGACCCACCCAGCTAGCGCACAACAGGCAGCTGAGAGCTGACCTTTTCCGGCTGTTACTCCGGGAAACTCACACGGAGGGGGAGGAGGTGTCAGTGTCATGGGGAGGAGGTGTCAGTGTCATGGGGAGGAGGTGTCGGTGTCATTGGGAGGAGGTGTCAGTGTCACTGGGAGGAGGTGTCAGTGTCATGGGGAGGAGGTGTCAGTGTCATTGGGAGGAGGTGTCAGTGTCATGGGGAGGAGGTGTCAGTGTCATGGGGAGGAGGTGTCGGTGTCATTGGGAGGAGGTGTCAGTGTCACTGGGAGGAGGTGTCAGTGTCATGGGGAGGAGGTGTCAGTGTCATTGGGAGGAGGTGTCAGTGTCATGGGGAGGAGGTGTCAGTGTCATTGGGAGGAGGTGTCAGTGTCATGTGCAGATTTCTTTCAAACCCCTGTACAAACCCAAACCCCTAACCCTATACGTCACTTGTCGTTTTTAGTTATGTTAATTCCTTTGATTAAAAAGTCTAAATATTGTGAAAAAATATTTACCTTTTACCTTCTTTGCTGTTATGTAATTACTATTGTACAGTAGTGATTATGTTTCCCTAGCGCTGCAGTAACATATATATCAACAAATCCGAATCCCGCATCACTGGAATTTAAGAATATTCCCTTAAACTGAAGGATATTTTTCTGTATATCTTTACTGTAAATAGTTTCCATTTCTGATGCAAAACAGGATCTTTCGATTGAGGTCACAGGACCTCCAGGGGCCCCATTCCTCCTCCTTTACTTTGTCATCAAGGTGTCCATAGTGCAGCAGCACTCCTTGAGCAGTGTTTCTGGTGGCCCTCTATGCTCTGGGATATCCACAGTTATATGGTGGCTTGTCTCATTTGTGCACGTAATAGGAATAATTTTGTTCTACCGAACTCTACACATCAATCATATCACTGCACAGAAGATACAAGCACAAGCACTCCGGCGATAACTTCTCCGCAGTGATACGATTGGTGTGTCAGAGTTCAGTAGAAGAATCTCATTATATTCAATAGAAGACTGACATTCTATGGCCAATATCTCTAAAACTAGGCAACTCCCAAAAGAACAACCCAGATAGCACTAAAGCCCCTTTGAAACACCTTTTTCCAGTTTTGGGGTGAACTACCCCTTTAACCCCCTCCCCACCCGAGTATGTTTAATTAGGTCACTGAGGAAAGTCACTCACTTTACACTGTTTAGCGCCTATGCTGTAGTAAGATAACACAGTTAATGCATTCGATCTAAGGGTGGCTTCATTGCCTTAAAAGGATGTTAATTGAAGACTTTCCAGTATTTTTCTTCGGGCTCTGGAACTCACAGCGGCAGTCAGGTGAAGCCCTCATTTTAAATCAAGCCACAGCAAGTTCTTTCCCTCCTCACATTTTTGTGAAGCTAAATTGTAAAGTTGTAATTCATATAAACTTTTTACATTTTTCTTTTAAACTCTTAAACCGATATTTTTCTGGGCATGCATTTTCTCCCTGCATATGTCTGCTTTCTTCGGTACTCAGCTTTCTTGTTTCAAGGTCGGTAGGTGTCTGTAAGTTGTCTAAAATGTGTGCGTGTCCCCTGTGGTACACGGGCGCCCTCACCAGAGTGGCCCCAGACTCAAGACTCTAGGCTGGCCTCCTTTAATATTGCTAGATATATGTGGGTTTGGAAAATTGATTTATTGATGGATGTATATCTACTCCAAGACAGACGTAAATGAGAAATATGCTTCACATATTAAGCTGACTCTACCTTCTTTTACGTCCCAAACTAAGGGGCAGCATAACTTTCAGTTGTATATCTTCTACAGTCCAACCAAATGCTGTTCCAGCAAACTTTTAGCTAAAATTATATATATATATATATATATTTGGTGTGAGCTGACTCAGTTGCTTTTATTCTCCAGTTCCCAGGCCAGACATTGCAAACATGACACAAGCCTTCAGAACCACCCTTGGCCCACAAAGCTGATGCACCTACTGAACTGACTGGAAAGCATGACATCTCCTACCTCACACAACTCGTTCTAATTAGTTTTTTATGATTATTTGCCCCTTCTCCTTGTTTATTTTTATATACTCGATGCATATATTTAATGCTTTTTTTATTACTCATTCTTATATTGCATTGTTTTGTTTTGTACTTTGTGGTCTTGTACTGCACCACTGTTTGTCCTGCACTGTCTTGTCTTGAAATGCACTACTGGTTGTCCTGTACTGTACTGTCTTGTCCTGTCTTGTACTGCTGTTTGTCCTGCAGTGCCCTGTCTTGTCTTGCATTGCCGTTTGTCCTGCAGTGTCTTGACTTGTACTGCACTGTTCTCTGTCCTGTCCCCCGGTCTCCTAACCTGCTACTGTAGCATAAGCCTTTTAACGCATTACATAGAGAAGAGCATTTGTCAGGCCAGGCACTGATGTTGGACGTCAAGGCCTGGCTCATAATCTCCATCCTAGTTCACCCCAAAGGTGTTCGATGGAGTTGAGGTCAGGGCTCTGTGTGGGCCTTCTACACCAAACTCACTCCACCATGTCTTTAAGGATCTTGCTTTGTGCACTGGGGCACAGTCATGCTGGAACATGACTTCTCCAAACTGTTCCCACAAAGTTGGAAGCACACAGTTGTCCAAAATGTCTTGGTATGCTGAAGCATGAAGAGTTCCCTTCAGTGAAATTAGGGGGCCTAGTCTAAGCCCCCAAAAACAACCCTATACCATTATCTCTCTTCCACCAAACTTTACAGTTGGTACAATGCAGTCAGGCAGGTAACGTTCTCCTGGCATCCTCCAAACCCACACTCGTCCATCAGACTGCCAGACAGAGAAGCATGATTCTTCACTTCACAGCACATGACTCCACTGCTTCAGAGTCTAGTTGTGGCGTGCTTTTCACCCCTCAATCTGGCATTGCTCTTGGTGATGTGAGGCTTGCATGCAGCTGCTTGGCCATGGAAGCCCATTCCATGAAACTCCTGGTGTACAGTGTTTGTGTTGGGGTTAATGCAAGAGGAAGTTTGGAACTCTGCAGTTATTGAGTCGACAAAGCGTTGGCAACTTTTATGCACTACGTACCTCAGCACTTGCCAACCCGGTCTGTTATTTTACAGTTTCTGTTATTCCCAGATGCTTCCACTTACAGTTAACTGTGGAATATATCCTCCTGAGACCCAAGGAAAATTTCAGGTTATTTGTGATTTTCTATGTCTTTGGAGGAAATAAAACATCTT
>JAODKC010000044.1:19150629-19174108 GCA_026777985.1 Mormyrops attenuatus | reverse complement strand
CTCAAAAACGCTTAAAACAAGACATACAAACGAGGTGGAACAGTATGTTATGTATGTTTGTAGTAGCCTAATTAAATTTTTTTGGCATACATTTTTTCCATCTCTATTTACTACAGTAGCTTAAAAATTAAGTATAACAAAGTAAAAAGAGCTCTTGTATTGGAATCTGTATCGGAATGGGCAGTTGTGTATCGGAATCGGATCGGGACTGAAAAAATGTGGATTGGCCCATCTCTAATAATAATATAATCTTAATCGCTTTTTTCCTGAAGTTTCTTCTAAGTAGCTTTTTATTAATCTGTATTTATCTTGAGTTTTGTTGACCTTTCTCTCTGGGGCAGAAGCACAGTGGTGTGAGAGCACTTTGTCCTAGAAGCTTCTGCGTAGAAACTCCAGATGCAGCCTGCAGCTGTCAGACACTTGTAATAACCTCAGGCAAAGCTATGGACCCGAAGTACAGAGGCTTCACTGCAGGTGGCACTCTGTGCAGTTCAACATAAGTGTCATGCAAATCTGAACTCTGCGCCTCTCTCCAAACTAATTTGCTGCTTCCATCATTGTGCCATTTTTGATATTTTAAGGGAAGTTTTAACATATATATGAAGATTATAGCCTCTCATCAAAGTTTCTGGGTTTGACGACAATGCTGTGCTAGGTATAATCCTGTAAAGTTCTCTGCTCAAGATGATACAAGATGATATACCACCCCGGCTTGTAACATATTTATCTGGACCTTAGGGTTAGAATTTTTTTCTTAATATTATTTATGCAGAAGCTTTATTTTTCTGTATTATTCATTTCTGCAGGGTCCATCTAGTCTGATTTTGTGTTGTAAAGAACAGGCCATTGATCTTTGCCAGTCTCCCAGATCCTAAGGTTCCTGTGTGTAGAGACTAATTAGTGAGGCAATGAAACACGGGATATCTATGGTTGCTACTTTTATTCAAGGGGTGAATATCTGGCAGCTCCAACTCCTTTATCAACATGCACATCTGTCCCCCACCCCAATAAAGCCATTGCTGTACCACTTTCATGGAGGAGAATAGTGAACACGCTAATCTGCGATGATACTCAGTTTTGCATTTTGATCGGTGCAGTGGTATCTGCAAATAGAGCATTAAACAAAGGAGTCTAAAATGTAAGAGGTATAGAGCAAGTATGCTAACAGCACAAATGCAAAGTCATACCCCAGACTGGCCACCTAATAAGTTCCAGCTGATGTGAGGCTCCTGCCTGAGAGAAAGAAGGAGCATCAGTCACTGGGTTGTGGCTGAGTACCGACTGACAGGCAGAGTGCAATAAACGCTCTGCAGACCACCCCCGGACAGACCTCCGGTTTCATTAGGGCCAGGGCAGTGACTAGGCTGTTGCTTCATCTCAGGTGTGGTGACCTGAGGCAGACAGTCCAGTGTCTGGGAAGCTTTACTACACCCTGAGCAGACAGCCAAGCACCTCTGAAGTCCCTCTCAGCACAGCAGCAACGCGTGCAGAGAATGTCATACGACTATGAAGAATTTTAATGGCAAAATCTTTCAACAAGGTAAACTGCCCAACATTTTTGTTTTATAGTATTTTTATGTTACCAAAAAATAAATGCCTACCTCTGTTGTTAAAGGTAGTGGCTTCCTTCCTATACTCATTTTTATTTTCTCACAATTCTCATTTGATTGTCACATCTCTAGCGAATTAGGAACATTCACCGTGCCTATTCAGGTAATTGAATGACTTGAAATGGACGTTGTATATTACCACGTTTTCTAGAAGAAACCACCCTTCCCGTATTACAGATATGCATCTTTACACACAAGCTGGTTTACTGCAGATGTTGGGTCTGAACACAGTAGGTAACATATAATGCATTTAACAAAGTTAACTCGTTTGACCCTGAAGCCTGATTCTGTTACAGTTAACTTTGTTACACGTTTGCAGTAGAAATTTCTCTCTTCTCCTAAACTTACTCTACACCAAGTGATTCAAAGCCTAACCAATTTTAACAAAGTGATTTTCACCTGATTTTTAAATAATTAGACCACCCCCCCCCCCCCGATTTGTACTCTATACCCACCATCAAAGAATAATGTGATTCCATCTTACTCCGGGTGCCAAGGTGAAACAATGTCTCTTAATTTCCCTTATGTGACTGGAAGCCCGACAATGGACTGTCATCAGGTTTGTGGTGTCCCCTGGCTATAAGCTCACCATAACCCTGAACTGGAAAAGTGGTTATGGGAGATGGATGGATAGTTTTTACTGCCCCAGAGACAACATGACCATCACATTGCCACCTACAGCCATGTGTTTACATAGCTCTCCTATGCAGGTTCAAATTTTCTGTGGTTTTATTGAGTCTCAGGCCAACACATTACTGAAGTCTGACTTTATATTGACAGGAGTGGTAGTTATAGTGATGAGAGATATTTTTCTTTTTTTTTACTTTGTCATGTAGGATGATCATTGCAGTGAACTCAGACAGTAATTGTTCTCTTCATGCAACAAGAGCATCACATGGCCTGCAACAGCTTAAATGTTGGCCATCACTTTGCCATTAGGCATCGCCATCGGGACTGTCATTTGTGGAAACAGCATGTGCCGTTAAAAGCCACACGATTGGGTCACCTGCTGTCAGGCTGTCCAGTTAGAGACAGGCTGCACACTATCTCTAATGGATAGGTGGGTGAGATTTATGATCTGAAATCAATTCTGCTTTTGACAAAGAATGACCAACACTCAAAAAGCATTCATAACACATACAGTCGCCCCTTCAGATTCATGAATTTGACATTCACGGTCTTGGGTATTCACGAGTTAACCGTGAACTACATTGGAATATTTTAGGAGCTTGCTGATAGATTGCAGTAACTCACAGACAATGTCAAAAATATATAAACAATACTGAAAATGATTTGGACTACAAAAAATATGATATATAAAGGCTTTGATATTTAATATTTGTTAGTGTAAGTGCATACTATATCTTTAATTTTAAAAGTTATTTTTTGGTAAAAGTTTTTTTCTTTGTCTGCTACCAGCCTCGCTAACGTGTTAGCTGTCTTTGTGACCGTGGAATTTCACGTTCAGTATTGTTCATTTTGCTTTTTTAATAATGGTCCCAAGTATTAATCACACTTTTTCATGTTTGTGGGGATCGTCTGCCCCTAACCAATCAATGTGGGCAGTGGTGGCTTAATGGTTAGGGGAGCGTACTTGTAATTATAAGATTGCTGGTTGGAATCCCTGACCAGCAAAGAACCACTGAAGTACCCTGAGCAAGGTACCGCCCCCAAGCACTGCTCCCGGGCGCTGAATTAGCTGCCCCCTGCTATGTCACATATGGGTTAAATGCAGAGGACACATTTTGTTGTTGTGTGCTGTGATGTGTCAACAATGACCACTAATCACCAAATTGTAATTCTATACAAATGTAAAGGGGTGCCTGTAATGACATTTTTATTCCATGTTTATATAACGTTTTCTAAAATTGAGTAAAGGGCAAATGCCATATAACAAGTTCCTCCTGGGGTTTACATGCTTTGCTACTGGGAACCCTTTAATTTTAGGATACAAATGAGCCAGTCATTCTCTGCCATCCACCTTCATGGACCAAAAAACTGGCAGCAAAACTGCCTTCAGCTCATTCTGCAGAAAACATTATGGAAACGCTGACAAAGAACAGCATAGCAAAAGCTCTAATCCTTTGGGGGCCAACAGCTAAATTCATGCCAGCAATATTAATTCTAAACGTCTTTTTATTTTTGCACAGTATTGTAAAAAACGAATTCTAATCTGTTCACTTGTTCATGCAGTCTAAACCTTTGTGAAACTTGCTGTGCTTCAGAGGACATAAATCCTGGCGGCACAGGGATGGAACTTAAAAAATGGGACTCTGCTTTGGGCTTTGACCAGTGCTGGACAGGGAGAGGGGAAGAAACACAAACTAGTCAGGGTTTCTCAGAGATAAATAACTACTAAGAGATACATTTGACTTAGGCCTTATTAAGTCTTTGTAATGGTAAATTCCATCCATGCATCCATTTTCCATACCTGCTTGTCCTGTGCAGGGCTGCAAGGAGGCAGAGCCTCTTCTGGCATCAACAGACGGAAGGCAGGGAATAACCCACAGCAGCATGCTTACACCATTTACTCACACCTATAGACAGTCTGGCATGGCCAAACAGAGACCTGAACCCTGGTCCACTGTGCCACCATGTCCCCTGTACTGGTAAATTAAATAAATCAATTACATTTGTTGATATGGTCATGCGTATCACTATTTATTTTACCAGTATTTTTAAGCAGACACAAAAATATTTTGGCAGAAAACATCCTGACATCTCTTCCTTCTCGGCTTCAGCTTCCAAAATTATCAATAGGATGGAGATAGGTGCCACCTTACAGTGACTAACACCAGCGAGTCTTTCATTCTATGTTGCGCTCTGATTCATTTGTCAGACCATCTTTCAAAACACACCGAAGACGGCCTCCAAAAAATCCCGGCCTCTGAGGCATGACTGATCCTGTGCTTGACAGGATACATGGAAGGGAAAAAAATAAGACCTAAAATTCCAAACATCAAGGGACATCTTGTGGTCCAGGTGATAAATTGAATTTCAGGCTAGAAGATTGATACTCACTCTATGGAGAGCTGTGAAGGCGCCACTGTATGTCAAGTTTGCTGCAGATGATCAATTGAATTGTAGGCAAACCATTTCACAGGGAGCAGGCCAAATTAGGGCTAGATGTTACCCTTCAAACCACCCTGCTTAACTGCTGGGTCAGTAGCCCTTTAAAAATATACATCCATGATGCTTTTAGCCACAAAAACAATTTTTGTCCTCGTAATGAAGCGAAGCGGCTTTGTTTGACAATCTCTGTTACAGTGTACAGCTGTTAAATGCCAGCCCCTTGGGCGTTTAATCTGAAAAAAAGAGTTTTCACAGAAAAGTATTATTTCAATTTAGAAGTAAAAAGAGATATCCTGTATGGACTTGCCTTTTTACTTTTGCTATGCATGATGTGCATCTTTCTGTCACCTGAAATCATATCAGGCAACATGTAAACTGTTTTGTGTAAAAACTCTCTTTCTCTATATATATATATAGATAAAACAATAAACAGGTCAGACTAAAGGAAATCCAATTTTTCAATGTCTTTAATGAATATATTTATCTACCATTTACTGTTGGTATGAGACCCTCTGGGATAATTGTGCCTATTTAAGCCAATATATTATTACAATAAATAGGAATTCAATCCTAAAGTTCTAGTCAGTGAGGGGGCTCAAAAATATTGTCACCATAAGACGATGCTGTTCAAATCAAAGGGCTCGTGGAACTGAACCATTTCTGAGTCTGAGGACCACACTGATCATGACAGTGGAAAAGGTTACGGCATTTGCAAGACTCTGTCCACCACCATTTCACCAATCAGCTGTCAGGCAGAGAGTGTACAAATGGAGGCCTTTCTGTACCATTACTCCTTTTCCCAAAAGTCAGAATAGATGTGATCAATAAAAACGTAAGGATGTTCTTTTTGTATTTGTTTCATCATTGAGTCACAGGAGATGCATATAACCACAGAGATCATGTCAGCTTCTTCTGCTCATTTTCACTGTTCATAGGTCCACCTCTGAAAAGCTGTGTTGATTATTAGCTCATGGGCTCTTACATCACTTCCTATAGCCAGGAAACTGGAGGTTCTTGTTCCTACACAGTAGGAATGGACCAGATAATGGTTCAGCCTGTCTCCCTCACTTCTATGTTCACCTCCTACTAGTACACGGAAAGTTTCAACAGCTTTAGAATTGGACTTCCCAGACCAGTACCTGATGCCAAAATTATACCTGGCTAGAGAGCTTAACTTGGCATGCTTCTCAGTTCACAAGCCTGCAAATGAGAGAGGAAGTTCTCTCACGACAGTGAATTGAGACCCTAGAAAATACAGATTTTCTAGTAAAAACTTTAATTGACATTATTGTCCAAAGTGTACAGTGTATAGACTATCCACACACAGTAACCATTTCCACTCCATCCTGCACCTTGGCCAGTCAATCCAGTAAACTCATCTGATCCTATTGGACTATGATATCATTGTCGTTGTATCACCAGGAAGCTCATCTGTTTTAATGTGTAAAAGTATTAGGAGGAAACTCCCAGTCTTCTTGCAAACTATCACAGCTGGAAGGTCCAGTGGGCTACAGGTCGTCTTGATGACCTCTGGCTCTAGCAACTTCTTTAATAGACGGTGTACCCCTTCGTAATGTTGGGAAGAGACCTGATGGTGTTGTTTGCATAAAAATGTCATCAGTTGCTAGGATACATGGAATATAGGCTGAGCACGTACTCCCCTTGTTTACCAGTGTCTCTGTTAGCATACTACCTGTAAGATCCTCTGGGAGTTCTGAGGCATTTCAACTAGAGCCACCAGTTGCAGTAGAGAGTCTGCCTTTTACTCTTCTATTGACAAATTAATAGCAACAGCAAATGCAGTAGATGTCTGTACAGCAAATACTTGTCCTGGCTTCAGAGAGTAGTCCAGGTACACAGGAGATTCACATCATAAACAGTAGGTTCAGTACCAGAATAGTAATTGTGTACATGTATTTCTTATTAGGGGAAATGAAAATTAGGTTACAGTGCAGCATTGTTTTGTCTTGCTGTGCTTTTCCACTAGTCAAAATCACCAAGGCTTATATAAACGGAATCCTGCCACCACCATGATATAGCACACACTGAAGCCTAAGTAAGTACTGTAGGCCTACATGTAGGCAGCACCTCAAGTCTCAGTGCAGCGTGATTAGACCACTCTGGTTAAATATAATGGAACATTTTAAATTACTTTTATTGTGAAGCAGAAGTGGCTTTAATCATCATGAAGTGCTTTGAGAGGGAAAACAGGGACCTGTACCATCCTATCCAGGGGTGTCGCCAAAGATTTTGGGCCCCATGAAAGCATGTTATATTGGGGCCCCATCCCAGATCAATCGGATTGTGTTCCAAAATTATTAGGACCGCAGTCGATCAGGGGTCCTTGGAATCGACCTAACTTTTCCTCATTTTATGGCACCCCTTACCCTACCAGTTTCTCTGGACCCTTTGCAGTTTCCTTATTTCACCCGTAGGTCTATGGCCAATGCCAGTTCTTTTGCCTTATATAAGGTGCTGACCCATCTGGAGGTAATGGAGGGCAATTATATAAGAAATCTGATTACAGCTCAACATTTAATACTATTGTGCCCTGCATCCTGATTTCCACACTGAAGGCCAGTAGTGTGACTGGCCAAAAGAAGACTGGTACACGTGTAGAAGCTGGAGCACGTCATGCAGTCATGCCAAAAGGTTACAAGCATTCTGCTGCCTAATCTACAGGACATCCATTGCTAGAATGCATAGCCAAGGCCTACAAAATCACAGCCAATCCCAACGCCCCAGGTCCCAACCTCTTAGCAAAAACAAAAAAAAACAAAGAGGAGACTCAGCTACATCATCGCTGCAGTCACAACCAGACGCCTCAGGGAAAGGCTGTCCACAGGCTACTCAGCCCCCCTACCCCCACCCCGAAATATCCATTGATGTGCATCCACCATGTCTCACTTGCTCAGCTTAGCACATCGATTTAGTAAAATAATGTGGTTTGCAGTATTGTGTATGTTTATCGGCTGTGAATTTATTCTAATTGTGGCACTTTATTTCATTTTTATGGTTTTTCAAGTACCTATTGTTTGTGAGTGATATTCAGCGACAAAAGGCTTCCACTGCGGTCGTATCTTGTGTGCCATTTGTACATGACAGTAAACATAGGCTACTTCTTTTGGTTTCTCTAATTCTGAATGCAGAACACGAGACACCGATTGGCAACTGAAAGTCAACTGCAGTTAAACGTCAAAAACTCAGCCATTATTTCCATTTCCACTAGTACACTAACATCAGGGAAATGTTTCCAATAATGTTCCCTCCCTCAGTTTTGTTACTCAGAAACAGCATCGTACAGGAATGGATGTCCCTGGGACACAGTCGCAGCAGAGTAACAGTCATCTAGCAGAATTCGCCCACAAGTACAATAAGGATACATTTTACACTGTGTGCAGCTAAACACTGGCTTGCAGCTTGACACACCCACCATCTCTGTAAAGGCCCGTTTCATTGATTAAAAACTGCTTTGTGGAAAAAATGGTAATATCGTATAAACAATTAACATAAAGAAGTCTATGCAATGCCTTTCTCCTTTACATACTTATTTGTTTTAGGTGCCTTAATGTTGTTAATGCAATTTTCAGGTTTTTGGACTTTGCAGAAGTATTTATATGTCTGTTTGTTCCATCCATCTGACTTCCTGCCACTTATCCAGGACACCTTTAGCCAACCCCAGGTATGACAAGGCACAAGGTGGGGGGACACCCTGGATAGAATGTCAGCAGTGCGTCATAGGATACACACAGATTAGGTATCTATATCTTTGTGGGGGACTCTCTTTTCATTTCTGTTATGGCGGGGCATGATGGAGGAAAGACGATCCAAGTAGCAGCTCGGACAATTCAGGGTTTATTCAACAAATAAAACAGAATGGGAGAACCAGCAAACAAAGGGACCGTGAGGGGTCAGAACAAAACAGATTTAAACAGAAGTTAAGGCACAGAGAAACAGGGAATAACCATCTTGACTACAACTAACAAATGCAAAGCTACACAGGGAAATAGCCACGCCTAATGACAACCTGAGGAACAGGATGAGGGCAGGCACTTAAATTCATGAAGACAATTAACAAGGCTAACAAGCTGCGGGCGTGGACCATAACCAAATCAACAGATCAGGACAACAAGAAACAGGTGGAATTAACAGACACAGGAACTAGGAAACATTGACGAACACTGAGGGCTAACACTAGGAAAGACTATGTACAAGCAGAACAGATTTAAACCAGGCACAGGCAGGGTAAAACAAAAACAAGGACAGAAAGAAAGAGAGAAGTACCAAACACTATGGATAAACCAATTATGAAGTACTCATTACTGGAGGGGTACAGCTCTTATTTGCACAGTCAACCCACTGAGCTAATCAGCAGCCCAGGGAGCAGGGAAACACAGTAGGGGCTGAAGGGCTACAGTACAAGACAGAGAGGGGGGAAAGCAGGTTGACCAGCGACACCTGCTGGCCAAAAAGAGGACAAGACACATAAGCATACAGGAACCGATCCTACATTTTTCTGGGCATAATCCTAATCCCATCTATGGCAATCTTAACCCCTACCCAGCCCTAACCTTAACCATAAGTAACCAAACAAAATACTTTTGCCAATTTTAGTTTTCTTATTGCATTTACAGTTTTTTATAAAATTGAGTTCTGCCTTGGAGGGGGACCAAAAATTGTAGGGACATTTGGTCCCCACAGTGTAATATGTACATGACCGCCATATGCATACACACATACATGCACACACACACTACAGGCAATCGGCACCTATTTAATTAACTGAGGACTGCTGGAGCCTGCACTACAGTGGGAGAACACACAACCTACACACACTTGTACAGCGTGGAGGGAATAGAACTCCAACCCAGTAAATTACTGTTAATCAGAAGCACTGCTTATTAGAAATGGTGTTGGGTGTTACTTCTGTTCAAGAGTAAGTGAAACTTATGCTTGTTTTAGCTAATTGTGCAAGAAAAACATATGAGTTCTTTGTGTACATTGACAATACAGTTTGTGCTGAGCATATTCAAACCAGCAATTTTGTTGTTTATTTTTTGCTCCTCTTTTTGTCTATTTCTATGGTCTTTTGTAGCTGGTATGATAAGACAACAGCAGACTGTTGAATATTCTGCACAAACAGAAAATAATGACCAAATGGGGCTGCATACCATATAACCATGTTATTGTAAAAGAAGTTGAGAAATCTATCTACTGTGAATCCCATTGACTTCATTGCTTCATTCAGTGCTAACTGAACAGCAACAGTCCTGCCCTGCCAATACTGTAGGCAAATTTGTTAGTCATTTCAATACGTATTTAAAATTAGCAAATGGATTCAGTGAGTTTTAGACTAGGGAGAACATAATGGGTGGCAATAAAATGCTTATATAAAGCACCTATTTCAAAATAACCAAGCAAATGATAAACAACATTTTTGTCATTTTTGTCATAAATATAAACTGTTTCTTTATCATTATAAACCTGGAGTTCAGGGGCAGGAGAAAGGAGGATGCTTGAAGAACTGAATAAAATGCAAGACTTGATTACCCTCCATGCTAAAGTTGTCCTGCAGGATTGATTTCCATCTCGAGTCAACCAGGACGTAAACCAGTCCACTCACGCTCACTGCTAAAGGTTGTTGCTGCAAATTGATCAGCACCATTAAGATGTCGCCCACCTCAGGTGTGATGTAGCTATTAGATCTGAGTGATGACGCCAACACAGGAGGATAGCCCGATAGAATGTCTTAAAAACTTTGTAAACATCGACAAATTGTGCGTCTACACCTCTTTTTATCTCTTCTACTTGGACATTCGTATTTGGGGGCTGTGTCCCCTAATGTCAGAAAGCTCTATTAGGACATCCGTTATGCGATATGTGACAATCCTTTTTGACAGAATTTGTATAGGACAGATTTTGTCCATGCTGTGCTGTGTACACTTTCCATGCCAGGAGATTAAATTACCACCCGACAGTTTATTTCTAAAAGCAGCATTTAAATCGTGCGTTTTATATCCATTGATGTTGCGGTTTTATGACACGCAGTGATTTTCCCCACTTCCGTCAGCTTGCTGACACCATTTATTCCAGCTAGAGCTCCCAGTCGACAAATGTTTTTACTTTCCTTGTCCGTGGTGGAAAGAGCCGTCCGCAGATCCTGGCAGATACATCGCTTAAACGACTCATTTGCGAAGACTTCTGGGGAAAAAAAAACATTTTTATTTCACCTTCCATAATATTTATTCCATTTCACATGTTGATGTGCTGAAAACCCTATACTGGATAAAAGGTCGGAGGGTGGACAGATGGATGGATATTTACATGTGGTGTTTACACCGGATCATTCCACAGACGAAGTTGCCATCAGGATTAAGTTTTATTAGAGTGTATTACACAGATGCAGAGCCAGGAAAAACAACAATCCTCATAAATAGAAAATGCAAATTTTTTGACAGCATTCTCGGTCTATGCAAACTGCAGTCCTGTGTATCTCTTGTGACCTTAAATGGTTTTTTGAGGCCTATTGTAGAGTTGCAGATTTTTATTGTTTTTTTTTTCCTTCCCAGGATTAATCAGCTGTAGGTTATTGCTTATGATCTATGAAGCACCCTACAGGTCTTCTCTAGAATCACCAACTTTCAATTAGCATAACATGGCTTGTGCTGTTGCAGTTCACCGGAGATATATAGCCTGGAATGAAAGGATCCAGCCCTATGAGGTATGCTGCCACACCACCCCTGACCGCTTGGGACTTCGCTTGTTCTTTAGTGCTGCAAAATCTAGTGCCTTCCCCTCACACGCTCATATTCTCACTATTCTGTTTGGACGGGACTCCCCGAGGGCTCAGCCACCTAAGGTGTTCATCAAGATCATAGGTTAAATCCCACAGCCCTCACTGCTTTGCTTGTGATCATTAGTCAGCCATGACCAGGAGCTCCATCCTAGTGGAGCTTACCTGTCATTTTTCCATTGGGATGGAGGGATTCAATGTGCCAGCATTTTTCAGTTGCTTGCTAAGTCACATCGATCTTATACAGTATGTGAATTTGAAAACAATGCGTTCTGAAGTTCTACATACAGTAAACATTTATTCTGTCACTGTCACTGCAGTTTGTGCAAGATGACAGAACCCTTCTACAGTGACCCAACATTCCTTATGTTTCTTGAACTCAGACAGAAGGCAGAACACAGCTTGAGTTAAAGTAAGGTAGTGAGAAAAAAAGACGACGATGGGCTGTGAGGATGGTTGTAAAGATAAGATCTGTGCTGTTTTTTCTGTGTGATCTTCAAGCGCACGGCTGGACTTTCCATATCATTCCAAACATCATCCCATATCTAGCGCAAACCTGACACTCTTTTGTAGGCAGTATAAGGACTATACTAATGGGCCAAGTGAAGAGTAGGGGAGGGGAGATAAAGACTGGGAATATGCATGACGGAGATCTGCTACTTTGCCTGCAGATGGTAGTCTGATAGATTGATGTTTTTCCTTAGTCCTGGTACTGTCCGCACTTCAAAGGCATGTGCTTTAGGTGTCTTGGTTTCTCTGTATTGTCCTTCATATACAGTTGGATATGTATGTCTGAATGTACCCTACAAGGGACTGGCATCAAGGTACTGTCCATGTACTGGGACAGGCTCAAGGTTCGACATGAACTGGACAAATGGTGTTATTGAAATTTTAATGGATAGTTGGATGGATGCATGATTGAACTGCATTTAATGGGCTTTTGGTTCTGAAAATGAAAGAGACCTTTCTTTCACCTTTATATGAAAACTTTTAGCTCCTTTGAAACTTTCTTCTGCAGCCCTTGTTCTCTGGCATCTTCTTCAAGCAGCAACACCTACACTGCATGATGTAATGAACTGGAAGAAACAAGATAATGACTGACTTCCCATTGCAGCGTTTCAGCTCAGCAGTCTGTGTAGAATTTCCAACCCATAAAGGAGGGTAATAAAGACAAACAATCTAAATACATCAAAGTCATCACAATTATAATTTCATGCTTTATGTGAAAAGAGGGAAGAAAAGATTTCTATTTCTCATTTTGGCCTTGTAGTTAGTTGCTTGTCTTAAGATGAATCCCAGAAGTACACCAAAAATGCATCATTAAACCACTTTCCATCTTTGAAAATCTATAGGGTAATATGCCCCCCCATCCCCACAAAAAGGACCTGTGCTAGCTAAAAGATTTCAGTATTGCCTAAGAAACTGGGAAGGACATATTATTCACTTCTTGAGCCTGTGTAAAGATAGTAGTCAAAGTCCACTCAGAAGACATTCATTAAATATGTTTATGCCGCTTGAGAATATGGAGTAAATTTGGATAAAATACAGAGTACATGTGGACTCAAGCAAGAAAATGCATGACTGGCTGTTCACTAATTTGAGCAGCTTCAGATGCTATGGGTGTTCAGCGCAGACAGAGATTCACACTGGAGGTTAAGAGATACCAGAAGCAGACAGTCTTCTTACATTGATTCTACATTATCACATTTGAACAAACAGCTGCAATCTTTTGGTATGATACCCACCAAGATATCATCTTCCTAAAGCAGTAAAGGGGGTTACTTTTAGAAGAACTGGCCTACATTCACCAAGCTGGTGATGTTATTTGAAAACATTATATTCATTACTTAGATTTTTCAGTTCCAGGTCTTGTCACTTTTCATCAGCACTGCTTTATTAGTTATAACAGAATGAGTCTGGCATTTGTGGAACTGAAAACTAAAATTAGAATATGAGTTGATTCCGTTCTACAATCTTGCTGTGATTCCAGTCAAGAACACTTGTCGTCGAAATGAAAGTAAAGGTGGCTGAGAGCATAGGTCTCGCAGAAAAGAATATTTTAAAATGTTTGTGGCATATCTGTGGGTACTGCTACAAGCATTAGAATAATGTAAGTATTGCTTTAGGCATTTTTTGTAGTTTAATGCATTTGTTCAAGTAGGTAATGGGGATATTTCTAAACAAGCCAGATACAGCTGGTTCTCAACAAACTGTGTAATATTTTGGAAGTTGTATACCAACGCAATACATGGATAAAAATTTTAGGAAGTGCTTTAATGGGACAAATGTAGTGTTAGAATGGAAATTTCTCTAATAAAAATGAAATTGCAGATGATAAATGTAATTGATGGAAATTGTAGTATGTTAGCTAACAAGGTCAGGTGATATTATTTTACATTTACAGATTTAATCAAACATTTTCAAACTCCTACGTCATGAAATCCCTTGTCTGTATTATTGTAAATGCTGAGTTATAAAAACAAATAACAAATGATTACCTTTCTGTAGTACAACACCATTCTTCAAAACTACTCTACTCCTTTAAGAAATTAAAGAATAATTTTCCTCTCTGAATACCTATGGGTATTTAAAAGACTCTACCATTTTCCTTCCATGCTCCAATTTAATATTCTGCTTAACAAAGCTGTCTAAGAAAATACTTACACTCACGCCTCATACTGGAGAAGGAAAAGCAGTGTTAGCTGCTAAATACAACTTCAAACACAGACGAGCCATAAACATGCATGGAAATTGTATTGCCATACCTTCCACAAGTGTGCTTTATCGGAAAATGATAACTGGAAGTTTAACACTTAAATAAAGCTTGTGCTTTTCACGGGTTATGCTCATATTTCAAATATACACTTATTCCAAATAATTATGCATAGAATTGCATAGAGTGCTGCTTCACCTTGTGCTTTAATACCTCTCTAAATGGAAAACTAACCTGTAGGAAATGTTTACACATTGCTGCAATCCACATTTAAAGTATTTATAAGATCTACAGCTGAAGAAAGGCACCTTGTGATTCTGCATACCAATTCACCGTAATAATACTCCATTGGCTAGCTTTTCTGTGCTGGCCCAACACAATATTTGACGACTTTTTTTTTTCTCGATACTGCAGAGAAACTAATTTTTTCTTTGAAAAGTTATTCTTTAAAATATATAGAAATGTAAATGGACTTCAAATAGTCTGCATTTACCCAACGACCCTGTACCTGCACAAGGAGCTGGATGATGGTGGATAGATACTGTTTTTATTTGGAGCTGAACTGTTGGAATCACAACCTTTTTTTTGTATGAAAGTGGAAAATATGAGTACAGTGATTCTGGAATAAGAAAGGACATCCTCGTTACCATGGGCCGGGAATGATAGCTTTTCCATTCTAATTAATCTAGAGCTCTCTGTATGGAACACACACATGGTATAGAGGACCACGTGAGAATGATTTATTCAGCCATGCATAATGCCATGCCAATAGTGTTCCTATGGTTACCTAGTGTTCCAAGAATAACCTATATCCAGTTTTCAAAATACTCAAATGCTCCATTAGTTAGGGAGAAAAATCTTGCATACAGCTATGACCAGCCTCTTTCCTTTCAGTCAGTATGTGTCTTGGTGTATATGTGTGTTTTTCAGTTGTTAACATCCCAGATTCATTTGCTTCTCGCCATGTCCTGTTTTTCTAGAAGAGAGACATGCTCACAGCACACACAATATGAAGTTGTACTGTCATTGGAACTGCATCCTAAAGATATGAAAAGGTGGGTGGCACAATTCTTGCCTTTCAGAAAACCACTGTGTCAGAATATTGCCAGCGGGACTTCCGCTTTAATCTATAGCGCTTTCTCTGTGCCTCTCCCAGCTGAGAGCAGTCTTTACAGCAAGGTGCAGAAAACACACCCATCCGCTAAAATCTGGACAGACCAGTTCCATATCAGTCTTTAATACTTTCTGTGAGAGACCAGGGAAAATAATATTAAGCTGAGGTTCACTTAAGGTGTGAACGTAGTGGCGATGAATTCAGTGCAATCTGTTATACCTGAAAAAAAGAAAAGCAGAGATGCTGGCTTAGATCTTACCTTATCTTTAGTGTTTCTGCATAAAAACTTTGCACAGTGTTTTGTGTCAACAAGCAGTAATCTTTCTTCACAAGCAGACATTTCTTTATCAAAGTACAGCTGCCCTATTCCTCAGCCTGGTGTCAGAATAATGCAGAATTGCACAGATGGATTTTATTGTATATTACGTGAAGTGCAATTCCGGAACCAATCCTGGTTTTCAAATTATGATTCCTAAGCTATTATTGTCCATTCCATCCAAGATTGCTATATTTTGCTGCAAGATACATATTTTTAAAAGTCATCCTCTGTCTAGCATGAGAAAGAGGTCCATAAATGAATCTGAAATCCATCAAAATGAGATTCGTATAAACCAGAACTTATTGCTACTTTACAACACATAAAAAAAACAGAAACATACCTTTTTGACTGCTGAGATTCACGTTAATGAAATGTAGTGTGATTCTTGGTGCCAGATGTGGTGGTTCCAGCATCTCTGAAACAGTTTTCATTGTTAATGAAAGAGGTTAGTGGAGACTCAAAGCTAACAGAAAGGACAACGTTGTAAGAATAACCGCTTAGCACAGTGGTGTGCAGAAAAAACATCTCTGACCCCTTCAAGTAGTTCTTGAGACAAAAGTGGCTCCTACCTGGTACCGCGTATGGATACCTAATGAAGCGGCTCCCGAGTGCATCTTCTCACATTTGTAAAGGCAGGTTTTTGCTTTCATCTGTCTGCTCTTACAATTGTGTGGCACTTGACTGAAAAACCCTGCAGGTTGTGGTTCCGAATCAAAATTATAAAATCGTTCGGAATTTTGAGGGTGACTGCAGCACTTTGAACTTGAGTTTTATATTATTTTCCTGGCCTTCATTTGGTTTATTGAGAAAAAAATGAAAATGAAAACACCCCATAACTCTGACAAAGATATACATACATACATACATACATACGGACGGACGGACGGACGAATACAAATGATAAAGGATTAATATTAAGAAGAACAGTTGGTCTGAGTTGAAGATTACAATGAAAAGAGCCATGTGACATAAACTGAAGAATAATAACAATTACAGTAGTTGAGCCAGTCTCGTTTTCAGCTACAGGAAAGAAAGATTGGGCTCAGGGTTGAATGTCTGCACAGAATGATGGTAAGCAGTAATGACAATGAAATGGAATATGTGAAATTAAATATACCTAGAGAATAAAACAAATGAAACAGCACATAGTTAATGCTCTACCTGAGTTTCTAATTTTCTGTTCCTGCTATACAATATGATCCAAACAGTGGCTCCTTGTTCAACCACAAAGTGCAGTTCACAAGACGAAGTGATCTTACAAGACATTAAAAACAGCAATTACTCAATTGATCAATAATGTGAGGGAGTTTTCTGTCCCCTATGGGCCTCAATCAATAGGTAATTTTATACCTAAAAGTGCAGACTTTAAATCTGAGAGGAAAAGCACAGGAAAAGCTATCCAAGGGACATGCAACTTCAGTAGAATGAGAAAAAGGCCGACAGCCCCAGAACAGGAAATTATATCAGCAAAATCCTGTTCAATTGGTCCTGTGCTGACTTAACCATTTTAAACACAAGAGAGCAGTATTCATTTCACATTAGTGTCTGACAAACTGGATCATCACCTGGAGTTTAGTCCACAACTAAACCAAACTAAACAAAAGTTTTTATTTTTCCTGCAGAGGTTATTCCATAACAATGCCAAAAATGGGATTTAATCCACACTGATTCAATCGGTGTAGACGTCTGTTATCATTATTTTTTACTTACACAGTTTACTTGAGATGAAAAAGAATATTAAAAAAGACTCAGCAGCCACTTTCAAGGCAATGCCCTGGTTCTAGACTTAGTTCTAGTTCTTCTAGAATATTCTCTGGAATATGTATAACTGTGGATGGGTGACCAGAGCAGCATCCAATGAACAGCAATCTGAAACAGCATGGTCCCTTTGTCCTGCCATGATTTTGTGAAGGCGATATTACAAGGTGAAATAATGCAGCGATGACTTTAAATGAGGGTGATGATCCACCAAAAAGTGTGCAAAGGCACCACACAAAACTGACTACAGCATGTCTGCAGCGCCCAACATCCCCTGGAGGCAAAATGTGGGATGAAAGGAAGAGCAAAGAGGCAAATCCCCGTGATGACAGCATTTTCCACCCGGAGCTGCCATGACACAAAACACAGCAGGTTTCTGGAGGGAATAAATAAAGAGAAACAATCAAAGGTACAGAGACCTGCCAGACCAGATCGCAGATCTTCCTCCTGCAGGATATTCTGTGAAGGACCCATGTTTACTACTCCCATCTGCATAAGCAAGTGGCCTTAGCTGCCACCATTGCGGGAATGTTCATAACTAACTGGTCAGAAGTAACTCTCATGGCTACGGCCAGCATACAGTGCATGCAACTGTGTCCATTCACTAACAAATACATGATTCCACTTAACCTCTGAGTGCTGTTTCATTGCTCCAGGGCACGTGCCAGTGCACACGCAGTATGACTGCCCTCATCTTGACCATCTTGACGCAAGAAAGTCAAGTTCTATGCACTGAAATGTATGGACTGCATTAACAGCAAGCGGATCTATAATTGACCTAAGGACAAAGGTGCTACTGCAATCCAGGAAAGTCTGCCAACCTAGCAGCACTAGGTCAATAAGGAGTGAAATTATAGACTGTTTTTAAAAGCAGTATCACTACGGTTTTTCTCTTTAGGAACGAAATGGAGAATATTATAGAAAATCATTAATAGATAGTTAATAGTAGATGGTAAATAGATAAATTCCAGTGATGTGTAGGGCAGCCTTTAATTTCCCAGTCACCTTCCATGTCATGTCATTATATCCCAAATGCATATCATGTGAGAAATTGCAGGAAAAGCAGCCCACAGGAGATGATCAACCCTTAATGACTGATTGTTAGTGGTGAGGCGTTCCCACTGAGCCTTTAACACACAGGCTGACTGGGAGATGCCATATGCAATTTCTGTTGATAGCCTGGTCACTTCTATACAACACCAACACAGCAAAAAAGACCATTTCAGAGTCAGGCTTTCAAAAAAAAACTATCCACTCATCCAATAATTTGACCCACATGGACATGAAAAAACGTAACACAATACTTGCAGGTCCTCTTCCTAAGGTTACATGACACTAACATAAGCCCTTCATGACAGCTGACATATCTTGACAAACCATTTATAAAGGTTCATTCCAGCTTTTGCAGCTGTCATAAATGCTGACATTGGCAACTTGTGTGTCAAGTTGACATATCACCTATGTCAACTGTCATAGGTTTATGTTGACATAAAGCTGTGTTATGACACCTTTTTCATTCAAGTAACATCAAAAATTATAAGAGTGACATAAAATATAATTCTGTGGAAAATGAAAGATCGATCTGGTGACCAGGTTTGATAATGAGTTATAAACATGTTGCAGGTTGTATAAATTCAATACAAATAAAAAAAATGTGACCTGTTTTGATGGCGATCGATCCGCCTAATAACTAACAAATAACTAACAAAATGACTTGCTCATCTTTCACTGTTTTGGGGTAGTGGTGTAGTTTCCTATGAAATTATACGTGTGAAATTTAACCTATGAGCATTTTGCATCTCCCATGCTTATTTAGCATAAAGGTCATAGTTCCTGTTGTGTGAGCTACAAAAGTTCCCTGTGAGACGGCCCTGGAACTCGGAACCAGTTATTAGGTTTCTTAACATTTATCAGCCAGTGGCAGCTGATGGGGCCAGATATATTCCACAGTCACTGTAAGAAAAAAATTAAAAATTCATCTGCTTCTTGTGGTGTTGACATGAAAAGTGAACGCACGGTTGGTGTCATGACATTACATAGACTTTCATGTTAATCTTATAAACTGTAAGGTGTAAGGTATTTACGCAACGTATTTACGTTCATCTTATAAACTAAGAGTAAAAAAAACTGTCATGACGTTGTGATTACTGTGTCAAGACATTACATAGGGGCAGCACTGTTGCCTCACACGTCTGGGACCAGAGATCAAGTCTCTGCCAGGGTTCCATCTGTGTGGAGTTTGCATGTTCTCCCTGTGGTGTTGTGGGGTTTCCTCTGGGTACTCCGGTTCCCCCGTCATAGTCCAAAAACATGCTAAGGCATGCATGTGTGAGTGTGCTCTGCGATAGTTTGGCGATAGGTTGGCACTCTTGGGTTGGTCCCTTATTTTTAGGCATTCATGCAAACTGCAATTAAAAATAAAACTCACCTAGGAAATCACTACTGTTAGTATCAAAGTATTCACCACGAGTCAATGTTGTACCTTACACCCAGTTTCCATGTAAGGAGAGATTCCAGGGTATCCTTTTGATGCATGCATGTACAGAATAAAGCTAGTCTGGGAATAGTTCTCAGTTGTTCTCAGCAACTAATAAACTCAAACTTAAATAATTTATCATCACCGATTCTTCATAATCTTGTCCATGAGAGGAAACCCACCACAGATACAGGAAGAATATGAAAGCTCTGCATACATAGAACCAGAGACAGGATACAAACCCACCACAAACAGAGGAAGAACATTTCAGCTATGCACACACAGAACCAGAGACAAAATACAAACCCACAACAGACACAGGAGGAACATGCACAAACAGAACCAGAGATAAAAGACAGATAAAAACCACAAGCCTCTGGAGGTGTGAGGCTATGCTGCTGTTCATTGTGGCCATGTGTAACACTCCTTCAAAGAGTATTCACCTTCTGTTTTACAGCTGGCTTAACATGACAAATTATGTCACTTTATGTCACTCTGAAGCACTGAAGTGTAGAATCAGTCTTATAACCTTTCATGTCACTTGAATGAAAAAGGTGTCATAACGCAACTATGTCAGCAAAAACCTATGACAATCGACATAGGTGATATGTCAAATTGACACAGGAGTTGCAAATGTCAGCATTCATGACAACTACAAAAGTTGTAACAAACCTTTCTAAATGTATATGTAGGCTGTCATGAAGGGCTTATGTTGTAGCCTTTTGAAGAGCCCCCAAAAGCAAAGAAAGAAAGAAAAAAGAAGAAAAAAACATATCAGGCTTCTTGCACAAATCAAATAGCTCCACACATTGAATAAAATTGTGCCATATTTATGACATTTACAGATGAGCTGGAATGCTCTGAAATGTGTAACCCACCAGCAAAGCAGAAAGTGTAGAAAACTTGTAAAGGCCAGCAGATAGGGAGGACAGATGCGCTGGGATGCCATGTTCTTGTGACCAACAGTAATAGTAGTAATAATGAAGAAGATGAAGAATGGCTTCATTCATGACTTCATGACTGTGACCATGATAAGTGGTAGGAAATTACAACACTGGCGACCTCTTGTTGGGTAAGCGTTCATTTTGAGAAAAATTCCGTTATATGTTTCTATGACTATATTTCTGCTCAGCTCAGGTGTACTAAGTAAGCACACATTAATCCAGAGCTTCACAGTACACATTGCAATGAAAAGCACTGTTAGGATAGAAGGAACCCAGGAACAGAAGTTCACTTTCAGGTCGGATGGCACAATTTCAGGCAGCAATGGTGCTGTCTGCTTTAATCACTATTTAGTCATTCAAGATAAGAGGCTTGGTAATGTGAAGCTGTCTGAGGCCAGTGTCAGAGTCTGCTATACACAATTGATACTCACTTACCTCAAAGACATTTAGGCAAAACACCCAGAAGAGATAGTGAGAAATAGGAAATTGGGAGGACCGTTATTGGCAGTCAGCTGCCGTAAGGTATTTCCTATCAATCAAGCTAAGATGTAATTTGTCAAGCAAGTTCCAAGACTGACTGAGAATTCAGTGCATGGTGTATTGTTACTGGGTATAAGTTAACAAGACATGAAAAGGATTAACAAAGTGATTATGAAGTAAAGGATCCTCACCACAGGAGGTAAACATGGGAATTTCTGTGGTGCTAATTTTGTGGATGGTCACTAATTGTGTAACCCTATTAAGACGATTAAATTACAAATTATATTTATTGTATTATGTCTCATAGACTGAATAGGCTTTTTTAAAAATAGTGACCCAGGAAGTATTTATCAGCATGACAGGCGTTCGACACCATGGCGATCCTTCAGCTCTGGCGCATGACGCATACGAGTCGACAGCATTAGCATGCGCCAGGCGCAGAGCAGCTGTGGGCTTCTGTGCTCTTCACTGTGTTTCACGTTTCTTCAACTTCCTGTGTCTCTTGAGAGTCCCTGCATCCCCCACCCAACAGCTTTCTTGACTGAGAAACGCTGCCTCATATAAATTCGCTGCAGCAGAGGTGTCAAACAAAAATGAACAGATGAAAAAGCATGTTACTACCTCTGACCCTTGTTATTGTAGTTTAGTGTAGGTGCAAGGAATAGTTCTCTCAGCAATCAGCCATTCCCTTTGATTCAGATACCATAAGAAGCTAAAACCTATCCAGCTATGGATTATGGGTATTATATCCATCCATCCATCCATCCATCCATCAATCCATCCATTCATATTCCAGTTATTCTGGGTCACATACATGCCTGGAACGTATGCGAGGCAGCACAGGACACAACCCTGTGGTAAACCATAAATGAGATGCTACTCCATTTCAGGGATACTGTATATAATATTTTAAAATCATTATTATAGTTGCAAAAGTTAAAATTTAGAATTCTATGTGTCAAGAGTTTAACATTTTGCCTCAGACTGTACATATGTCCTCAGACAGGGCTTTGGACAAATCAATATTGGGTTTTCCTTAGAATCACAACATTTCAGCTTGTTTTTGCACCGTCAAATTGTGTATGAGAAGTGTACGGCCTTGAAACTATTCTTTTCATAATTTGTTATTTCTTACGATGTTTTTAAAAAATCAGCTGTGACTTCACTCCACATTCCAGTCGCATCATGTTCATCGTCATCACTGCAATCATCATCATCACAGGACAGAAGAATGGCTTCCAATACATTTGCACTTGAAACTTCCATACATACTTTACAAAGTACCATGACTTGCAAAAATGGTAAAGCACCTAAATTATATTAGAATGCTGATAACCAAAACAGCTGTTTGTTATTCAAACGCAGGTATAACACTGCAAAATGACTAGTGAAAAACATGCTATCCCCAGTACCATTCCTCTCTAGTCAGTATCTATGTTTGTATGTCCGGCCAGTGTCATTGCTTGTCATTCACCCAAAACCCTAATAATGCACGTGATTTTTTTGCCTCATATATTACTGGCTTTCCCTGTGAAGCATTTGGGGCCCCCCCCCCCCCATCCTGGGTTATTTCCTAATTTGTTTCTAGGACAGGCTCCAGATCCTTGTGACCCTGCACAGGACAAGCAAGTAAGGAAAATGAATGGATGAATGAATGAATGAAAGGATATTACTAGCTTATTAAATAAAGTTAGGCTTAAGACAATAGAATAGGTTGAACTGAACTGCAATGCCGTAGTAAAACCAGAGAAAACATATGCCTATGAATGTGAGAACATGCAATCTTGTGACATCAGGATTTTAAGATGCAAACTGATTTCCTGAGTTTTTCTTCAATTGACTTTATTGCTGATGTGATCTTGGCCTGGGGTGGCACAGTGGTGCAGTGGTTAGCACTGTTGCCTCCCACCTCTTAGACCTGGCTCCATGTGTGTGGAGTTTGCATGTTCTCCCTGTGACGTCATGGGGTTTCCTCCAGGTACTCCAGTTTCCCCCCCACAGTCCAAAAACATGCTGAGGTTAATTGGAGTTACCAAACTGCTCGTATGTGTGTGAATTTTCCCCTGTTTCCATGATGAGGCCTTGGCTGGTCCATGACTGGTCCCTGATGGGTCCTGGGTGGTACCTTGACTTTAATGAGATCCCCCTCGATGATGTAATGAACAAGGGGGCTGGCATGGCCCGCCCCTTAACTTTCTGT
>JAODKC010000044.1:19119788-19150529 GCA_026777985.1 Mormyrops attenuatus | reverse complement strand
AAGCGCCATCTCATGGTAACACCCTGCAAGTGAATGAATGGGCGGGTTTAGACCAGAATTTAGGCACACCCCCAGAATGAGGGGGGTTGCTCCCTTTGGCTGGCTTTTGGCAGGCAGTCGGCTGGCAGCCGGCAGTCATCCGGCAGTCAACCGGCTTGGAGGGGAAAATTGAAGTGGCTACATCTGTATGTGTGTGTGACCGGGGTGTGTGAGTGAATGGTGTGTGAGTGTAAGGTGAGTGAGTGACTGGTGTGTGAGTGTAAGGTGAGTGAGTGTAAGGTGAGTGAGTGACGGGTGTGTGAGTGGCGGTGTGTGAATGTAAGGTGAGTGAGTGACTGGTGAGTGAGTGACCGGTGTGTGAGTGTAAGGTGAGTGAGTGACTGGTGAGTGTAAGGTGTGTGAGTGACCAGTGTGTGAGTGAATGGTGTGTGAGTGAGTGACCGGTGAGTGAGTGTGCAGTGTGTGAGTGAATGGTGTGTGAGTGTAAGGTGAGTGAGTGACCGGTGAGTGATCGACCAGTGAGTGAGTGACCGTGTGTGAGTGTAAGGTGAGTGAGTGACCGGTGTGTGAGTGTAAGGTGAGTGAGTGTAAGGTGAGTGAGTGTGCCCTTTGATGGGTTGGCACCCCATCCTGGGTTGTTCCCTCTCTTGTGCCCAAAGGCTGTGGATCCCTGCGACCCTGAGTAGGACAAGCGGTTACAGAAAATGGATGGATAATCTTGGCCCATTCAAATATTTTAGCCCATTCAATCCCATGCTTAAGCTCCTCCTAAAATCTGAAGGGATTGAAACCCACAGCCAACGGAATAGAGGTAGATCTAGAGAATCAAACCATGTACTGGATACCCTATGTAGAAAATACAGGAATTGGAACAAGCTTCAACATGGTCTTCATCTATATTAGAAATGTTAACAGACCATAAAATGAGCTCATCTTCCCCATACGTTCAGAAGCATCTGCTGTATAATTCACACAGCACCTGCATATTTCATAAGCATTTTAACAGGAATTGCTTTCATATTCCATACATTTAATCCCTTGGCATGGTAGTCCTTGATAGGCTTTTCCGTTGACATGCACTGAACCCCAAGCTGTTTGAAAATCTGGGGTTTCCTAATCCATAAAAGCAACACATTACTGTCATAAAATAATTTTTAAAGAAGGTGTCTTATTAGAGGGAACTAACAAAAGATTGCAGGAGATGTTTAACTAGGAGACCTCCACCCCCTCAGTTCACTGGCTTTAGTCTTATACCTCCTCAAAGATTCATCTTGCAGGTACAGTATCTTAAATGAGATTTAACCCCTCTTGACACACACATTACTCTAGTGCTTGCCTCATCTGCATATTAAGTGTTCTTATATATTCTTTGGAACCGAAGCATTGCATGAAACAGAGTTATTACATTATATGTAATGCAGTTGCTGCTTAGTAATTTCTGGGCATTTTCTAATTTGCAATCATACATAAAATACATATTTTGCATTACAGCACTGGGTTATTTTATTTATGTACATAGTAGGTTTCTCTTACCTTATAACAATGTAAAGCACTTCTTTATTCACCCTAACAGCTTATCCTGGTCAGGGTGACGGAAGGGCCTGCGGCCTGTCAGCACAGGCCACAAGGCAGCGAGTCACCCTTAATTGGTCATTGCAGATGTCAGACACTCATCAGAAATTTCGGGTGACAGATTAGCCTAACACGTATGTCTTTGGACTGTAGGAGGAAACTGGAGTAGCTGCAGGAAACACACACAGCACAAGGTGAACGTGCAAACTCTAAACACACAACTGAGAAGGGATTTCAACACATTTCTACCCAGGTAGAGCCAACGTGTGTGTGGTGCATTAAGAAGGTAATTTAACATGCTGTCCTTTAATTCAAATGTCTGATAAAATAAAGTCTTTGACAAAGGATTTATTTTAAAGACAAAGACTCACGGTACTTCTTGAAGCTGTCTAGTCACACTTCAGATTCATATCTGCGGAGTGGAATATGTGATTTCATCTACAGCTGCCCTAAGCTGAAGATGCGTTTCCACAAATCTGCCTTGTTAAATCTCTCAAGAAACATGCTTCCATAATCACCCCTATCTCTAATTTACTGAGATCACTCCTTTGGAGCCAAAGGAAGTTACATTTTTAGGACACAAAATTCATTCAACCATCTAAAATACTCACAGAAAATCTTGGAATGTTTGCTGAATTCTGTTAAAATGTTGCAAATTTATTGGTTTCATATATTGACGGGCAGTGTTTACTATATCTGTATTTATCTGCTGCAATTATCTCAATTTCTCCTTATTAAGTCTCGGTAATTTTTTTACTGATTCATTCAGTTCTGCTCATGCCATTATGCTATTCATTGCAATTCTGGTCCTTGACTCCCAAAGCGATACTAAACACAAATGTTTAGTGTTTTATGCTATTGCAAAGGTGTTACTAATTAAAAAGCAGCCAATGAGACTACTTGTCAATGGACCTTGAAGAGTTATGCTGATTGTTTTTAATGTGATACATATGTTTGTAAACAAATGAATAAATTAATGATTTTTGTTATAAAACCTACAAATTTGCAATATTTTTACTTAATTAAGCAAGCATTCCAAGACTCTTTGAGCACTGAATATTACATATATCATGCAATTTGTAATAAAAGAAAAAGTTATGTAGAAGTTTAAACAATTTAGGAGTATACAAGAATCTGTCTATAATTTAAAGTATGCAAATAGAAAAAATACTACAGTAAAAAGCAAGACACCATGACAACGTTGAATCCTTCAGGCCACATTCAGAAAAACCTTTGCAATGTATCTATTCAAAACCTGCCATGGCGTATCTAATAAAGGTCTGTAATGATTCTTTTATGGTACCTATAATCTATGGTTATTGGAAATAGTGAACATGTTTAGGTTGTAGTGTGGTGGGGTTGGTTAATTTCCAAAAAAAAATGTATTTATTATTTTTTATGACCTCTCATGTTTGTGTGTCCTATTCGCATCTGAAAATCGACTACATTGGTCCTTGAATTTTTTTGTATGACATTTTTTGTATGGTCCATGGAAGCTTGGGATCCCGTTCTGTACTGACATCAATGAAGTCCTATCTGCTACAGCGTTTCTAGAACACATTTTCATGTATGGAGATAAGAAAGGCACAAATATTATAAGAAAATTTATCCATCAATCCATTTTCTGAAACCGCTCAACCCCAACTGGGGTCGCGGGGGGGACCAGAGCCTATCCCGGGAACAATGGGCACAGGCGGGAACCAACCCTGGGCAGTCGCCGACACACCGCAGGGCACACACACACAAACAACTACAAAGCCAATTTAGACTCACCAATCAACCAATGCTGCACACTTTTGGAACACGGGAGGAAACCAGAGCCCACTCGAACACGGGGAGAGTGTGCAAACTCCTAAGAAGATTTTTAAGAAAAGTATTTATTTTCTATAATTAATTTTTTTATTTCGCTTTTCTGACCATATCAACTGCTTTTAACGTCAGTGCTCATCTTTGCTTTTGTGTCCAGCAAAAATGAAGAAAAACAAGGTAGACAAAACATGTTTGCTTTCTGCTTAAAAATGAAAGTCCCCCGTGCCACTAACTCCCCCAGGGGCACCAGTGGTGATGCTTACTGGGGGTGTCACCTAATGGGTTGACTGGCACTGGCTTACAGTACAGTATAGAAGTATCATCTGAGTAAGGGAAATTTACTTGTCGTCTCCGGTCAAGTAAATGATTTCTCTGACTAGTCTGCACTTGGGCTATCACTCACAGCCATATGAAGAAATGTCCTCCAGTGAGGGATTTATCCATGCAGTGATGCTCAGAGTCACTGGCTGTAAACAGAGCACAAGGAACTGCGGCAGCAAAGCTGGTGTTTACGTCTCCTGTTTTCTTTGTTGTTTTGTGGTGGAGATGAGTGGGAATGCGGCGTCTCCGTATGCATGCCGGCCCCCAGGCACCACTGGAGTAGTCCAGATCAGGGAATAGGAGTGGGAGGCTCCAGTGGGCTCATAGCACAGGTGCTGCATTAAGGAGGTGATTAATGGTCTCCCTCAATAGAGATCATTCCCCTACTGAGTCTACTGTGCAGTTGGGACTTTCCCTGTTTCCAAACTACCATAGTGCCAGACACATGTATGTGTCTGTCTCCTAATGCTGCCACCTTGGATCAGCTGTATTTTAGACCAATTTAAGATAATATAAGATATATTTTATTGATCCCAGGGGAAGATCTTTCTATTTTTAAGATATACTTTATAATTTAAGATATACTTTATAATTTTGTTCAGTGTCCCTCCCATCAGCCTAGGGTTAAAGCTATGGGGGCTAGTAGGGTGGCCTAGAAAATGAAGTTAATGAGACGGGACCTCCGCAAGTCTAATTTTGCTCTATGCCTGGCCACTGTTAGTTGTGCCAAATTGTATGCCTTTTGGTGAACATTTAGAGGTTGCTGAAAGATTGATAATTTAATACATGAACTGAAAATACAGAATTAAAATTAATTTTCCACCAAACTTTGAACTGTGAACAAATGCATATGGAAAGAAATTAAAATACATATGTATTTACAGCTGAAAATAGGCCTGCTGGTTTGCATATTCATCATAAAGCTTCATCAGTATGTGAATCCCAGAGTCTATTCACTCATGTGGTATTCTTCCATGCTGCCAAATTTCCAGGACATTGGGCCTGGCCAGTTGAGCTGCCTCTTTCAAAGCAGCCTTTTTTATCAGTGTGGAAGCTCATCATAAGTCCAAGAACGTCACCATTGGTTGGGAGATGGGAACTGGGCAGTTCCTCAGTTGCGTTCCCTAGCAGCCATACTTCAGCACTGCTTCTAGTCTTCGCCATTCTTACTTCTTAGTTTGCCAAACAGTTTATATCCTACAATGTGTCAAAACCTCTGTTTCAGTTGCTTGTTTATCACTATCCTAATTTCCTTTTTTGCAGTACAGTATTGGTAGTTGTTATTATTCAACTAACAATAAGTAATGCCCTGCTCCAGTCCTCCTGTTTCATCCCTAGCAAGGCTCTAACGAGCCACGTCTGTTATGCATGTCTTACCTCTTGTTCCTGCCCTTGTGTGATTCACTCCAGCTGCCTCTCATTTTGCTCCTTTGATAGTCTTTGTATAAAGTGCTTCCCAGTCCTGTGCTCCTCAGTCCTGACGTTAATGTCATTCCTGTCTGTGGCCTGTCCTGTCAGCTGTGTTCTGTACTCCCAGTTTTGACCCTTGCAATCCTGTTGTAATAAACCCGGTTTGTTTGCTTCATCACCTTCTGCCCTTTGTCCCTTGGTGTGTGATACAGTAAACATTTTGTTGTCAACAGCATCAAAGAGTAGCTATTTTAATATGGAGTTGAATGCAAATTACCTAAAATATTTAATTTTGCTCCTGTTAATGAAGTCTGTTTCCTTTGTGCTTTCCTGTGTGGTGTTTTTAATTTTCCTTAGGTCAAAAATGCTCAGCACACAATGTGTTAGCAAGCTTTTTAAAAGCAGGACTGTGAATCATGTATTTGCAGTTTTATATAACTGACAAAAGCCTGAAGACATTAATGATATAAATGTATCAGACGACAGGGACATGGCTCTGGTTTTTAATCCATAATTTGACAATGAGAACCACCACTTTTCAAATAAAATGAAGCATATCACTGATAGTGGCCAAGATAGTAAATTAGACCAAGTCATCAAAGCCGAAATCAGTGTTGCACTGAATCAACAAAGAAACATCAAAAAGACTACTCAAACCACTTCAATGATGTACTATTATACTTAGTGGTGTTTTAACAATACAGGCTATAACCAGCAGAGTAAAGGACTTATAAAGTCTCTATGCAGAAGGTGTGTTTCTGTGTGTGTAGCTGATGAGGCAGGAAGGTGTGAATGCATTAAAGACACTTTAGATGGCTTTGGATGAGTTTGTATGCCACCATCATACTGCTAAAGACGAACATGACTGTCTGGCCTGGAGTTTAATGCAAAATTGTCCATGAAAAATGACTGTGTATTTAAACCTTCAGCCCAGTTCATCCAGAAGCAGCACTCCATTATCGGTGAAGTACCTTGTCATGCAGAATGTTGATAAGTGGTTTGAAACAAGTTCAGCAAGTCAGTAGCTATTCTGCAATGTACCCTCAGTAAGTGGCAGCTATTGTTAGCAGTAGTCAGACCTTTTCAAAGATAGCTTGGAAATTAGATGACAGAACCACAGAACTTCTGGAGAGAAATGAGAATGCTATATGCACAATACCAAAAATGAATAAATGATATCTTAAATACCGTATATCTAAGAAGAGTTACATTGGATTTACTTGAAACTCCTCAAGCTGCGTTGCAAGTACTGCAAGGATGCTATCTTCTTGCCTAGAGAAACCATCCTCCCCATTTCGGTCGAGCCTCAGGGTTCTGGAAATTCATTCATGGGGCTGGACCAGGAATATTGTAAAAAGAAGTGACAATACAGGAAGTGACAATAGAGAAGGTCAGGGATCAAGACCCAAAGAACAAAGTACGAAGACAGGAAATGAAGCTGAGGACAGAGCAGAGAGGGAAAGCTATGAAAACAAACACTAGGAATTCTACAAGACAAAGGCTGGGGAACAGCAAGACTGAAGCCCAACTTCTGTAGCAGCCTCTGCATATAATCCGCAGAGGTGTTTACGAAGCATCGCTACCAGTTCAGGTGGCGGGTCACAGGAAGTGTCTTAGGAACCAACAACCAGGCTTCCTCTGTAAATCTGAATGATTGATCACTAACAAACCCTACAAACCCAACAGAAAATTGGACAATGAACAACTTGTATGCCACATATATACATCTACGTGTGAACAGCTAATTAGTTGTATTTAGTAATCTTTAAGTATGTTTGCGCTTCTTATTTCTAATGGCCCATCCGCCTACCTGTCTTCCTCTCCCAGTCGACATAAAAGAATTGAAATGTGTTCTTCTCTTGTGCCTTTTTAACAGTCTCTCCATAGCAGACTGGGGGGGGTAATTTATCCCCTCACACAAGACTGAAACAAGGATTCTCCACTGGAATAGAGTCTTATAATATATTTCTGTTCACAGGTCATACAAAAAAAATTAACCTGATAACAAGTGGAGTCCTGGGGCGTAGAAATGCAGTGCAGTACACTGCATTCAGAAAGCACCTCACATGCTACTGTCACAATCTGCAAACTGGGCACTTTTGCTGCCGCCAAGTGACCAGGATCATTCACACCTGTCTCTGTGTGCTTGACAGGAAAATGTGAGACCTACCTAAGTTTCTCCGCTACCAGAATTGCCAGGTCATAAACATACAGCTTTGGCCATTAGCTATTATGTTGTCAAAATGTACAACTGTGGAAAATGATCATTTATCCTGTTCCAAAACATCCAATTTAAGCCATTTCACAGTTGTTCTGCTTATGTGTTCGGAGGTTCAAATAAGATAAGTTGTAACTGAGTCTTTAGTATTTTGTATTAGTCTATAGCAGGCCAGTTGTATACTGGCTCTTCCCCAGCCTAATCCTTAACCAACTTTTTTTAAGAGTTGTCTTGCTAACAAGCATGACACAGGTAGGAGGGCTCCCAGCTCTGCTTTAAAAAGAGAGTAGGTAGGCGAACAGCATTGATTTGAGGTCCCTGC
The DNA here is from genome assembly GCA_026777985.1 of Mormyrops attenuatus. Taxonomy (NCBI): domain Eukaryota; kingdom Metazoa; phylum Chordata; class Actinopteri; order Osteoglossiformes; family Mormyridae; genus Mormyrops; species Mormyrops attenuatus. Next base: position 19,142,877 of record JAODKC010000044.1, on the reverse strand, counting down.
CTATTATTTTAGTCTAGACCTAATGATAGAGAACGATTCTGCTTTATTTAGCTGCTGTTACACCCTGTTTTGGTTCATGCTAGTTTTCACTCATTGGCTCTCGGAGCATACAGCAGCGTTCCTGCCCGGTTCCCCGTTCAGAGTCGTGTGCTTCCTGTGGCCACCTCTCACCCACAGATGCTATAACGGTCCGGATGTGAGAACACTCATTCCACCTGGCAATCCGATGTCTTCCGCTGAAGTCTAGATCTTTACAAGGATATAATTATGATCATAAAATAATCACCAACTAAACAACTAACTGCCATCAGGGTTTGATTTCTCAACAGATTCCCTTGACAGATTGAAACCTGCTAAGTGTATTCATTGCTGTGTGGTGGTCTGTCACACCTTAGAAATTCATTTGTTCCTCAGAAATGCAGTAGTTGCTTAGTAACCGTGACTCCATCTGATTCTACCTGCTATACCACATCCCAGTCTCAAAATTCATCTTTCCCAGAAGGATCCTATATATAAGCCTTCTTCTTATATTAATTTCCACCATTATTTTCATCCGACATTGTCATTCTCTCACTAATAGTCACTGACAGGATCTGATTGGAGTGTTGCTGATCTGTTATGGCCAGGGATCACACAGAATGTTTGTACTCGGTTCGATTCCAGTAATGTATGAGTCAGCTACAGTATAAGGCTGACTCATCATGCGTAAACAGTGACTAGTTTGTATATATGTGTGTGTGTGTATGTGTGTGTGTGTGTGTGTGTGTGTATGTGTGTGTGTGTGTGTTTTGTAATGAAACCCTCTTCCAGGTACATTAAAAACTTCAAATGTTCCCATGGAGTTCAAACTAAGAAAATTAAATTTCAAAGGCCCTTAGAGATTTACAGCTGACTCGACACAGGTTGCCCGCAGGGATTTCTGCTGTTTTACAATGAAGTCTGTTCCCCTTTAAGCATGTAGTTTCTCTCAAGTATCTGTCCCCATTCCAAAATCACACATAAATTGTCAAAACATACTAATTACCACCCACCTTGATTAAGTCCTGCACTTTGACTTTGCATCATTCATTCCCTGCGATCGCCTTGTTCTTTCCCTGTGCTACAATACATTTTTGGGGTATACTGTAATGTAGTAAGTTATGTAACACTTGTCCTTAAGTTTTTAAGGGTGTATGAAAAACTAAAAAAGTAAAACAAATAAATAAATAATCTAAGAAAAACTGAAAAAATGCCTGGAGCATTAGAAAGGCTCGCAGACTCTCTTGATACTCATACGTCTTCTGCATTCTTTGGGATACATGAAGACATCCTTTTCTGAAATTTCAGTGCGTTCAAGTTTTCAGTTCAACACCTACTGTGCACTTTAAAAGTAGCCTTTCCAAATTTTGTGCTAGAGAGCCTTGCCTCTCCAGAGTCCCTATTAGTCCAATTGCACATCACTGTTTTCTGTCTCAATCTGAAAATACACACCAAAGACAACTCTAACTCCATAATCTGATTTGTTCAGTTAAGTTCTGTAGTACAGGTGTCCTGCAGAGGGTGCTATGCATTTCCAACATGTGGCTTAGTAGGTTCGGACACTGTCCAAATGACTGGAAGTTTGCTGGCTCAAATCCCAGAGTGATTTCACTGTTGGGCCCTTGTGCAAAACCTTTAAAACCCAATCTGAGCCTGCTTTCTCCAAAAAAATGTTTCTAAATAAATGTAATATTTCTGTTCCGAAATCATAGGAACTTTGCAAACATACTCCCACAGCAACACAATGCTATTTATCAGCCAAAGACAGTAAAACTCTTTCGCCACAATTCACATCATTGATCCAGTAAACTTTGAGTTTGGCTTATTACAGCTTGGGCTTATTAACTTGTGCCACAAGCACCATTCAAGAGTACAACACATTGATTGAATCGGACAGGGCACACAGATAAGAATTAAATATACATGGGACTCAGCATCACTCTGCCACTTGAGAAGTGTGGCCTGAGACGAGTCACTCACGGGGATGAAATGCAACCTTATCCACGACCACAGTCATCCTTGGAAGCTTAATGGGAATTGACAACTGCTGACAGTGAAGAAAACCTCTTGTTTTGCTATCCTTCTTTGTGCTGTTATTTTGTGGACCTATTCTACTTTGGTAATGCAGTGGCGATACCAGTGAGATGACAAAGGGGCATGGAATGGGGTCCTGTCTGTCTATACATCTCTGGGCAGCATAAATGTCAACAGCAGAGGTTAATGAAAAAGGACAGGGATGATTTGGGTTTCAAAAGCCATCAGTCAGAGGTTTTTGCTTGGGAACAGGGGTGGGGATGGGGGGGGGGGTTGACCTTCACCTAGGAAGAGCATAGGGAGAGTAACCTCCCAGAGTAAAAGGTTTATGTTTCTTCTTAATAGAGATGCCAGATATTGTTCCTTATTGACATATGATTTAACTTTCAAATGCAGGAGAGGTAGTAAGATTTAGTTTAAAACTTTAAATTTCGAAGGACCGCGGCTTTATGATTTATTTAGGCCCACTTACCAACTAAATACCAGGTAAAATGACTTACTACACTAATATTTTCATATAGCAATTAAGAGGTCACATTGACTGAATATCAGCACAAGTTGCACCCGTTATGGGCTGGGGGCTTTACACGCCCAATCTAAACACTTGGTTGGTTAATTTCAGGATAAGTCACTTTAAAGGATCATCAGAATAAAAATCTGAGTAAAAGTATATAAAAGTATTGGTATTTGCATAAAAAGCTGGTGGCAACTTTTTATGCAGTTAGTAATCTTATCTGCAATTCTAATCTTGCATTAAATATAACTGGCTGTGCATTTGTGTAATGTAGGAATTAAACTCATAAAGTAGTCTTCAAAGCTTTAATCTCTTTGAATAAGTTTAATTAAGATAGTTCCAAAGAAGTATCCCAACAGGTGGATTCAAAGCCTCCTACCTTATCAAAACAGACGGTGACCGTGAAACCAGAAATAATTATATATTTATACACAAAATCCTTATGTCCAAAAAACATCTAATCTCTCTACAGCTTGTTACATCTCAGCACAATTTGCCTGGACACCATATGCTCCACTTGTCAAGCAATAACTGAGGTGATTGAGAATCGCTCTTCCTTTTCAAATGACAAATGGAAATGGAGAAAGACAATACTCTCATATTGAAAATGCTACTTTTCTTAATAAATCAGTCTGTGGGGGTTCCATTGAGGGTATTTAGTGGGGGGGAAAGCTTACTTTATGCACAACTGTGTAAATCTTCTGTGAAACTTATGAATTTTTAAATGTAACAAATCTGACCTAGCATTTTTTTCCAATATGATGTAGTTATATAAACACCGTATCTATGCATATTTTAAAAGGAAAGCATATAAAACATTACACAAAGTAACTTGTAATTGTTAAACCATTCTGTGCTACAGCTAAGGCTATCAATTAGAAATGTATTTAAAACTCATTTTCTTAACTAAGTTTGACTAAATAGGTGGAATTGTGTGCTATAACTGGCTAAAGCATTTTGTCCTTCTATGCTTTTATTTTACAATTTTACTCTTCTGTACTATAATTTCAAAACTGACAAGTACACTAAATGCATAATTATATTGTGGCCAGGTGGCTCTATTACTCAGCAGGTGGTGCTGGTGACAAGGTTGTAGGTTCGAATCTGGACCATCTGTACAGGTGTTCTTGCAGCTTATGTGAGTGGGTGATCGTAATGATTCCTTACTGCGCGAATATGGTTGACTGTCAGGATCAGTCCATGTCTTGTCCCTTTCTGTCCATTGTTGCCACATTTGGCCTCCAGGGGTCTCTGGCCAACCTGTTCTTTTTGTGTTTAAAACCTTTGATAGTTCCTAATGTGTTCTCTAGCTCTGTGAGCTAGCATGTGGCAGAATGAGCTATGTGTGTGCCTGAGTACTTGTGCTATCCTACTGTTTTTGGTTCAAGGCTGGCTAGTAGCTGAGCTGCTGAGTCACCAAGGCCAGACTCAACTATATTCGATTGTTTAGTTATTAGTTTTGTTTTCCCCTTGTTAATATGCTATTGTTTTTTAGTATAGGTTCTTGTATTTGTATCCTTGTTTCTGGATATCCATACCTGTGTTTAGTTTTGTAGTAATGTCATGTAACCCTTATTCCTAGTTTGAGTCCTACTGTTTGAATCAATAGAGTTTCATAATAACCTTCATCTGTTCCCTTTAGTCCTGAGTCCCTTATGTGTAATTAGTAATTGGCTCACACCTGTTCCTCATCTAGCCTTGTTACTAATACATATACGTGCCTGCCCTTGCCTTGTTTCTCTCTTGGTCATTGTTGATGTTGTAGATGTATGTGCCTTTGTATCCTGCTTGCTACCTTTTTGTGTTAAAGTGTTATTTGCCATGTGGTCTCTGTTTATAATGCTGTAACCCCCTTCCCAGTTGGGTAGTTCTTGTTCTCCTTCTCTTCTGTTTCGGTTCTAGTTAGTTTTGGTTGTCTACCTGCCTTTGTCCAGATCTCTTGTGGATCTTTTTGTTTTCTGACGTTTCTAAGTTTAGTTTATAGTAATACAAAAAGAACCCTTTGTTGTCTGTAAGTTGCACAGGGATCATTATTGACAATGCCCAATCATTATCCGGATGGGGTACAGTCGGCTTGAATGCAGTTAAAAGAACCATGTGACATTGCTGTTTACTATAATAAAATTAATTTATGTTTCCAAGAAATAAAGACTTGCACAGAAGCATTCTCCATCTTTATTGTTCTTGAACCAACAAGTCTCCAGTCCAAATTATGCAATATAATATCAAAACAAGGAATGACAGACAGGTTGAACTGAACATGAGTCATCATATAAGTTTCCTAAGAGAAACAGTGACCCCACCTATCTCTCATCCTGCTGCCATCCCTGCCCCCTACCTGGAAGAGGATGACATTGCAGGCATTGGATTTTACTGGGTGCTGGATCATCCAGAGGGTTGCAGAGCCAAATACCACAGAGCTAATTAATGGTGCATGGTTGGAGCAGATGGTCACTAGTAATTATACTAGTGATTATACAGGTTACTGGTGTCATAGCCTTCTTTTCAGAGGTATTCTACTGTGTTACATGAGCTAAGACCTAATAGCTAATGTAGACCACATGGAATCTCCACCCCTCTGCCACCTGGCATTGTTCTACCTCATCCCCTTGTTGAATATGCCTGTCTGCAAAATGAATGGTTGAAGAAAGTTCAGTAATAAAATCAATGCCCCCCCTCACCATAGAATGCTGCCTTTGTGCTTAGGAGTGATGCTTGAGATGGTTTCATTCACTTGACTGCTTTCTTTAGTCTGTGGTTGTGATAGTTAGGGCTTAGAAATAGCCCTATCAAGACGAATTACCCAACCACGGAAACAGCCCTGCATGCTTTTTATGGCCACTTTTTATGGTTTTATCATTCTTGGGGATGACCAACAAATACTACGAATGCTGTGGCCAATTACTGCTCTGCACAATGATATCATGACAGAAGGGCTGCATTTTAAGGAACATGAGGGTGAAAAGATCCATCTTTTGAATGTGAAGTGGAGTGTAGAAAGCCATGTTACAGCACCTCATAACTTCTCATTGACATGGGGTGGTGTGCACACATATCGACCCTTCAGTGTTTGAAACCAGAGTAATGGGGCATCTCCCATTGCCATGGCACACTTCAATTACTCCAATTTTAGTCAGTTCACCCCATATACAGTATATTTTTGTGGTCCAGCGGCCAGTATCAGCGAGGCCTAATAACCATACCCAATGAGCTTGAATTAGTCAATTTATCTGCGCCATTTGCCCCAGACTAGGTGGCTACAGGGACAAGCTTAGCTGTTTTGGGAAATTCAGGTCCCAATTTTGTGCTTACAATATCAACAGCAGCTAATAAGCTAGGTGCCTGGAGGTTGACATATATCTGGAGGGCATTACCCAAGAGCTGGGACCAGAATGGTTCACCTGTCTCCATACAGCCTTTCTTCTTGGCAAGTAAAGAGTGCAATGGTATGAAACTTCCAGATGCACAACAACTTAAATGGTGGAGACCCATTCTAAGACCCTGGTGTGGTAAGCAAGGGGAATGGGAGACAAGGATCCTGGGAAATAGTCATAATTGGTGAGGTTTATTAATGGGAAAAGAGGTGAAATATACTAAAGGGTCAGCTAGCTTGCAGTCCTCCTCCAATAGTCACATGACCAGAGGGTGCATGTGCACAGGCTTTCTTCCCTTTCCTTCTCTTATGACATTCTCCCCAGTGCAGCTTAATGCTGTCCCCCACTTGAGACAATTAGTGGGCACCAGTTGCATCCCATGCGCCCTCGTTACAGTCAACTATGAAGCAGTGATCATTACAGTAGGCCCACATGCTGCTGATCCGTTGGAATGGCAAATCAGAAAGGCTCAATTAATTTTTTAAAATATTTCTTATATGCTTGAATTAATTCCTATATTATGGAGTTGAATACTGTGTATACACTAGTGCCAGTAGACATTGCATTAAATAATTTACACAGTTCATTGTTTTTGGCATAAAATAGGTGGCCTGATCCCTCAGAATTTCTATGGGCATGCAAACATGTATATTATTTTCAGTGATCCATTTTAAAGAGGTAGAACTTCTGGGTATCACGTTGCCAACATGCCATCTGGTCTAATAACCTACTTAAGACACATGGCAGTTATATTGAAGGGGATATCCAATTGCAGAAGGAGCTGTAGTGGTGCTTTTGGAACCACATTCTCAATAGCTCAGACACCACTGATGAATGTCTGTGTGAGTCCCTGGCCAACAGAATCCTGCTAATGACCTTTTCAATATGTTTTCTTCACCTGTGGGTCTGGCCATTATGTGCTATGATGAGTCACCTGAAACGACATTTTAGAAATCAGCAAGCATGTGGCTTCTTCTCTTGGTTTCTGACTCAGTGCACCGTATTTGATTCATACAGTGTGGAAATTATTGATCATCTCCATAAGAAAGAGAACTGTCACATGACTGTTCATGGAGGAAGTGCCAAAACAAAACTGAGAAGTCTTTGGCATTTTGGTATTTGATTTCCCAGCCCACTCTACGGAAATGCTGGAAAATATCCCTTGATGGGGTAGCTTTGGTTCCCCTCCCATTCTTGTTCGGATGGGCCACGAAATTGACATATTTCTACAGATTTTGAGAAAACTTCTTAGTGGGTCTGCCAAAGCATTTTTAAATCGATCTTTTCACAAAAATTTCCAGAAGGATAGGCATGGTGTGGCCACAGCCATTGCACAAGACACTTCTCCCAAATATACGAGGATCCTTATTTAAAAAAATACTTAAAACAGTATAGTGTTAACAGCAAACCCTCTACAAATTCTCCTAAATCCTCTGCCCTGTCTAGAATTAGGCTTTGACGTGAATGAGGCTGTTCACACAGTGCATCTTAATGAGGCCTGAATCCTACACTCTTTCTTTCTTAATGGTATCTGGCATGTCTCTGCTAGCCAGGGAACCATTCAACAGGGTATATCACAATACTTCCTGTCTTCATTTATCGTAGATCATCGATGGTCCAATTAGTGGCATTGCACCTGATTTCAGGAAGTCCCTGCTTAGTAACGCTTCTTCTTGGATCAAAAACCAAAATTCATAACTGATGATTTGCTCTCCTAACATTCTGTTTGGTAATTTAATCCACAGGTACCCAACCACCATCCCACCACAACACATACATAACCTCCTCGCCAATTATTCTTGTTCCTTTTAAACTTGAAACACCTGCCAAGGAAAAAGGTCACTGAAAACGTGACCAGAGTGTCACCAGGGATGGGGGGTGGGGTGGGGGGTGCTGTAGCAGTGGCCATGGGAGGTCAGCCAGTCTCTCCGCCCGCCTGTCTGACCCATTGTCCAGCCCAATATTTTTATGAAGGGTTAATGTTATTATCACTGTTTGACTTGTCCATCACCACTACGTTAAAGAATAGTGCAGAAATATTTTATTTTGGCTGATAAACTATTGCACCATGAGTGACGGACTATTGGGTGGAGTGGTGGCTCTGAGGCTGGGGATCTGTGCCAGCAATTAGAATGTTGCTGGTTTGAATACTGTTAATGCTGGGAGTGATCCTACTCCATTGTGTCCTTGAGCAAGACCCTTAACCTGCAATTGCTTTGTCCTGGGTATGATATTAATCTACATCCAGCCCTGTAAGGAGGTCCTCCAACTTACAGGGAAAATTTGGGGATTGGTGGCAGAATTGGTACTCCAGCCACTGGAAAAATTCAATCTGTTTCATTTTTACTAGTGTGGTGCTGAGGTATCACCTGCTGCACGGCTGCACTCAGGTTCTCATGCCTGAGGTGGTGTGTCGTGTGGTGGGTGCGGCGACACGCTGTAATCAGTGCACGCTCCTCACCTTCTCCTCCTGAAAGACCATAACAGTGCACACTTCCTCAGTAGCATGAAGGGCACAACTCAGCTACCGCTGATAACCGTCCTCGGTTAATTTTCGCATGGGACCATTTGTATTTTCGGCATTTTAGGGCATTTTGTAGGTGTTACCTAGCTATATCAGAAAGAAAAAATGCCCCTGAGAATCAGCTATACTGGGGTTCTTTTCTACCATACACTGTTATACCTGTCTGGCAAAATCAGAATACTTACCATATGACAGCATTTTGCTTATCAAGCTGACTGAGTATTCCTGCCATATCACTGCCCTTCAGATGAGTAATGTTTCAGTCATATGATGAGTTACTCATGCTTTCCGGAGAAATACAGGTGCACTAAATGCACACACAGACACACACACAACAACCTGTTACGTACGGAAGGAGAATTACTCAATCACACTAATCAGAACAGATTTATATGGAATGTAGTTCCAATTATTATTAATAACACTCTCTGGAAAAAAATTGATTCTGGTCTACAGTTCAGTGGAAGGCAACACACAACACATATGGAGCACAGAAAGTTAAAATGTGAAGCTTGAAATGTCGTGGAAGCACTTTCTGTGAATCCCAGTATTGCTGTTATACTGAAACAACCTGAACTGCAAAGAATCCAGTTGCAACACGTCAGTATAATAATGTAATAACATTATAATGGAACTGCCTTTTAATCCACCAATTGCTCAAAAAAAACGAATTAAAACAAAGCACAAATTAGCCCTTCATGCTCGCCCTACTTATCTAGTACACTATTTAGGCTGGGGCCATCCCAGGTATCAGGCAGGGGAACATCCTAAATGCGGAGCCAATAAATCAGAAATGAGTATTGGGATGAGCTGGACCGCGGCATAAGAGCAAGAAGGCAGCATGGTGACGGACTTTTCACTATAAGGTGAATGACATAGCTATACAAATGCTTTAAAAGCAGGTGTGTCTGGACTTTTGACTGGTACTACAAGTATTTATGTAGTTAACGTTAGCATGACTTGTAACATTTCATGCTTAACTTTTGTGGCAAAAGCTAAGGGGAGCCTCTCTATGCAAAATCCCCGCAGCATGATCATTAGACGCTGACAGGCAGAAGCTCTCCTTCATACGGAGGTCAATGTCTCTGCTGGTCTGGACAGTTTTGTTGAAATTGGCTGGACATGCTGGTTGGTTGTCTTTGGCTATTTAGCTCACTCCAAATGATTTTTATGCTACCTCTTTATCACATATCCCAAATGGGTGATACTGCTCATTATCTGACAAATTTCTACAGTAGTATATTTGCTGAAACAATTCAATTCGAAATAAAGCATCTTGCTTGAACGTTTACCAGTCTCCCTCCAGGGACCCTCGCAAATACAGTTCGTTGAGGCAATTTCATTTCAACCTGTGAATAAAAGTTAAAATCTCACATTGTGAGCTTCCTTTATGACATATTAACATTCTGATGAGATTTGTGTTGCATTTGTGTATTTCTGCTGCACTCAGAACAACTATATATTTGATACAACATAAATGTTTTAATGCTCCATAGTAAAGAGATAAATATATACTTTACACACACACACACATATATATATATGTAATGCTCCGTTAGAGAAATGAAGTTATGCCACCAATAACATTAGATTATTAAGTATCAGATTCACTCCAGAAAATCCCTTTTAACCAAATATATACTGGGTGGAAAGGACAGGACAGATTCAGAATGCTACAAATTTCTGGCTGTAATAATACATTAATTTCCTCTACTATTTGCTACTGGTTAGAAATGGGTTTTGAAGAATAATCAGGGTGTGTTTACATTATGATAAATTCTGTTTTCTCTGATTTGTGGGACAACATAGAGCTCTACTGATATTTGCCTCTTTAACAGATATTTTCAGCTTGTAATTTTCTCGTTACTTGGATGGATATTTACCTGAAAATTTCAAGTTAAGTAATGTGACTTGCAGTACTCCAGAAATACCACTTCCCTGGTCAAAATCATCATCCCTTATTTCCATACCCAAAATGATGTCGGACAAATCAAATCTTCATTGGATAAATCTACATTTCAGTTGTCATTCATTACCTTTACACCTCATGCAAAGCCAAAATGGCTTCCAAACCGAGCAGAGTATTTTTCAATAGACTTATTTTCTGATATTTATTACATAACAGCTGTCACTGGCACTATTTAAAAAAATACATTAAAATCTAAATCTCATGACTCCTGCTTTAGACATAGCCTCTTATCAGACTTCGAACAGCGTTAAAATTTGCTGTCAATAAGCTTTTCGGAAATGAACACGAGAACACAGTGCTGCGCCGTGTCCACTGGGAAATATTAAGTCTGTGGCGGTTGTCAAACGCCCATAATCCCTGCAGAAGATATCAGGCAATTATTAGGCATTTTCAATGTCTGTGTATTTAAAGTACTAGGAGAGAGGAAAAGAACGAGTTGGAAAACGAATGGAATGGATATTCTGTACCCTTGATACATTTGAAAAACAGCTTAAGGAACATGTGATAGCAATAAAGGCTGCCTTCAAAAATTATTATAATAACAATTAGAAACTCCAAAGGAGTATCTTCATTAGCGTGAGGTACTTAAGTTCTGTGGTTTTATTAAGTGCCTTTTTCTTCTTCATCTTTGGGGTCTGATTTGGATGCACTTCAGCTGCTGATTGCTGGCCGTCCACAGGAACGCATCATTGTGTCGTCTTATCTTGTTTATGCAGAGCGTGCTTTCCTTCGTTTATTCCCGTGACAAATTAGAATATATAAGGCGCCACTACAAAAGTTTAATTGCCTTATTTTTCCACGCTTCCATCCTCAGAGTGTCTAGTCGCTTCCACAATTAAACTGTCTTAATTCTTTTATTTTGATTTTTACTCCCTCTCTGCCTTTCATTAGATGCTAAGTGATGGTTCCTCACTGCTGTTTTTATTCTGCTGTTCCTTAATTTCTTCAGCTTGGCTGCTCACTGATCTCACTCCCCGTCATCAATCAGCATCCATGTGACTGGATGTGGGGAGCCTGCTGGCTCATGAGAAGAGCCTCCTGTACAACGACTGCAGGTGCCCTGCCAGCCGTGTGCTGCAAAGGAACAGTGTGCCAGCCTCCTTTCTCATCATTGTCCCTGCTTCCCCAACATAGACATGGTGACATGTTTTTTTTTCTGTGTTACCTACCACAGACATATGTGGATACGAGGCAGTGTGCTCGAATAAAATCTCAGTTAACAACTGTCGCATATACATACGATTTTGGGTAAATTTAAATAAAACGATCAAATTTCAATGTATGTCAAAGTCAGCCAGGGAGAAAGTAAAGCCTGCAATTTCACACAAGAGCCATGTTTTTGCTTGCATGGCTTTGATACTTATCCACCCATTTGTATGTAGATATGTGCAGGACTTGAGTGTCTGCTCAATGAAATACAGCACAAGCAGACGGATATGTCAAAATAAAAGCTGCTCATTGCCCTCTGAATTGTAATCATTTTAAGTGTGTTTTCCCTATGGCATGCTATAAAAAAATATATGTATTATATTCATCCCAGGATCCTAAAGCACTGATCCTAAGAAGATTACAGCGATTCTTAGTAGGCATCCCCATCTAGTCTGCAAATTTAAAGGTTGGATATGAAAAGTACAACAGAGTGTGTGAAAGCGCCATACCTATTGAACCATCCATCCATCTTACCCTGAGCAGTATCACCAGGGGGCCTGGGCTGTAGGTAGCACAGAGCCCAAGGCAGGGGCAAACCCTGGACATGATTCTAGTCCATCAAAGGGTACACACACACGCACACTGACAGACTATGGGCAATTCAGACACACCAGTTTGACTATCACAATGGCTTGGGACTGAGGTAGGAAACAGGGGCACCTGAAGAAAAAGCCAGCACACAAAGTGGGGGTGTAACTAAAATTCCCAAACCCTGGAGGTATGAGGCTTCTGCGTCATCCTCTGCTGAACCAATAGCCTGATAATTATGAATTCACAAATCACAACACCCCCTACAAAAATCCATTAAGAAAGATAACTGTGAACATCAAGCTATATCTTATTTGTATACCAAAAGCCCACCTCAGTTCAAGCAAGTTGAAAGACATTGTTTTCTTGTACATGTAGACTCACCCATAAATTGGGACAAAGAGACATTGCAGTAGTTAAGTAATCTGGAATGAAGAAAACCTTTGATCTCTGCTAATTGGAGGGGGGGGGGGCTACTTAAAAAACAATCCCCCTGACATCACATAGCTGATATTCTTCAGCTACAGATGTCTGTGTATTAGATAGTCAAACCATCTCAAAATGTCTACTGATTATATTTTCTTGTATTCAAATTGAACAACATTTTATCCAGGGTTACCTATGAACCTTAATTCCAAAAGATCAAATGTCACGTAAAATTTATAATTTGCTCATTTGGTAACACTTTACTTACATAATGCATTATAAATACCATCATAATGCTTCATAATGGTCAATATAAGCCATTTTCATGCATTATGAAGGTATTTATTGTGCAATATAGATGAGAGCTTCATAGAGCATTAATAATGCATAATAATCATGGCTATAATGTGTTAAGCCATTTATAAATGTTATCGTGTTTATAATACTCCTTGAATGCGTTATAAAGGTATTATTAATGCATTATACATGGGTACTTTAAGTAAAGTGTTACTTTTACTTTTTGTATGTTTGTTATATACTATAATTGCCTTAATTCTCCTGAACTGAAATGCAATGTCAGTTTCGCGCTGAGTTTATATCAGAATGAACCTTTGTTTGAACATTCAGTGGGTGAACGGCAGCACAAGGGGCATCTCAGAGCGTTTTTCTGTTTTCACATGACTGACAGTGGAGCCCCTCATGATTACTGTTTTACAAAACTACAGAGCAACAAGCAGCGTGGGCCATCAGCAGAGTGACGCCCTCACAGCCCTGCTTATGCATCTGTCACCGGTGTGAGACACCATGTTAGAGGCACAGGACAGGAACCCATAAAAAAGAAAGAGAGAGATCAGATGATTCCTTCACCTGCTGTAGGAAACAGGTCCTCAACAGGAGGCCTCTATGCCTAAAACTCTGAGGTATTTGGGGACCTTAGCAGGGTTCTGAAAGCAGGTACAGCTGCAGAAGTTGGCTTGCCTCATGATTTTGGCTTTGTTTGTTTGTTTGTGTCAGTTGCTAAAACAGGGAGAATATCAGCTAAGAGACAGGAAGTGACATGAATTTTCACGAACGAAGGTCACCTATTCCTGATTATCGACACGAAAGAAGATGCCCACAGCTAACTCAGGTCAGTATGCTTGGGGCTCATTCTGCAGATTCCCTGCTTGGGTGAGTCAAAACGGGAAGATAGGCGAAGGGGGGGGGAATGGAGCAGCAGAAATTCCTGTGCATGTGTTTGTTCCTATACAGTGTGTGGGTTCCGTGTTCCTGATTCCATGTGTTTCTATAAATACCGACTGTACATATAGGGGTGTGTGACTCTCTTTTCTGTTTGTTTTGAGTTCCAAAGTACAGGTAGATGCATAGAAACCAGAAATACAGAGTCGTGTGCTATAAGAAAGATGGTCAGAAAGCCATGGTATTATGATTGACAGAGGAGGACAGAGGCCATGCAGTGTTAACACGGTGGCATTGGTGCTTCATAGGTACATGCTACTAGGTTCCAATCTGGCCCCAGATCAGTCTGTGCTGTGTTCGCATGTTTTCTCTGTGTCCACTTGGAATTCCTCCAGGCACCCTACATTTCCCACAATGCACCGTTTCGATTGATGGTTGCCTCTGAATTCCCCTTGTGTGCGTGGCTGGTGGAGCGAGATTGTCTCTGTGTGTTACAGGCCGAGACATAATGCTACAGCTTCTCTGCTCTGTGTTTTCTGTGTATCAGGCTATATAAATGTAAATTTGGTTCCCCAGTAAAACATTGTGTTTGTTGAATAACTACAGGTCCTGGGGATAGACTAAGGCTGGAGCTGTTGGTGAACTGCAGTATTTTACTGGCCCTGACAATCACTGCAGCATCGCATGGGCCCAGAACTGCCCTTAATTAAGTGAGGATGACACTCCCTGAGCTAGAGGCTCTAAATGTTCCTTGTAGAGAGGACTTGTTTAAAAATACATTAATTGCTAAATCATTCACTGTGCAGGTCATATGAGGAACCCAAAAATATTGTTCTATATTAGACCGTGTAAGAAACTCCTGCAAAATGGGAGATCTAGGTGAAAATCAAAGTTGAAGTCTGAAAAGAATGTCTGAAGACAATGAGGAAACGACAAAATGATAAGCTATCCCAAGTCTATAGTGTTCATCACTCATTAGAGGTGGTGTATGTTCTTCAGGCGAGCTGTCAGGTAACATGAGCTTTTAATACTGGGTGTCCAAGGCGTTTTCAAATTAATGTAATACTGTATATCAGCAACTGTTTGATTGTTACGCCTGCCAATAGCTATTGATAAATAACAAAGATTACTGTCAAGGGTTTAATACTACATATTATCAGGGTCATTGTCTTCTTGGGGTGCAGCTGTTGAAAGGCAATAAAACAAAAAGAGGGGGCATTAAGTACCTGTAACACACGAGGCAGTTTAAATATTTTGGGCAAGTATTTTGCCCAGCCCCCCCCCCATATGCATGTACATTTAGTGTGCTTGTATTTCACTTTAATGTATCATGCTTAAAAATGTTTTGCACAAATGACCCATACATTTATTTCTGGGACAAGCAATGCCATGTTTTATATTATTTCATCAGCATGGGGGTATGAAAAAACTACAAAATTTCCCCACGGGGATCAATAGAGTACTTCTATTTAGTAGTTATGGAAATTTTGTTATGGCTGTCATTTGTATGTGGACCACATCAGTGTGGCATCCATAATATTTTTCATTGTGTCTACTCTTTCTGGGATGTCGACCATCAATCATGAAGTAACGTTGTGGGAGGTGGGGTTTATAGTTGGGGTTAAATTGGGAAGGGTGGGAGGCAGAGGAGTGAAGCTGGATGTGAAGAGCATGTGGGTGAAAGCAGGAAATGAGAAATAAATCGGTAAAGAAGGTGGAACAAGGAGTACCAGTTAATTACCATCTTCAAAAGTGACACAAATTGGTTCTGGGCCACAAAACTCTTAGAACATCGGATCTGCATTGTCTAGGACCGTGTGTGCGCCCTGAAGGTGAATGAATAAAACAACATGTGCATACTAGGAGGCATTTCACATGCTGTCAGCAAGTCGTTAATAAGGCAAGTAAACCTGAAAAAGCGTACGAGCATTTGCACCATTCGTGTTGCTGCTGAGTGGCAGGATGCCTAATGAATGTGAGTCATAGTGAATAAATTATCCTGAATAAGGAGATCTGCTTTGTCGCCAGATGCTGAATTCGCTTCACTTAGAAATTAGTGCAATGGAACTGGGAAAGGTTCAGTATGATATACCCCCTGACAAGTAAAGAATATATGTCCTGCTTAAACAAACAGAAATTATCCTATCTGACACATGCTTATTTGTTCTGTTCTACAAGCGTTGGGTATAATTGTTTTGAGTAAATAATTAATGTTTTAAGATAAATACCTACATCGATCTGTTTTCCAACCACTTAGCCAGTGCAGGGGGATGGAAGAAGCTGATTCTGGGTAGCTCAGGAACACCTTTCAATGAAATTTTAGTCAATCACAAGGACTACTTCACCAAACTGCATGTCTTTAGACAGTGAGAATCCTAAAGTAAATCCACAAAACAAGGGCCAGGGATAGGATTCCAACCCAAAACCTTGAGGGTGAGAGGCAATAGTGCTCCTGCATTAGCATACCACCATTGAATGCCTTTGGCTTTAGCTATAAATTACTGATAATTTTATATTAACTTTGTATTAATATTTACTACAGAAATATTACATGTGTTTGATATAATGACAGAATTTGATTTTTGGAGTATACAGTAGTTTTGTACTATTCCATTGAATGCAGTGCAATCTGAAAAATTGAAAGTACAGTTTTTTGCAAAGGAAAGGGGGATTTTAGATCACTGAGGATTAGGTTGAAATATTTGGAATGCACTGATTGTGAAAAACATAGTAGTGTGTTCTACAAGTCTTAAAATGACCTCAAATGCTGGTAAATGTTTCAGTCCATCATGTCACTATGGTCAGTATTACACTCCTGACATTCACCAGTTGGACAACTTCACTGTTTGCTTTTTTCCTAGATGTTCCCATGTCTATATTTGTCACTGTGACTCTCTTTAAGTTGATGGCAAATTACAATAGGACACAGTTCGAAGATCCCCCAAAAATCAAAAGGAAACAAAAAAGACTATTTCATGTGACAACCTCGTGATAAGCAGTTATTTTAAATTTACTCAAACTGGGTCAAATCAATAACTAGTTCAATTCACTGTAAATATCGCCCTTTTGAAGTCACAGTTATCTTAGCAGTAATTTCTTGAAGCGTCTTGTGTCTCGATAGTTTATAGTCTCTAAAAGCCCATCTCTGTGGCACTGAGGAGTTCTCAGTTGCTATCTGTCCAGCTAAGTGGCTGTTTTCTCAAGGCAGATGGATTTATCAGCAGCACTGTCAGTGTATGTGTGTGTCCCAAAAAGAATATCACAGTGAAGCCCCCTACTCAACAGAACAGGAATAATATATTTTCCCCACCATTTATGTCCTTCCATGTCGGTAACAAAATGTTTGAAATGAAAGCCCTCTCATATTGTTGGATCATGAGAAAATGTAAATTGCTGAAGCACAGGGACAGAGTAACTAGAGGAATTTTGAATATTACCAAGCCACACTTTCATCAAACACATTAAAAATGTATTATTAATCGGCTCTCTTCTCTGGATAGCCAGCAGTAGAATAGAAATAAGACAGTTACACAAAGTTCCTCATGTATCTAGTTTCACACATGCAAAGTCACAACAAGAAGCAGTTGAGATCTTCTCTGCAACATGTACTCAGATACTTTCATCAGAAGATGACAGTACTTCAACCCAGCTGAGTCTCTTATGATAAACTGCTGTATAAACTGTGATGAAAGTGCAAAACAATATGCTTGAATTTACTTCTTGAAGGAAGGAAATGGCATCAGAAATCTGTAGCTTATTTCAGTATGAACAAGAACTCTGCATTCATTTTTGCTGTTTCAAGCTTCGCATGAAAACGGTGTAATTTTGGAACTGCTTTGACAACCTCTGAAAGAAAATCTTTATGAGAATTTGAAAATGATTTCATCTGGCTATTAATCCATCAGTAGAAATATGTTGCGGTTGAGATTATTGTCTCTATGTCCATTTGTCTCGCTTTACTGACTGTCAAGAGACACAGATGACTTGGTCCCTATTCCCTCCGCAAGACCAAAACTGTGACAGAAGACAAAAGCTTTACTGTGTGAACTTGTTAGGCTTTGCATTGGTAACCAGCAGATTCAGTTTTTCTGTTGTTTTCAATTTTATTTCAAAAAGGAAGCAAATATTAAAAGCATTTTATTTCTCTGCTACCAATTTTGGAATGTTCCTTCAGTAAGTGCATAAATGGAAAAATACAATACATACTCTATTGGGCATTCCAATTTTGCCATTTCCATTAAATGAACATAGAATTTATTATTGTTATGACAAAGTAAGTCAGTCAGGAATAAGCTGTGAGCAACTAAGGTTGCCCATAAATTGCAATGTGACCCTCAATATAATGAAATTTAAGCTAAGTTTTTGCCTCATAGAAAAGCAGTCTCAGTGCTGAGGTCAGATTCCAGCGTGCTCTACATTTTAATTTGTGAAATGTTAACATTAACAAAAACACATGCATCCCACACATTTATTGTTTCTGCAGTCTCTTTGCGTTACATCTGTAGCTCTTAGCACCAGGAGAAAAAAATAATAAACAATTAAATTCATTCTATATTTCAGGAGTAGTTTTATGTGGCTTTCCTGGCATTTCCAAGCCTATTTGCTTCCATAGGTTAATTGTAATCTACTCAGAGTTGTGAAGATATAGTAAGTGACCTATGAACCCTTTCACAATGTTTCACGCTGAAAGGCAGAGCGATTGGAATGGGGTGTTAATTGACATTTAGATGTCAGTAGAGTAATTTCGAGATCACATTAAACAGAGCTTATGTTACACACCTGTGATTAAAAAGTAATCATAATCACATTGGGCCTGTAGTAACAGAGTATACAACTACTACTCAGATGTACATTTTATTTTTTGTCCTGTAAGCAAGGCAGACAGCACGGTTGAAGAACTATTTATATTTGTCTAAAAAAAGACTACTAATCTTGCTCCATATTGTATAATTCATCTACAGGAATTTGCACTGAATTGCAAAGTTGTCATTTTGCATCAGGAACAGATTTCAATAAGTTACCTGTACATGTTCCAAAAAAAAACCTACTGAAGTCTAAAGTGCAATTTAAAAAAAACAAGAGCGCTGAATCCAAAAATAGTTATTACAATAATAACTTTGGCTTGTGTCATTCATATTTTAAAATCTGTTATGGTGTATAGCAGTTTCAAATGATTCTGTCAGAATTTCTAGCTTGCCATTATATGAGAGAGATGTGAAAGTCCCTGAAGACAAAGTCTGACAACTAATGGATTCTAAAAAAGATCTTAAAACTAAATCCATCTGAAGAGACAAGATTTATGTATTTAATGGCACATTACTGAGCCACAACAACACTCTGAGACACTTCTTTGTATTCCCGAATAGACAAAAGCATAGACAAATGCATTCTTGTACTTGCTCACTGCTGCTTCTGACCCTGACCAATCACTAACATCCACATTCGACCAGTATTCAGATGCATTTGAGTGGATTAGATCGACCTCCTGGTGAGATCAGCCTTCTATCACTCTCTTGAAGCACTGAATCCCTTAAGCTCATCATCAGTGTCAACATTATTTTGTGGAGGAAAGATGCAATCGCCTGAAAACCCGGGGCTAGCAGAATGCATTCATGCTGGGTTCACTGGTGTCCGCACGCAAGTCACTTTCTGTGTCACTAGCAGTTTCAGCAGCACCTCCTTACCGAATGACGAGCATTAATGACCACTCATTGGCTCACAGTGCATGTCCCTTGGCTACATTAAGTGGATAAGTGTGAGAATGAGACCAAGAGATGCCTGTGAAGCTTTGCATACATTTACTTAATTCTTTTCTTCGGTCATATGTGCAAGTCACCGTGAGTCACATAGGTTGTAAGTTGGAGACTACTATATATTTCAGAGTGCTTTATGGAATGTTACACCAGCTCTTTATATTCTGCTATGTTAAAGCTATTTTTCTCTACCAGTACCTGTGTGTTTGAGTTCCTAGTGTCACTTGATAATATCGGTATGTGACTCATTTTTCTTCCTGATTTCTTTTCTCCACACTGATTTTCTGGATTCAAGTCTTGGCCCTCTGATAGCATTCTGCTTTATGTTTAAATAGCCACTGTGAACTTTGAAAGCAAATGCACTTGTTGTTCGTCACAAGAAATGAATATATTTTGTAAAGGGCATACAGTGATTAGCATTGTGGCCTCCAAGGCTCCTCTCACCAGCTAAGTGTGTTGAGTTAATATGTTCTGTACATGTTTGTACAGGGCTCATCCCATGGTCTACAAAAAATATGGTGTCTTTAAAGTGCTGATGCGTGCTAATATATGGACTGGAATCATGCCAGGAGTGTCAGCAGCTCTGGATAAACCATAGGAAAAATGCATTGGTTTGTGGATGGTTCCAACAAATCTGTTTCTAACTTCAAAGGAAATGATGTGCTAAAATGTTAATTAGCTGAAGTAAATGTCCTCATCATGAGTGTCTGCATGGATGGTGCACATGTAGCACAGATTTTGGGTCTAGCAGACTTTTTGTGCATTGGTGTGCATCAACTGCATGACTGCAAGGATTTGGTAGTGCACTACTAGATGTTTCCAGTAGGTGGAATCTGCTGACCTGATGAAAAATTATTACTTTATACTTACAGGACCATGACCGTATACGAACACTGACAAATGTAGTATATATGCAAAAGTTTCCACCCTCAACCAACTTGATATTGTCACGGTGCATGGGGCACGGACTAGGGCAGGACTCGAGGAATCGGGGAACATGGGGTTTAATTCAGAGTGAAGACAAGCAGGACCACGGAACAGACAGAGAACAGGCAGGAAATGCGCAATGACGTTATTGACCGGACTGGGGAAATATACTCTAATGCGGACTTAAATATATCAGACTAATTAACAACAATGAGAAAGAGCTGGTAACACGGGGATTTCACATGAGGTAATGAGGGGGGCGTGGCACACAGGAGGATCGGCACGAGCAGGACATGAGAGATATAGGGTCTTAACTGAGCTGGCATGGTAAAAATTAGGTCACAGTGCAAAATGGTTGAGAACCACTGCTGTAAAATTTACAGGTAAACCGTAATTATTCCTAGGGCTACTATAAAGATTACAGACCATGAACGTTTCATAGTTGAACTGTGAGCTCCTGTTTTACTTTGACATTGCTGGTCACCTCTTCTAGTGATTAATAATTCTGATAGTGAAGTTTACTTCTCCACTGTAGATTTCACATTAGAACCACGAAAAGCGTGTCAATTCACTGTAAAAATTCATGGTCAAACTCTGAAAGTGCATAATAAAACTGTCAAACAAGTTTGCAGTTTTTACTATGAAATTCCACTGTGCATTTTTTCCTGGGCTGTGTCTCCACCTCACTGCTGTCACATATAAAGCAATCTCCTGCCATTCCTCTTCCCTTTGGCATGCCCTGTCTAGACAAAAGTATTGACCTTTCCACAATGGACACATCAGTGGCAACCCTCAGCACAAGATCAGAGATGAGATGTAAAGCGTTCATTTGTCTTGCAGAGGAATACCAGGCTCGTTTGCCTTCAATGGCCTTGCAATTTTTTTTTAAAAGTCTTTGGAAGTGTATTGATTTACCCATTCAGTTTATTAATGGTGCTTTGAGTTGGAAGGAGAGGACCTGAGGGTGAGGGAATGAAGCATGAGTAGTTAGCATTAACTACACAATGGCTTAATGAAGCTCCATTGAGACGTGGTCATTGATGAAGAGAGCAGATCGATAGCCTGTTGGGTTAATGAGTAGAAGGACCATCTAGAGCCATAAAGCTGCAGTGTAGGACCTTGTCTTCATGGAGATCTCCTTAGCTATAAAATCCAAGGCTGCAAAATTCTACCCCCCCGCCCCCCCCCCCCCAAAAAAAAAAGTATGTTAAGTCGGCAGCACTCGTTGATGCAGGATTTGAACGAAAGCTATCACGTTTACTCACAATTAGTGACTAAATTTTATAGCTAGGGACATCACTGCAACTTGTCATTTTTTTTAACCGTCATTGTGTATCACATGAAACACCAGGAGAGGTGTGTAGGGTTGGGTATTGAGAACTGGTTACAAATTAGATATCGTTCTAAATTTTTAAGAACCAGTAATTTGATAAAACATTTGAATTATGGTTCCACACATCGATTCTTACATATACATTTTTAATCAACTATGTAAGAGTTAATTCTCAAACACTCTGCACGCACGTTTCTACTTGAATTTTTCTTCATGTTTACAAACTGAAAACGCATTTATTATTAGAACTAAAATTTAGACTTGGGCAATAAAATGGCAGCACAGCATATTGCGATATTTCCTTTCGGTGAAACTATACCTTGGGGGATTTCAAAATACCGGAATAGTGTTGCTATTTAAAATACAATCAAAACGTTGTATACCTAAGTGTAATGTCTGGATGGTATCAAAAATTAGACATTGCCTACTACTATTAAATATTTTGGTTATATATGTTCCAAGCCACCATCTTTGACTTAATTCAAAAATATCCCATTGCTAAGACATTAGTTCAGAAATTTCCTACTACTAAACCCAAAGGTCAGTCTTTATGTTCAAAGGTGTAAGCCAAATGTGTGATATCAATGGATTAAGTGGGTATTAAACATTTTTAAATGTAGGACTGTGGAGGGAAAGTATATAGATATTCATTCAGCCATAGTTCATCAATTTAGCCTTATGTAACTCCTGATATTAAGCTGTGTTATGGATAAAGCCTGATTTATTTGCTGTTTATTGAAAACTGGGTCTGCTTATCATCCAGTTTCGGCAGATTAGAAAGTGAAGTATTACTGACATCAGTGGCAAACTGACATCCAAGATTCAGAGTGTCTTTAACATTATTTGTTTTATCTTGAAACACCCTGTTACTGTTTTAACAAAAAATGGAAATGACATAAGGAGCACCAGAACACAAGATGTAAATAAAAAACTGTTCTTTATGCTTTGCCTGGTAAAATAAATGAATGAATGAATGACATAACAGTTTCATGTAACCTCTGCTTAACTTTATAAAGAGAATAAATGCAGTTTATTGTTGAAACATTTTGATAATTTTTTGCATAATATAATTGGAACCAAGAATTGATAAGAACTGGATTTGATGAGTAGAAACAGAATCAGATTGAGAATCAATAAAATCTCTCACATGGCCCTTTTATTGACAATGAAACAAGCTTTGGTGTTTATGTTAGAAAAACCACCATTTAACCTTCTGGGGTGAGTTTCCCGAAGTCTTCTTAACGCTACGTCGTTCGTAAGTTCTGTGTTAAAAGATAGAACTAACGAACGACGTATCGTTA
>JAODKC010000044.1:19099639-19119688 GCA_026777985.1 Mormyrops attenuatus | reverse complement strand
AACGCTACGTCGTTCGTAAGTTCTGTGTTAAAAGATAGAACTAACGAACGACGTATCGTTAAGAAGCCTTCGAGAAACTCACCCCCGATTTTTTCTCTCTACTTCACTATTTCACTCTGGGACCTTTTCTTTCAAAATAAAACAATCACATTGTTATTTTTGTAAATTGTATGTTTATTGCCAAAGGATTTATCAGTAATACAGTTAACAAGGATAAAATATGAATCTGTTGCGTTTCATGTTGATTTAAGTGGTGCGCATAAATTTTGTGCTGGTGCTCCTAAACTTTTCAGTGAGGGGCACCAGTGCCGCTACTGGCAGAAGTTAGTCTGGAGCCATAAATGGTGGATAATTTTGATGATGATCACAGGAGTAATGTGTCACGACACACAGGGCATCAAGCCCTGTTTCATATGGAGACACGTACTGTATGCCTGTTAGAATGCCCATGCAGTTCGCTGTCAACTGTTGAAAGAGCCTAAAATGGTCAGGCAAGTGTCAGAACTGGACGTTGGAGTAATGGATGTAGAGCGTTTGGTCTGATAAATCTCATTTCCTGTTGCATCATGTGGACAGCTGGGTATGTGTCAAGCATCTTTGGGATGCATTGGAGCAACAAGTCCAATCCACGGCTACATAGCCCCATACAGCAGGGCTACATGCAGTGTGTCTTGAAACATTACTCCTGTGTCATGATCATCATCAAAATTATCTGCCATTTGTTTTGACTGTGGTTTTACTTGTATGGACTCATTCTTCAAACAACTACTGGAACATCTTAATTTGATCTACATAAATTGTATGAGGTTGCTAGTATTAAATGTAAATCATATCAACTGATAATTTTTAATCACAAAATGAGTGATTTGCAGATTTTCTTGCAGTAGCTCCTCCTAAGTCTACCTTTATGACTATGACACCAATTTCTTTGTTACACAAGAAGCAATTTATTGAAGATCTTATTTATGCTAGTATTTCTCGCAGAAATTCCAAGAATATATAGTCCTACATTCAATGTTTATATAGTATTTATTTAATACTAAATTGATTTATGCATGTATGTTGTTATGCTTTTTATGTCACAAAGGAAGCAGATATTAAATTTTGTCCAATGTGTGTAATCCATTTGGAAAATGACAAATAAAAAATTGCAATCCTTGATGACTTATTTGGGGAATATTCAGTGTATATTTTACCATTTCACCCCTATTTACAGTCAGTGTTGCAGTAATACAGACAGCAAGCAGTTCTTGCGGGGGTGGCATTATGTGCACTGACCTGCTTAGGAAGGTGTTGAGACAGACACTTTCCTTTCAGGGAGAAGTGCAGATATGAGGGTCATGAAGGGTCATGTTAAAATGCTGACATTGTGCCTTTTCCTTGGGGTGGTATGTGCTGTTGCCGGTTTTCTTTACTCTATACTGCTCAGCAACCACTTCGCTTTGAGGATTCCTGTGGCGGCCTGAATGCAATCAGTGGGGTACACTACACTTCATCTTGATTTTTCATCCACTCTTTGCAGAGAGGTGGGTCGACTTAAGTCTCTCATACTGTAACTGGGAAAAAAAACAGTTCACAGTTGACTGTAATGACTTGTTATTCTTCGAAGGACTACCCTCACCAACACACAGACTTCATGAAATTCTGAAGAGCATAGACAATGTTCAAGAACCCTTCAAAGGAATATCCCATAGCAACTGGAACATTTCCTTCACTGTGTTAGGAATGCTCCATTGCTTCAACAGCTTCAATTTTACTGGGCTACTGAGTAGTTTCAATGCTGTCTCCCTAGGAACCAGTGTATTCCTGCATATTGGCGACCTAATTTTGAAACGTTTACAGTTATCTCTGCTCAGTGGGTTAAATATCAACATGTGGTGCCTCTTGCATGTTAAAGGATGTACTGCAGTTAATCTGTAGAAGGGAGCCGAAAGGGAGCCACACTGAATCGAACTGGAATCAGTGATTTTCTGCCAGTGATGCTGTCTCAAATACCAAAACAAGCTGGGTCTCCCGTCAGGCATCCTAGTGATTACAGATTAGTACCTGATCCCCACACCATCAGGTAGCTTTATTCTGAATCCTTATGGTGTTCATGTTCACCGCTATCACATACACCTTGGTTCAATGTAACCCCTAAATATAAAAATCCTATTTCTGGCATCTAAAGGAAAGCCTCTTTATGGGATCCAACACAGGACGCTGATATCTTTTTAAATTGAGTCAAAATTTGTTTCGGTCACATTACATACACATACTTGCATACACATACTTACATACACACATAGACAAAAGGTGTAGGTTGAAGCTTCAGCTTATTATACCTCCCCTTTTGCATAACATTTTCTAACTGGTAACCCTTTCACTATTACTTTCCACAAAACAAAACACAACCAAAGTCAAAACATTTTCTCACACAATGATGATTAGTTTTATGATTCTTTACCACCTTATTTTTGAACATTTAAAATACACAACAATACACAACAGTACAAAGTTTCAAATGTTTCACACACTCTAAAGTTGAGGATTCTGTACCACCTTATTTTTGAACATTTAAAATACACAACAGTACAAAGTTTCAAATGTTTCACACACTCCAAAGTTGAGGATTCTTTACCACCTTATTTTTAAACATTTTTTTTAATTTGCAGAGCAAACTGCACGTTCTTAATTCCTTATCGCAACTATTCCACAAGTTTACCCCACTGACCGATACGCATCTATTTCTTTATAATTGTCCATACGGTTGTTTTTTTAAACACACTGCGTTCAATTGATATTTGCTCTCTCTAATTTCAAAAAAAGAAAATTATTTTGTGCTTTGTACATCATTTGTCTAGTATATAAATCAACTAAGTCACAAAATTTTTAAGTATATCATTTAATACATAGTGCATTGGTTGGTTCATAATAATCTTATCTATTTACAATTCTATGATATCTTTTGGATCACCGTTTGTCTGCTTCCTCTGACACTGAGGGGTACAGCTGATAGTTCACTTGCTTGAATATGTATATAAAATAAACACAAAAATTTTCCCAGTGCTGTGAAGAAAACATTTTATCAGCACAATGTAGTTTAGCCAGTATGAACTTACCAGAACAGAAAACCAAGATATGATCTACAAACAGTTAACTGAAAAAATGCGTACATGAGATGATTTGTTTTGCTGTATTACACTTATTGTTTAATCTCTTCATCTTACAATCATTTATCCAGTATGTGAGGCTAGAGACTGCCCAGGAAACACAGGGCACAAGCTGGCACAATGAAGCCTTACACATTTTTTGCAATACTCTTTTATGGCATACATGTGTATCAAAAGCAGTCACATTTAGCAGGTTTAATCAGTGGTAACTGGGATTAACTGGCACAAATCAAAATCCAAGAATCGCAAAGCTCAGAAACCATCTGGAACAAAACATCTACCAAACCACAATACATAAGCAGAGTCTGAAGACAGATGAATATCATGAAACCAGCATTAGTCACACTGTTCAGTAATGAACAAGCTGAATACTTCCAAACGATTTACGGCAGAGATGTCCTTATATTACCCTTAGTCTAGACAGGGCACATGCAACAGATGTGTGTAATATTCAAACGAGGCAGGACATACTCTGCTTCTTGTTGGTAGAGTGGATTGATGCCTGTGTTCCTCTTATTCTCAATGCTCTATATGAACATTAGCCAAGTTGGGGAAGGCTGATTGCTGATATCAAGTAAATAGTCCTTCCTCCTCTGGTAAGTTGCATCACTTGTTGCAGGTGACAGACAACATAGGCCAACAAACGCCTCCCATATCTGATGTGGTTTTCTCCATCCCTGTATGAGATCTTTATGAGACCCCTTTATGAGGTGTGTAACAACGTATTATGTAATAACGCCACATTATGTAATAAGTAACAAATTTTTATGACATAATGCAGTGTTATTACATAATGTGCTGTCACACACTGTGTAGCAACACATTAAGTAATAACACCGCGTTATGCAATAACTCGACAAAATGTAACAAATTTTCGCTAGATAAATTTAGGTAAATTTTCAGAGGTGCTTTGTGAAGCTAAGTAGTTCATTTTATTATAGGTTAATGTTGCAATAGAAATTTATAATGTAGGCTATAAATTTGTTACATTTTTGAGTTATTACATAATGCGGTGGGAGACAGGATGATGCAACTAATTACACCCCTATGGTATGATTAATCAGCCTTTCTTGATTGGGAGAAAAGGCAGGGATGATTATAATGCGGTTGGAGAATGAGAACCTCTTTCTTTTACATTCAATCTATAGAAAAATGAGACATCACAGATGAGAAAGATGGTAAAGTCTAATTACAAAATTAAACTTCTTAAACAAAATTTGTACCCACTAATACATCTGTAATTATTATTTTTCATTATTATTATTACAGATACGTAAGTATTTAATTGTCTCATCAGCCCCAGTCCGGTCATTGACGTCGCTGCTCCTGTTTGCCCTCGTCCTTCCCTATACTAGCCTTCTTGGTTTGACCCCTAGCAGTCTCATTTGTTTCCATGTCCCTGTTTGAATCCCTTTTCGTTTGGCAAATGCCTGCCGTCAAGTCCTTCCTCATGCATGTCATGACACCTACAGTACATTGCACAAAGCACTGTTTGATAAAAAAAAAAATATTTTTTTGCTTGTCAGGAATATTTGTGGATTTTTGTTATCAATTTGCCTAATGAAAAATAAGCTTTTACTTTCGATTGGACCCATTTATTAAATAAAAGTGACCTCTCTTTATCGTGCATTTTTGTATAAAAGTCAAGACTATGCAAAGAGCCCTGTTGACTTATTTGTTTATGTCAGCTGCAATGGGGAACTATACTTGCAAAACAATGGCAACTTACTCCATAATTGCTCTCCTTTACAGGTCATCTGTTTCATGAAAATTTGGGTCATAAATACCCCTGCTGAAATCTGGCATTTGTGGTTCAGTATTAATGCTCTTTCGCTGACTTGTCCCAAATGTACCCATTTCATTCCGTTCCGCTCATCCATCATGTATTTGTGCTTTTAATTCACTAGTAATTTGTGGAAATTATTTTCCTTCCTGACCTTGTCATGCTCATTACCTTCCCTAAATACATTTGTCAATTAACAGGGTACATAGTTTGACTGATATATTCAATCCACTAACATTCCCTTTTGCATGAAAGCAAATATGTTCTTAATTGCCAATTATTTAAGGATTTTCTCTTACTGAGATACATTTTAGCGAGATATTCACAGGATGTGATGATGAGAGGTGTGTTCGGTTATCAAGTAAATATGATTTCTCAGATCAGTTTTGGGTCATAACTAATTTTGTGTGCTTTTCGGATTTTCCATTTCCACACATTTTACTTCTAGGCTTGTGAGAGAATGTTTTAAAACATGAAACTGTTTTCTCAGTCAAAAGTCTATTTGATATAACAGTAATATCAATGCTTCCTTGCATATTCCGGCACTTTATTTATGGTGGTTAGGGAATCGGGGACCCTATTCCAGGAGGCCCTGCCCTGTTTTAGAATTATATATTAATTAGGGATTCATTTGCACCTAACACACTTGGTGATGTGACTAATTATCCAAGGAATGATCTCGGTCAAATCATTATGAGGTGAAGGAGTGCAAAAAACCTCATAGCAGAATTTCAGCTGCAAAAAGAAACTCATGAAATGTGTCTGCTGTGAATGTGGATCCCCCTCACCATCTCCGTCTCATTTTCACTTTGCAAAAAATGAGTGAATTCAAGGTTCTGAGCTGAAAAAGAGAATGAGCCAATCAGTATAATAATTTCATAGAGGTGGTTTTCAATTCTCTAATGTAGTGATGCTTGATTTCCCTTGATATCGAGAGATTTCAAATATTTTTGGCTGCACAATGAAGCCTAAACGGCATCATACTGTAGTCACAAATGCAATCGCCAATCCTCCAGTGCCACATCTAATAAACCATTTCATATATAATTAAATCCACCTGAGTGTCAGCTGGCCACCTGAACTTACAAATGCAGTGTCAGATGTTGGGTGCATCACAGGCATATGGAGCTGTCTGATGATGAAAACATCACGCTCCTTCTTACTGTACCACACACTGGTGTCATGCAGTCTTACTACGGCCGAGTTAAGAGTGTCTTTCATTCTGCTGCAGGCTGTAGGTCTCAGACCACCTCATTTTTTCATGGCTTCTAACCATGCAAGTAGCAAGGTTTTTAATTTTCTTGGCACATTTGGAGTTACTGTCAGTTAAAAATAAAATCTGTATGCAAAAAAATACAAAAAACTCATGGACGGGAGTTGCACAGACAGCATGGAGGTTAGTGGGTTGTCTGTGGAGGAAGAACAAAGGAATTTTTAAATCTTGAAAACTGAACGGAGCATATAGGTCATCATGGCATCTCAGTAGAGAAGCATTAAGAAAAAGATGAGAAAATGATTACATTAGATTTTTTCTTGTTTTTTTTTTTTTTATTTAACTCACCAGTAAGTAATTGGTCTTTGCGTGCAAATTATTTACTCCTATTCTGCTCAAATAGCTGTATCCCAGTGTGATACAGCCCTGGGAATTCATTCTGGGTTAAGCTTGCACAATGAAAAATCATGAGAAATGACCAGAAATAACATTTGAAATGGTTACTGAAACCCTCTCAGCCACCATAAAGGAAGATGTTTTGCTATTTATTTAGATCTATTTATTTAGTGTGCATTAAGTTTTAGGTAAGTATTTCCCCATCAGACTAAACTTGCCTGTTCAGGTCAAAAATGTATGTCATTTGGTGTACTAAGCATGAATTATGAAGATACCAGCACTGATCTTTGCAAAGGTGTTCATTGTTTGGCCAAAATCACATTTACTATAGAAATTATGAAACTGGGTTTACTAAGATTTAGTTGATCAATGTTACATTCCGTAATAATATTAGTTTTCAAATATCTTCAGAAGAAAAATAATTTAAATTGAATGGAAGCAACAACAACATGTTTAAGTGTCATGAACGAGGGGCATGGAACGGGGAAACAGGTACAGGAGTCGAGATGTCGGGTGAACACGGGGTTTAATTTGGATAAAACCGCTCAGGAACATACAAAGACGTCACATCACAACATTAATGACCGGACTGGGGAAACGTACTCTAACCCGGACTTAAATATACAGAACTAATGAAACACAACTAGAAACAGCTGATGACACGGGGATTCTACACAAGGTAGTGGGGGGCATGGCACACAGGAGGATTGGCACGAGCAGGGCATGACATTAAGACGTGGTCTGTTACATGAAGTCTAATACATAGTTTTCAAATCTGGCAGAACTATGGCCATCCTCCATGGTATGTCTGCTTTTACTGTAGCTGGTTCCAGTTCTGTAGTGGCCCACACCTGCAATCAATCTGTTATTATATTGAGGCTCAGCCTGGTCAATGCTTCTTTGCTTAGTCTTGGGCTTTTGTCAAGTTTGTGCGCTTAGGCTTGCGAGTGGTGCCCAGGCTCTTTTCTTTCTTTCCTTATTTAGATGAGTTCTATTGTTTCTCGTTTGACCTCTGGGTTGATACTAGTTACATCACCTAGCCTGCTTTCCATGATCCTTCCGGCTTGCCTGAGCCCGCTTTGATCTCTGATCCTGTCCTTTGTTAACTCCTGTGCACATCCAGCCCAGCCGTCTCATCTGCGTATCTAACAGCCAGTGGCCCCGATCCGGTCAGCACCGAGCGCTCAGTGACCAGCCTGGCAGGGAGGAAGGCCTGACAGGCAGAAGGCCTGGCACCACATCCTGGCATGGAGCTTGGGGCATTTCCATTCGCTGCGGTCAGTGTTGCTTTTTTACGATTCCGTTCCATCCCATGGCCGTGACGAAAACCGGAGCCTTGTGCAAAGAGATTGATGTGACGGAGTCTCGAGCAAAGCTGCCTGCTCAGCCTACATAGCATTCTGAGCTGGTCTTCTGGTTCAGCGCCCAGTCACATGGACCTTGCTGAATCCCACAATCAAGAAAGCTGCTCAGATTTGAAAGCTGAATTTCTACTCTTAACTAATGTCTGAAAAAAGCAGTGTGGTGAATAAATGTTAGTACGTGTTTAACAGCTATGTTTTATGATTGTTACTTATTATTATTACTTCCTTCAGCAGTATTATTACAGTAGAAATAGGTCTATTCCTTTCTGATAGTGGCCATTTTTGGAATCTTTTACAGTCCAAAGTAGCAAAATGATTTGCTGCTCTCTTTAACTATTCAATTTATGAACAAATAAATGCAAACTTTCACCACTGACCTTAACCCCCAAACTTTTATTGTTTTCAGTCTGTAGTGCTGCAAGCGTTCTATGCTATACAAGGCAAGCAGTGTAGGCAATCCAGTTGAGTTGAACTCATATATAGATATAAAATCCCTTCCTATTTTACCAGGGGTAACGAAAATAAGTGCACCAAATTCATTACTAATAAAATGGCATTGTATTTTACCAACCCATTTGTGGTAAAATGGCTGTGTATTTTGTAGTTATTCTCTGTATGATCATTCTTCCCTGAACACATGGATTTTTCATAGTGGCGCACTAAAGTCGTATTCATGCTTGATTTCCCCAGTGTTATGAATGCATTTCAAATTACTTCTCAGCACTGCAAATATTTAAACACCAGTTCTGTTGCTCTAATCATGTAACCTGAATGCAATCATCAAAATTAAATATTATTCTAGCTAACAAAAACATGTTTAATCCACCTGAAATTGTAAATGCATTTGCAAGGGATGAGTGAAAATTAATGCTTAAATGGGTGTATTTTTTACACCATGTTTTTGTCGTCCCAAACATCTCTAAACCCATCACACCTAGGTTCAAATTGAAAACATAATTGTATACCTTTGGATCACATTCCCAATTTTAACAACAGGAGATTGTGGAATTGAAACTTTGCCTTTTGGTACTTGGTGTCAAGTGGTGTACTGTATATGTTTACCTCACAGTTCACAGCCATTAATTCATGCATTAGTCATGAAATGTAAATATTTGTTAATGATGGTTAATGGTAGCTTCCCCAGTTAAGTGATATGATTGGAGCTCGATCTTGATGGAACTGGTTTAGCTGGGTTTGTTTCAGCTCAGTGCCCTGGGGCCAGCTTTCTGGTCCGATGAGATTTCTGGCACTACTTCATCTCATGATTAGGGAGGAGAAGGCCCCTGTTAGAAGGCAATAATTTCCCTGCCTATCGGGTTTTGTCCGTCTCGCCCTTACTCTAGGTGATGAAGGACACAACTCTTCATCAAATGCAATACTCAGAGGATAATGAGCCTGGATCTTCTGCAGATCAGACCACAGCATACAAACCCAGAGCAATCAATTACTACTCTAACTGCTGTGTACTGAAGGGGAAAAAAAGACTTCCTGCCATGTGGTGCTTAAAGGTTACTATATGTCTTAGTGTACCATCTACAATCAGTCATATTACAAGTTAGTATTTTCAAAGCAATTGGTGATGTTGCATTCTGCAATAACAGATAGACTCTCATCACTTCTCCAGATCTTTTGCATCTTTTCATTTTAACATCTTATCTTAGGAAAAGGAATATACAGGATATGGACAAAAATATTGGGACACCCCTCTTAATCATTGAATTGAGGCATTTCATTCAGACCCCTTGCCAAAGGTGTATAAAATTAACCACTTAGCCATGCAGTCAGATTTACAAACATTTGTGACAGAATGGGTCATTCTGAAGAGCTCGGTGAATTCAAGTGTGGTACTGTCATAGGATGGCACCTTTGCAATGTCAGTTTGTTAAATGTATTCTCCGCTAGATATTCCACAGTTAACTGTAAGTGGTATTATTGCAAAGTGGAAGTGTTTAGGAACAACAGAATCTCAGCCACGAGGTGACAGACCATGTAATGTGATAGCGGGGTCGCCAAGTGCTGAGGTACGTAGTGCGTAAAAGTTGCCAATGTTCTGTTGGGTCAATAACTGCAGAGTTCCAAACTCCCTCTAGTATTAACCTCAGCACAAAAAATGTGCACTGGGAGCTTCATAGAATGGGCTTCAATGGTCGAGCAGCTGCATGCAATCCTCATATCATCACCAAGCATATTGCCAAGTGTTGGTGTAAAGCTCGCCACCACTGGGCTCCGGAGTAGTGGAAACATGTTCTGTGGAGTGATGAATCCCGCTTCTCTGTCTGGCAGTCTGATGGATCATTCTGGGTTTGGTGGATGCCAGGAGAACGTTACCTGCCTGACTGCATTGTGCCAACTGTAAAGTTTGGTGGAGGAGAGATAATGGTATGGGGTTGTTTTTCAGGGGTTAGGCTGGACCCCTTAGTTCCAATGAAAGGAACTCTTAATGCTTCTGCATACCAAGACATTTTGGACAATTCGATGCTTTCAACTTTGTGGGAACAGTTTGGGGAAGGCTCTTTTCTGTTCCAGCATGACTGTGCCCCAGTGCACAAAGCAAGGTCCATAATGACATGATTGGATGATTTGAGAGTGTGTAAGAACTTGACTGGCCTGCACAGAGCCCTGACCTCAACCCCAGTGAATACCTTTGAGATGAACTACAATGCAGACAGCGAGCCAGGCCTTCCTGTTCAACATCAGTGCCTGACCTCACAATTTCGCTTCAGGATGAATGGGCAAAAATTCCCACAGAGACACTCCAAAATCTTGTGCAAAGCCTTCCCAGAAGAGTGGCAGCTGTTATACCTGTAAAGGGGGGACCAACTCCATATTGACGCCTATGGATTTAGAATGGGATGTCATAAAAGTTCCTGTGGGTGTAATGGCCAGGTGTCCCAATACTTTTGCCCATATATTGTATCAGCATGGTGTATTGGATAGAGAGATCAACAAATACATGCATACTACTAGTCAGAGCAAGAATTATACAAGTAGAAATCGTCTAATAGAATAACAATGCAGTGCTGTGTTTACTGTTTATAATAAGCAAATGTGACCTTTTAGGGAAATCTGTTTGTTTTTTGACATGTTTGTTTCATTGTATATCACCTTGCTCTTTCAGGGAACTAATTATTAGCCCCAGGAACATACAGGCATTAAAACCATACATTCCCTGTTGGCTTCTTTGTACCAGTCACTGCAGCGCGACTGCAAACCAGAGTGCTTCCTAAAACATCGAAAACATTAGCACTCGGATTCAACATAGTGAAGAACTTCTGCTTGATCTCGGCCCTGTACAAGAAAAAGAAAAACGCTTGCTGGGTAAACAGGACAGGTGTCGTGAAGGTGAGGGGATGTTCAGCTGTTGTGCAGAAACTGAAGACTGCTAAAGACATGGGCAACAATCAGCCTTTACATTTATTGCGTCCCTGTTTTATATAACGGTATGAAGTTGCCTGCACGACAAACACAAGCTTAAGTTTTCAATAAATACCAGGCAGGATTTCCAAACAGAGCGTTAAGAGATGCATAATTCATACGATCTGTCAATTGCAGCATTGTTATTACAGGATTCTGCCTGTTTTTGTATGTAAAACACTACTTAGCGCTGTCCTCATTTGTACAATTGTAAATCCACTAAATGCAGATTAAATGCTATCCTTGAGGGGACCACAGACATTTCCTTGCATCGCCATATTGCAAACACTCTAAGCAACCTGCCCCATGACCTTTTTCCATGTACACCAAATGCAATGTCAAAATTTTGCAAGCAAACATAAAAGTATGGTCACTGCATTTGTTTAACGGCAGAGATCTACCAGTCTCTCTCTAGTAGGAAACTTCAGCTTCGGCTGTTTACATGAGAGTCTTTCAGCTGTTGCTTGTGTTTACAAACCAGTACATTGGACTCCAGAGCTCTGGAGATTGAAACCAGAATTGGATACAGAGTTTCACAAATTCATTCACAAAGAATGAAGAAACTGTATGTGTACCCAGCAGCTGCTCTGGGCTCTGCTAACACGGATATTGTCATCACCAGAATGCATGGAAGTTATGCTTATTCTTTCTATAATCTTTTCTTTTTCCAAGGTCCTAGTCAGTAAACTCTGTGGACTGTGCAATTGGTGTCATCCACCAATCATGATGTTCTAAATTTTATTTGTTTTATATTCAGCAATGTTTTATTCAGCAATATATATTATATTATATTATATTATATTATATTATATATACATACATGAAAGTCATGTGACATATCTATCCTTCAGTGGCTGCCAAAGATATCCTGATGCATTTGTGGGCACGTGCCCGGTGTTTCCCTTGTGATATTACTCTCATCTCTACGTAACCCCCGTTCAGGGAGTGAGGGGAGGCTCATCCTGGCGATGGAATAACATAAAAATTGATTCAATCAGTAATACAGGGCTAAAGTAATTAGCTGCTTGCACCTACATTAACTTGGCTAAGTGTCAGGGATGGGAGTGGCTTAGAATTGTAGAACTGGATTTATGAGCATTGTGGATTATGTCTATCAGAAAGGCTGTTCTCCACATTGTGGTGTCGAAACAATTACAGAAAGTACATTTAAATAATTTCATGAATTCAGTCTTGGACACGTCTATGTACCTGAAAATATGAGAGCAATGTGACAAATAGTTTCTGAATCATAGCTATAAACATGCAACTTTGTTGGAGCTAAATTACAAAGTAAAATTTCTGTGGCTCTAAGCTATTCATCTGAGGCATGTAAATTTTTGTAAAACCATTTATTTGCTTATGTAAAAACATGGTGCTTTTACAGTTCAGGCAATGTTTTTGTGATCTAGCAATGTTTGTGTTTTCTTCTGGAAAAACTGCATTAGAACTTTTCACACTTTTATGAGTTCATTCCTTTCACTGGAACTCATGAGTTCAAATTACAGTGAAAACAGCAGAAATAAAAATGCAAAAGTTCAGCATTTTTATTTGCAAACAGGGGCATCAGAAATAGGGGGATGGAGGGGATGCGTACGCCCCTGTATTGGCAGATCCCCCCCCCCCCAAAAAAAAAACAAACAAACAAATAATAACAGTGGGTACCTTATCTTGTATTGCAAATCAGCACGTTACTGAAAAATACACTGTGCATACACAGTGCGATGATGCAATATACCAGACAAAGATTATAGTCCCGTATCAGACAAACTCATTTCATATCTTTTGTCATATGGATTAGTTGTTTTTTCTCTTATGTTTAGTTGTGAAATGATAAACAATATTAGTCATATTTTAAATAATGATATCTTTGTTATTCAAAAATAATTAAAAAATCTTTCTTAGATTGCATCAGTGGCGGCTGCCCTATAGGGGGCGCTCGGGCGCCGCCCTCCCAGATGTGGGGGGGAATATAAAATATATAAAAATAAAAAAATATAATTTTTTATCAGTGTCAGTTTTACTTAATAGTGTGTGCCTACATGCAATCTGCATTATTTAAACAACATTTCCACCAACTGACTCTCAGTCAACAGTGAATTTCCACCGACAGATTTCCACCAATCATTTCTCTTTCGCTCATCAAAGCGCCCTAGAAGTGCAGCGAAATAGCCAGTAGGCGAAAATAATAAAGATTTGGCCTATCAGCATCGCCGAATTAAATGGTTTTGGGGCGCTGGAAATTTTGCCCCTGCTACAGAAAATGCGGGGAAGTTTTGGATTGCTCTCAGGTCAGTCAGTCAGAGAGAGATGATGGCGACGACGACGACAGTTGAGGGGCAGCTTCCACCAAATTCGGTGAGATCGTTATTGAATTACCCTTTTGCGAGAAGGACGATGGTGGAAAAAATCCACGTTAAGGAGCTGGGACCTGACAAGCCCGAAATAAATACCCAGCCAACTAAGGAGGAAGTTAAAGCCCTGTATTGTATTGGATACCATTCCTTTCCAAAGCATAAATGGAGGCTAATATAGCTGTAAATTGTTAATTTACTTTATCTGTGAAACTGCTAATTTTGAGAAGGAAATTAAATTCTGATTGTGAAATTGTTGTCATTTTCTGATTGTACATTTTAACGCTTATACTGTACTGGACTAGGAAGGGAATTCTATTGGTACGTCAGCCCCACCAAGAATTTTTTTCACCAGCCGCCACTGGATTGCTTCCTTCCACAATGTGACTATTGCATGTGTGCCCCAATGTGAAACTCCTTGCGACGCCACTGTTTGCAAATTTGAATTGGAAGAAATCCATTGTTTATTCTCATCATTCCTTGGACCTTTTGGATTTCAGAGTTCATTCGTGTTTCAGATCATTTTCTTGGTGGAAGACCTTCATCCTTAGACAGACACCCAGTTCTTGGTTATTGGTTAAACATTTTCCTTAAAAAAATTCTTGATAATTCTCAAAGTTCGTAATGATATGCACATTTTCAAGGCCTTGGCTACGAGTGGCAGGATAACAACCCACAGCAACAGTCAATGTGCTCTATTTTAAGGGTGTTCATTTCTTTAAAGACTGTGTGCCCGACTGTAAACAAAGCATTGATTTTCCATCTTTTGTTTTATTTTCCCTGGAATGTTTAGGAGGTCTTGGATGAATTCTTTTCTTGGTTCTGCTCTTCAGCAGTCAGGTCTTCCATGGCCTCAAACCAAATACATCTTCTGATGGAAGGTGTTGTCTGACACATCTCAGATGTCTCAAGGTCCACATTTGCACATTTGAGTCTTTGCAAGCTGCACGTGTTTTTTTGTAGTTTTTTTTCCCCCAACAATTCTGTCTGAACTTTTATGAGATTTGCAGTCAGTTTTGCTCCTGTTCTCCTTATATTTGCTGTAGAAATAGGAGTTCTTCAGAGCAGGGTTTATAGGCCTCTGAATTTTCATGTTTGGTAATGAACATATATCTAGCGCACAGTTATTTTAGCCATATGTGCACAGGAAGAAATTAAGCTGTTTTACCTCAAAACTTGCTTAACTATATAAGTATGTCTTAGCCTGCTTTCATGTTTTTTGCAGTCAATTTTTTTTAGGTTAAAACTAATATAAGTATGAAGGGGTTTCCGGTTTCTTTACCTGACACCACTTCCACGTATTGCACAAATTTGCATCCATTTATTCAATCTTACCTAAAGCATGTGATGTAATGCTCCTCAGGGGGCAATATGGTTTCACCTCCAAGGATTATAATTCGTTATTTCAGTGAAACCATCGGCCATGCCCCAAATGCATTTTACCAGCAAATAACACACTCTCAATGCAATAATCCCAAATCATAAATTCCTTTTGCCCAAAGCATATAAATACCAAACCAATAAAGACCAAACTATGTATGCATATCAGGGAATTAATCTAGAGTATCTGTTATTTGCATTTCCAATTAGAATAATTCATTGCATTGCACACAGCTGAGACATAAACCATGCTAATCTTCCCTAACGAAAGGGATTTATTTACTTTTTGAAAGTCTATTTGAACGAACACTTTGTTCTCTGAGTGTAATTATAGTCCTGTCTGCTGAATTTGGTTTGGACACACTGTTGTTCAAAAATGTACAGTAGCCAAAACACACGATGTCATGGCCAAAAACATACTGCCATCTGCTGGGGGGAGACACTGACGTCACTGAGCTCTGTAATGAATGATGACTGAATTACACATTTGTAACTATCCCTTATGTGTAATATATTGATGAGATGTCAGTCTCATTTTGTAAGTACCATTGCATTTCTGATATACAGTTTTGTCACCATCAAGGTTTTAATTATTACATCATCTGTCATCCGATTCAGTGATACAATTTAATCTAATGGCAAAAGTTATTAATGTTCAGCAAATAGCAATAGGAATGAAATCTTTATCTTTGGGCAACAATAAAATGTACATGGAGTACAAAACATTGACTTATTACATGAGTCCACAGTGACAATACAGTTTTTACAAAAGAAACATTTGTCTGAAATGAACTGAGTATCATTTATCATTATATACTTTTATAATACTAGATATGCAATTGTCTGTTTTTACAGGTCTTTCTCATCCTGGTGAGAGTTGTACTTTATATTTATATTATATTATATTATATTTATATTTAAAACATTTTCCTGTATAAAATGGCAATATTATACACCTTGGTTATGAGGAGATTGAAATTTATTTGACTGAATGTGGGAGCATTATTATATTCCCATACATATGTACATATATATGAAAAATGCATAATTATAACATTATTTGATCTATTTTAAATCGCCTGTCTAGAGCCATGCACACTTGTCTTAATTAAAGGTCTGTGTTGTGTGGCCTCGGCCGTGTCTCCCTATGAACGCTGCCCCAGCAGTTACTATGGAAATAACTTGCTGAATACCTCAGGTCATACTTCTGTGCTAGAGCCAGGCAGATTTGTTCGGTTTCTTGAGATAGAGAGAGGGCTACAAGCCAAATCAAGAATGCCCACATGTTACCTATGACCCACATTCAGTAAGGAATGCAATCTGAATGTATTATTATTATCATTTAATGTTATGCTGTTTTTATGTATTTTTTAGTGAAAATTGCTCTAGCTAGGTATGGCAAACAGAATCACATAGCTGTGAATTATAATTTATTGGGTAAATGGGGGGGGGGGGTTCAATGAAAACCAAACCACTGCAGTAAGAGAGCAGACATTAATTACATCTGTCTGGAAGCATTTGAACCAAATAAATGGTGAGGGGAGTGAGGACTGGCATCAGAGCTGAAACACAATTCAGATTTTGGTGCATTGCTCAGCAAAGCAGGTTCTTGAGCCCAGTGGGTTTGTACATGCCTTTAAAGAATGCGTTGGGTAAGTGGCTTCATTTTAACACGTTCACCTTCAATATCGCAGGAGTACTGAAGTGGAAGATCACTGTCCACTTCAGTCAAAGAACCGGGACTTTTGGGGAGAGTTTTGTAGATCCCAAAACTGTCCTGCTGAGAAACATGGCCCTGAGTAAGAGTGAGAACCTTTTAAAGACAGTGATGAGTAGGGTGGTATAACACAGGATGTCTGGTGCTTCTAGATACCAAAGGGGTGTCATGTTGTTCTGATGTCTTTGGACAGAGATTGAGTAGTCTTCTTGGGGGGACAACGGCAGCTCTTAGGGTATTTGCACTTAAAACGCTGAAATCTGGCGCACATTTCCTGGCTAGGGCTCTGAATTTTAAGCAGAAACATTTCTGTCAATTTTATTGACTCTAGCATTTCAAACCAGTTCAGCTCTAAACAAGATTAATTATAAGCAAATATCAGTACTTCTCGTGCTAGCATTTAGCTGTTGCTATGAAATGGGCAGAGGACACCCTGGGGCAGGGCAAATCTAGGTGATGAGCACATTCATTGAGTTTGCATGTGCCTAATTACCAACTCATATAAGAGTGAGTTTTATTTTGTTTTGGGCCCTCAAAACATGTTCAGAGCCTGATGCCCCAGTTGTAGCTCAGTCCCTAACCTGCCCCTGCCTCCCATTTTGTTGTCATGAGTGTTTTTCCCTCCTTCTGATTCCAGAGCATCTGTGTCTTCTTTTGATTGCTCACTGCTTCTTTTGTCAGAGCCATCTCCACTCCTTCTCCCAAACAAAGCGCCCCATCCATGTGTCACATGGCTCTGTTCACGATCCCCCCTGCTTCAGTGATTACTCCAGCATGCATGTGGAACCACTGCCAACCTCATGGGGACTCAGAAATCCATGACAGAGGTACTGACCCCACAGTCAATATATGGGGACTTCTTAGTAAATGAAAATCTCTGGGGACATACAGCTGACAACAAGTCCTAGCTTGTTTATTTTACTAAGCAGGATAGATTAATATAAACAAAATGCAAATGCCTTGAGAAGGTTGAGCACTTAGACAAGTGAACCTGGGAAGGAGCTACACATACAACCTATGCTTATTAGTATGCATTTAATGCTTCTAACACCCATTTAGCCCATGATGAATTTAGCCATGCACACTTTAACAGGTGTGTGGAATGAATATATATCGGGGAAAAGCAGTCTTAACTACCTGTCGTAAGATCCCAGCTAGCTGTTGTTTAGCATGCGATTACCATACAGTGAGTTATATTTGACCAGTACCTAGATAAACTACGTAAACGATGCTGCGACAAAGACGCCCTTGTGTTTTACCTTGCCGAGTCACAACAGCCAGATCGGTCAGCTGGAAATAGCCATGTGGGGGTGGAGAGCCAGCAGCGTGGCTAAAAACCCGCGCCGTCCATGCGCATCTCACCTCCTGGCGCCGAGAGATAAACGAGTCCACTTCTGAGCCCGACAGCTCGTATTATCAGAGCTAATCGTATTATCTGAGGTTTCGGGTAGCCAAGCACAGCACTACATCCCCCGGACTGGAAGGCGGCCTATCAGGAGAGCTGTCAGCATAAAGACAACCCCATCTCTTTATTTATTAATGCCACAAAAGAAACACGAGGTGCCGACGGGTCTTCGGATCCAGCATGTTGTCAAGTCAAATCTCAGCTGGTCCGCTAGCAAGATGCCTCAAAGATATCCCTTACGCCTCAGCGTATGTAAACGTAAAAATCTACAATCCCTTATTGAATGGCTGAATATGAATACGTTTTAGGGAATAAGTCATGCATACAATAGAAACTGTTGCATGTAGCTGATAAAGGATTCTGTACTGTTTGGGAGCTCTGCTGTTAACCTTTAGACTAGCTTAAGGAGTACATGTCCCCATGTTCTTTTAAATGATTTTATCTTCTACTCACTCTATGTCACTTTCTGGTAAAATCACCAAAACCTCACGTGGCCTATTATGGAGATATGATCAGCTAAACACTGGACCCCAGCTCAGGGAGTGCTGAAGGGTGTCTCCTCATTCAAACCTCAATGAGGGGTGCAGAAGATTTCGAGGGGAGGGTTTCATTTCTTAGGATGGGAGTGGTCAGAGACCCTTCTTGGCATAAAAGGAGAGTCAGAACTAATGGAAAGATTGACAATCTTATGTTGTTGTGACATTTAAAAACGCTTTGGCAGTCTCCTTCATTTTCCCTCCTGCAGTTAATGTGACTCATCGGTCTCGGTGCCAGGTAATAAACTCACTGAAGTTAGCATGCTGACTTTTAGCTGATGTTTCTGACAGACTTTCTTGCTTCACAGTGAATTTTCATGATATTCTCACCTTGCCTCGTACACGGCTAGGCTGACACAGTGTGCATGTGAATGAATGAAGCCAATTAAATTGCAGAGCTCTCCCCCCGAGTTGATCAACTTTTCAACTAATCGCATTGCAAAATGCCTCGCTAATCAGATCTAGTTATGCAAATCTGAAAATGCATGGGTGATTTAATATGCTTATTTGCAATACTGCGTGTCAAAATACAATAGTCATCAGTTAAAAGTACAACCTATGACAATCACCAACTATAACTGTACCTGGTCTCAGTTTCAGCCATCTTGGATTTTAGTTTGAAAGTGCTATTAACAGCTTTTCTTAAACATTTTCAAAAGAGCTACAAATGATGTTTAAAAAGGAGGTTTTAAAAGTGTCAAATTAAATCATTGTTTGAATAAAATAATCTGTCCTAACTTTTCATTGGCATTGAAATTGCTTTTGCTCATCCAGTGCTTCAACCACAGAGCCACACTGCTATTTCCAAAAGAGGTGGTATTGATTTTAAATTTGAATTTAAATGAAATTGACCATCTTTTTTCAAATTGCCTTTTTCCAAAATGATTACTTACACTTCTTTCACCTCTTTTGCCACCATTTACTAACTGTGCAGTTCTCACACTTGTCAGCCAGAAGAAGAATATTAAATTAAGGAGAAAGAATGAATATCTGACTTGAATACCTTAGAGAACTGAAGTTAACAGTGCTGTGTTCGTAATTAGAGGAATAAAGATTTTCCATTAGTTAAGGATATCTCATTATCAAATAAGACGGTTAAGAAAAACCCAGACAGTGACACCAATGGTAGATGCTTTGCCCAGTAATGCATGTGAACATCTGGTCAATTACCTTCCAAATTGGAGGCCACCTTCAGGACTCTCGAAGAACTGCAGGAGGGCAGAATGCTTATATTCCCACAATGCACTGTGCTCTGTAGCCTGTAAGGCACAGGTGTCAGACTCCAGTCCTGGGGGGCCAGAGCCCTGCACATTTTTGGGTTTCCCCTCGTTTAACACA
>JAODKC010000044.1:19085752-19099539 GCA_026777985.1 Mormyrops attenuatus | reverse complement strand
CAACTTCTTGTGCTAATTACCACATAGCTGTTGAGCTGAATCATTTGTGGTGGAACAGGGAAAGAGCTAAGCTACACGGGGCTCCGGCCCTCCAGGACTGCAGTTTGACACCCCTGCTGTAAGGGATGTGCCAGCTGCTGTCTCCTGGTTTTTGTGAGAAGGTATAAAACCCTAAACATACAGTCTGTGTCTGTAACAACCCACTTTCTATCACAGAGTTGATTCTTGTGTACAGTACAGTTTGATAACTGACCAAACTTCTATGGTCGTGTAACATATTTTGCATGAACATATAATCATTCAAAACAACTTATATTTTTTAAAACATACAATGCAAGGGGAAAGAAGACACACACTTAAATGGATATATGTTTATAGAAGCATATGCAGATATAGGTGTGTGTGTGTGTGTGTC
The DNA here is from genome assembly GCA_026777985.1 of Mormyrops attenuatus. Taxonomy (NCBI): domain Eukaryota; kingdom Metazoa; phylum Chordata; class Actinopteri; order Osteoglossiformes; family Mormyridae; genus Mormyrops; species Mormyrops attenuatus. The sequence goes on along the minus strand of JAODKC010000044.1, from coordinate 19,099,124 downwards.
TGGTCCAGGTATACCAAATGTCCCCACAACGTGATGTTGTCGTAGTTAGCGTTAGCATTGTATCCATAGAAATGAATGAGCGGTCCCCAAAAAGATATAAAGATATGATTACATGACTGTGTGTGTGTGTGTGTGTGTGTGTGTGTGTGTGTGTATATATATATATATAGTGATTAATTATACAAAAAAATTCTTGTATAGGATTTTGCCACATTATTTCATTGTGTCCATTCGTTTTTGGAGTCGTATGGATTTGCTTTATTCTGTGTTGAAGCTGGTGAGTGGCAATTATCTCAAGAAATGGGTAGTGGTGACTTAAAGGTTAGTGAAATGCACTCGTAATTGAAAGATAGCTGGTTGGAATCCCTGACCAGCAAGGCACCACTGAGGTACCCTGAGCAAGGTACTACTCCCCAGACGCTGAATTAGCTGCCCCCAGCTATGTCACATATGGGTTAAATGCAGAGGTCACATTTTGTTGTGGTGTGCTGTGATGTATCAACAATGACCACTGATCACCAAATTGTAGTTAAATACTGTTTGGGTTTTGTATATTAAGTTTGTGGTGGTTTCATCCGCTACTGAAGAAGTTGGTCATCCTGTTTGCTTTGGGCTACTGGAATCATGCTCACCATCACTGTCATGGTTTTTGGTTTGAAAAGCCTGCCTTTATACTTATCAAATAATCATTTATCACTATGAATCTGTGTGGACAGTTTCCCTATTCTGTTCGTGTTCATCTGGATTTGGACATATGGCTACTTCAGTTTCCTCCCACAATCCAAGGACACATGCTTTAGGATGCTCTGTGTCTCTGAATTGCCTGTAGCGTGTGCTCCTTTGTGTGTATGTGTGTGTGTGTGTGTGTGTGTGCCTGTGATGGACCGTCTTCCCGACTGCATTGCATTCAGCCCCATAGCCTGTGCTTCCAGGGATATGTTCGTGACTCGCGCTGGATGGGATCAGCCGACATGAAAAATTAATGGATGGATGGATTTCAAATTCTTGTATTCGTTAGACTTTCTTCAGATTGTTCATAAGTCAACTCAGAATTGTTGGTAGGTTGGTAGTGAAACTCGTACATGGGGCTTTTATAGACACATGGATCCAAAATATTTATGTGCCTTGTGATATACAGATCATGACCAGGTCGCAAAAGACACGCACACATGGCAGCTCCACATGTCCCCAGGCTATAAGAACACTGTACTAATCCATCAGACATCTAGCCAAGGCAAAAAAAAAAACCCAACAGTGATGTGTTTTAGTCTCACATGTAGCAGCTGGCAGTGTAGCGAAGGAAGCCATTCTTCGTGCTCACAGTTTCCAGCGCCCATCAACGGCACATGACCTTCGTCTTTGAAGAGGTCATAGTGGCACTTTAGGAATTAGAGCACCGTCTTAGAAAAATAGCTTTGGCTGTATTCGGTGAAACATTAGTACACTCAGTAATACTGATAATTCAGTTTTCTCACTGTTATGAGGCCTTTCTCACTGTTAAGTATTGAGCAACTGTGGGTACTGTATGTATTTTAACCCTATTTGCTGTATTTATTTATGCTAAGAGCCTTAAAACCCCAGCAGTCATATAAAAAAAGTAGAATATATGAGTGTAGTGACTGTCCGTGACCCCCTGGTAATGGTCTGTTTTAGGCATTAAACATTGCCCCACATTTGCTGATGCACGTAATAAACACTTAATTGGATCTGAATTGACAAAACTTTCATTTTAATATGATACTAAAATTGAGTATGGACTGACCAATTTACAATTCAGATTTTACCTAAACTGACAGTTCCATATTCCATATTGACAGGAACTCATGCCTAATTACAGGAATCCATCTGTGATCATTGATGAATAAATTGGCAACACAAATGTATCAGACGGTAGGATTTGGGAATAACCCCATCTCTATAACGAATATTAGAAAATAAAATTGTTTTGTATGTCCATTCTTCCAAATATGCAACCAAATACACATGCTTTTCTTCCTGCTGAAATGAAATGTCACCTGTTTTTGAGGAATGACACTTCTATATAATCCCTTTGTTAAGGTTAAGATAGAAACTATCTGTCATGTAAAGCTTATCTTTGTCCTTGAATGCTGGAAGGAAAGTCTAACTTTTGTGGAACAATCCTCCACAAAAATGTAGCAATTTAATATCAGAGTATGACAAAATCATCCCTATAATACATAACTGTCTACATGAATAAAGCGTTTATCAGTTGAAGCCTCCTGCAAATAGTTTTCATACTTCATAAGGTATACTGTTTGACGTTAAAATCAAATACGATAAAATGAAGAAGTCCTTATATTGTTTCTCTAAACTGTAAATGTCTGTGAAAATTCATAATTAATAAAATCTGGTTCGACTGTTGCCAGAGACAGAGGCTGACCTTTCACACTGACTTTGCTCGGTATAAGTACTGTATTCGATTGGGGCAATACTTAATTTACACACACAGAACCCTCCAAACTTCATTTAATGAGAAGTAAAATAAATAAGTCAGCAGACAACAGAAGCCAACCACATCTGTGCTGTGTGTTTATTGCGTGTAATTGGCTGATGGTGGTGCAGAAGCTATTAAGCACTTGCAGATCCTCAAGCCTGTCCTCTCTCCTGCGGGCTCTGGGAAATGAATCAAGCTAAAGAGAGCGTGACAGCACAGGAGTCAGGGGTGCCAGCAGACACCCAGTAACTGAACGCTGATATTGCAGATATTTTCCCTTAATTCCACCTCTGCCCTGCTGCCGCTCTCATCTCAAACAGGACCTGCTGTGACCCAGTTATATAGTTGGATGGGAGCACTTTCTATTATTCATATACAGGTGATTAACAACAATGGCAGGAATCTTCAACAAATGCTGAACTATAACTTGGCATGAAGTAACATCAAGGATCAAGCCTTGAGGTTTAGATCTCAGGCCAGATGCCTTTGTCTGTGACATTTCTGGCGGATGAAATGGCAGATTTAGTAAAATGTTGGCTTCTATTCAGCTGAGGTAGAAGCAGTTAATTTAAGCAGACTTTCTGTAGAACAGGAGGAAGGATCCCATGTTGGGAGGAAAGGGTAGAAATCGGTTGCGCCATGGTGGATGCGAATGTTCTGCTGTTGCATCAGTTGCCTGTGAGTCCGAGTTCTTTAAATCATTGGTATCAAGCTAGTGGTGGCGCATGCCTGAAACACGTGTGGCAAATCCAGTCGTCTGTCATCCCTGCAACAGAGACGTTCAGATGGGTTGATCCGTCCAGCTAAAAGAAGCTTTGCTGCCAGGTCAGCTAGTAACTGGAAGAGGCCAAGCCAACTAATAGTGTGGCCTGGAGATAGATCTGTTTTCTGGCCCCTACCTGGCTGCTTCGCAGCTCTTATAAACACAAATGCTGACCTTTAAGATGCATGCAGCCTGTTTCCCTCGTGTCTTTGCTGACCTCTTTGCGATAGATATTTTGTTTTTGTGTGAATCTAATCAATTCGTCTTGATGAGCACAAAAGAAAAATGCCAAAATCCTGTGACCCAACACTTTCACTGTTAGGTGATGTTCTGAAAGGTCTGAGAAACTCTGCTGAGGTTCATGTTCAAGATTGGCAGTTCAGTTACATATGACATGGCCTGCCTTTTTCAGCTACTCTTCCATTATCTTGTGAAACTGACAGGCTCTGCCTGCAGAGGGTCAAGGTCAAAACTCCGTCTTCTGCAAAGAGAGGAGCAGGCTCTGAATCCCAAGCCACTACCCTCCCATGCTACATGGAGGAATGATTATTATTATTGTTATTGATACCTAAAGCAAAACAATCCTAGACACTTTATTTTTAATGAATCTATAAGCATATTTTTGCTTATTATCACCAAGGCTTGGTTCTCTACCCATTATTCTTTATGATGCTTCCAGAAAATTTCCCCATCCACTTACTTATGTATTATTTATGTTGATTCCAGGAGCAATCCCAGATGAATACTTATGGAGTTACTGGTCCATATAAAACAACATGATTTACACACATTACTAGTCAGTGCATTTGGCTCAATTTTGATTACTCTTCCATTATAGAAACAATACAATTTAATAAAATCCAATGCAACTAGTTAAAACTAGCTATAACTTCAGACGTGGCCTAGAATCGAATGTTATAAAAGTATAAATATTAACCATTTGTAACTGCATCATTCATGTTTTCACATTAATACATTTAATATAGTATGCTGTCAAGTATTTCCAATAATCACAGTAACCATGTTCTTTGACAAGAAATGTTTAGACATGTGGTTATTTCCTGCAGTCACTGATTACTTATTACAAATTTTGTTGCCTTTTCAGAAAAGAAATGCAACATTAAACGCACTAGTATAAAAAGCAGCAACATCTTCTTAATAAATGTTATCCAGTATTTGACAAAGATTAAATTAAAAACATCGGTTTTATTTATCAACTAATAGTTACAAATAATTACAGCACTCTAACGTTACATTACCTAACACGGTGCTAGACTAAATACATTACTAAATACATTAGCTGCTGATCTAGTTTAATATCCTTTTGAATCCACCTTCAGGTTTTCATCTAAAGATTATGCTGGATATCACCTAAGTTAACAGCACATTGCTGCCCCCTAGTGCTTCAAAAACTTGCCGATGTTCATTTCAATATTCATAGATTATTGTCTACTCTGATTGTAATTACTCAGAAAGTACAGTATAATTAGTAAGGAACAGGTTTTAGACTATGGGTTCAAATGTAAGTATGTAAAATGATCTAAATGAAGGCAATTGCAATACTGCTATGGAAACACAATGTCTTCTGAGTGCTTGTAACTCCATAAATGGATTGACTTATGGACTTTAAGGCTTAATGAACTCCCCATTTAATTCGACCGATTATGTCATGACCTTGAAAGTCATGAATCGCAAACAGCATTTGCAAAATCAATAAAATAAAACGCAGAAGCTCCCTTGTGCTACCAATGAGAAACATCAAGCAAAGCATAAATCGATGCTGCTCCTCCATCCATCCATCCATCCATCCATCCATCCAGAAAATAACTGCTTATCCAACACATGGTTATGGTGAGGCTGAAGCCTAACCCAGGAAACAGTGCACAAACAGGTGACACCCTGGCCTCCGTGGTAATATATTCCATAATTTACAACAGAAAAAGCAGATACATTACAGAATCATATGAAAAACTTCAGTCGGACATACCTGCCTAATATGTCCAGCTTAATTATGGGTAAGTTAATGAAAATAGATGGCAACTCGGTGGATGAACACTAATGCCTGACATCCGCGAGATTTTGGGTTTGCCTCCTGTCTATGTAGATTTCACCTCTTCTCTCCATGTTCGGTGGTCCAAGGACAGGTGGTTTGATCAGTAATGTATGAGTGCCTGTCCTTTGATGCATTCAACCCATCCTGGCTGTCCTCTGCCTAGGCCCCCCTCCATTTCCTTCTCTGCTCACTGAAAAACAGTCATGGAAATTGGCTGGATTAATAAAGATTTAAAATGTATTTTGTTCTAGGCTGTTCTTTGGCTAAATTATTTACCTGCTTTTATATTTAACACTCAGGCAGTTACCGTCTCCAAGACCTTGCCCAAGTACCTTAAAAGCAGGAGCGTACCAACAACCTCTGTCAAAGCCGTTGTTTTCTTTTTGCTGCACAGATCACATGGGGCCATGCTGCAGAAGGAGCAGCGCATCCCTCACTGCTAGCTACAGGCAATGCGTAGGCGCCGGGCAGAGCGAGGAGACATTTACCCCAATTCCAACCAGGAAACGTAAACCCACTTCACTGTAGAGGGAAAAAAATGCTAATTATGTTCTGCCCTTGTGTTACTTCTGGTCACTGCTTGTGGGCAATATAAGTCCAATTCTCTGCTACGACATGCTGTCTGCTACAGGCCTCATGCTGTATTTAATAAAAGCACTTACCAGCTACTTGTATGCCTTCAACATAAGAAATGCAGCTTTACAAGTAGGTTTTGTTTGATTTCTTTATGGTGCATGCAGAGCAATTCTGCAGGCCCTGTTTTGAATAGTACCACCAGGGTTTGAAGAAACTGGCTATTATTTTGCATTCAGGTTTTACTCTCTCGGTAGTTAACCTGCTACATTCCAGTTTGTGGCCTGTGAACAGAGACATCGTGGCCTTAAGGTTCTGAGAGGTGAAAGGTGCTTTTGTTTCTCAACCTCCAACTCCAGATGCTGGAAGCAGGTGGAGATATAGGCTATGCCAAGAAGAATGCCGACAGATAAAAGGCTTTCAGCCAGCCTCCATAAAAACCTGATCTTCTGTATCTTCTACATGTGAATCTCCAAACACCTCAAACATGCTATTGCTTGGATGTTGTTCATGATAAGTGACTTACATAGCTGAGACACGTAATGGCCTTCATCATCTAAGTCACAAAGCTTTTGGCCCACATAAATAACAACAGATTATAAAAATTCCCTCTTCCCTCTTTGTACTTAAAAGAATATTTATTTAAAATATAAGATTAAGGACATTATATCACTAAACTTACAGTTTATTTTACACTGTGATCATAAAGTTATACATCACATAGGCGGTGCTGTGTGGCTCCAGAGGTTAGGTTGCTCTACCTGTGAGTACAAGGTTACCAGTTCAGGTATAAGGTCACCAGTTTGCATAGTGATTTCAATATTAGCCACTTGGGCAAGGCCCCTAACCCCCAATTGCTCCAGGAGTAGCTGACCCAGTTTTCTCAAAAATGTACATTGCTTTGGATAAAAGCATCTACTAAATAAATGTAATAAAAATGTAACATGAAGCTTTTCAATTTCCTCATCCAAAAATAAATATTACATGTTATGTAACTGCAGTCATCCATGCGCATAAACTTAAAGAGGACCAAGCACAATTATGCATGAAAGAGTGAGATGTTGCAGCTGTCATTACTTTGACATTTCTTTGGTGTTTAAGAAAATTGAAAATTGAAATGAAAATTAATGCGTAATTTGAGGTCATATATTAAGAGACGATTCAGTGCTATTTCAGGCTTGTGGGATAGGTATGATCTGTCTGGAGGCCCTTAAAGCCGATTTTGAGTTATCTCAGGATGATAAAACCTGCACTACGGCTTGAAAGGCCGTGAAAGCACTTGTGCTTCTGGAGCATATGGTTGACCTTGCCAGGGGTACAGAGCGAGCAAACATTCCACTATCTGCTAGTGTTACCTGAAGGCCAGAGAGCAGTGGGTAAGTGAGGAAAATAGATATAATTATAGCAGCGGAAAGCAGAAAGTGAAAAACTTTGGTTGACCCTATTCCATGACTTGCATCTTGTTTCACAACAGAAAAAGTTTTTAAAAGTTTTAGATTTAATGAAGGAAAAGACAAAACTGTTATTGAGGCATTATGAAAATATACTTCAAGTGCACACTACATATCCGAAAATGTGCCTAGGGCTAATCAAGCATTGAGAATGATTAAACTTTTTTTTTAACTTCCAGATCAAATACAGGACATCTAAACACAATCCACAGACCATCACTTTTTACTTTTCTGCATTACTAGTTAGTAGTCAGTAGAGGGAAAGCAGCAAATAGCGAACATAAAGGCCTCACACCTCTGTTGGTGGTCAGGACTCACCACCCTACTTTTCACAATGTCTGGTCCAGCGTACAGGGCTCTGCATGCTCCCTGTGTCAGGGCATTTGCTAAATCGGTGCCCCCTTGGAAGCTGGTGCCCTAGACGGCCTTCTCGGGCTAATGGGTTGAGTGGCACTGCCTGAAGGAGTTTAAAGAAGAAGCTTTTTATTAGCAGATAACAATCAAAAGAAAGAAGGAAAAAAAGTGACGTATCGGATACTCACCTTTGGCTTGTTACTCCATCTTCAGGAATACTCAGAGTACTCTGCTGGCGACAGCATAACTTTCATTTTGTCTTAGGTGTCTTCCTATTATTTTCTTATCAGAGAGGCTGCATTAACTGAAGCAGACATAAACTGTATATTTAAACAGCTGGGTATTTACTGAAGCATTTCAGGATGAACTCCTTTTGGTCCTATAGACGCTTAACCTCTGCACCCCCTGCTGCACCAGTCAAGTCCATGATTTTTGGAAGACGCAAATCATTTCCTTCTGGTTCAGTTGTTTTTTTTTTATCCGCATTGTGATTATGACTCTAAAGTAATGGATGCAGCCTGAGTAAATGAATTACCTTCCAGCGCAGTGGGAGAAATTCCAGCATCCTGTGTGGATTTCAGGCCTACTATTTTCGGGTGTCCACCTGATACGGATGCGGTACCAAAGGCATTACTCAAGTTTGACAAGCAAAAAGCACGTAAGTGCTAATGTGTATATGTGAGCAGGGTGAGGCCGCTTTACCACTCCGATAATTTAACTTAGCTGCTTCAGTAACACTTTGACAGGGAACAAATACTTAATATAAGTAATATCAAATACTATAATAATAAGTAATATCTCAGTTACGTATTGAAGTACAAATCACGAACAAATCATAACCAAATATAGTTTACTTGAGATACGTCACGATTCATTAATGATGAACAAACATGAGATCATTATCGCTTGTGTTATTCATTACTTGTTCCTTAGTAGTTCCTTCAGTAGTTCACAAAGATTTACAGAATTAACAGATATAGTAACAAATATAGTTGCTTGACATAAAACATGCATCACTGTTCATTAATGATGAATTAACATAAGATCCGTATGTAAGACTTAGTTTGCGGTTAACGCATAAGAAATATTATAATACTATATTATTTGTGCCCCGTCAAGTAAAGCATTAACGCTACTTCACTTATTTGTTACTATTTTATCAGCCCTATATGTCTGTCTGAGGAGAAATGTCAGTTTAGTAAATGCAAATTTGTTTGTTGTGTGTTTGGGTGCCTGTATGAGGTGACACTAGTCTATTTATCGCTCATATAATGTCACATCATCAGGTTTATACCCTTAGAGTATCCCATTAAATGTATGGTCTGCCTTGTGGCTTCTTAGCCTCATAGCCTTTTGTAAGAGAATGCGTGAAATTAGCATGCTGCGCACAAACACCATCATGACTGTGATGGCTTAGCGCTCTGGTGATGTTTGTTTATTTGTATCCCTGGTGTATTCTAATAAAGAATAATGTTGAGATTTGTCTGTTACATTTGGTGGCAAAGATTTGCAGACTCTTATTCTACACCAATTATTAATTAAAAATCCCTTTTGTTTTAGTCTTGATTATGCACTTCCATAAACAACTTCCACCCTATATTTTGACTATATTTTGTCTGTTTGGTTGTCTTGTCTAGAATAGACGACTTGATACACAAAGAGCAATCAATCCATATTGAGTCTTTTTCAAATGAAAATGTATGAATGGTTTTGTTTTGTGACTTACAGAACCTATGAATTCTACTATATTTTAAAAATATTTATTTATTTCATATGTATAAATAAATATAAATATCTTAAAAAGTTGAACCTTATTTACCATCTGACAATGCTAGTGTCCAAAAATCTAAATGTCATTAACATTTTTTCTTCTTCTGCAGTGATTATCGACAAAAACTAAATAATTTAATCATGTATAAAACTGTTGAACTGCTCTGGTGAAACAGTAACACTTTAAACAATCAACCCCACATGTTTTCTTGTAATAAACATATTGTTGTGATCATTCAGAGGCTATCAGAAAAATAATGAGGAGAATCACAACACTTTTGCCCAACCCTCCTTCTGAAAATTGAGGTTCTTCCTGATAAAGTTAAGAATTATATATGTAACCAACACTGCTTTTTAAAAATTATTTATACACACCAACAGTTCTTCAGCTTTAATGTCCCCATGACGCATGGGTTGGATAAGCAGCTGGAAGATAGCAGTGCATTATACAAAGGAAAATATAAGGTCTATAAACTTATTTCATTTGTTTGATAATATAAAAAATATCAAATATATAAAAAATTGAAATATGCAGTTGAAATATTAAAAACTGCAACTCAGGTGAATCAGTCGAATGACCACCATATGAAGCAGTGTGAGTGAATTCACATTTTGGAGAGTGCCTACTTTATGCTGTGTGCTATGAGAGATTACATGCTCCTAGAGGTTTCAGCCGACCTTGAATCTATTTGGATAAATGGTTACTGAAAATGGATGGCAAATACCCCGGATTAACTCAGATTAAATTTCACACTGATTCATTTCTAGCTAAGGTTTGATTCATTGTATTACTGTGTATGTCTATGTATATACAGTGCATCAGCTGTTTTGTGCATATGAATTAAAAATGTGTGTGTGTGTGTGGGGGGGGATTATGTTTATATTACATGATGTGGACCAAATGTCCCGCACAATGAAATAAAATCTGCTATTTTGACATTTGGTGCCCCACAAAGATCTGTGAATGCAATCAAAAACGTAAAAATGCCAAAAGTCTCGTATTTTGTTTGGTTACCTACATAAATCAGAGGACACCAAATGGAAAATTAATGAAAATTAATAACACAAATGATCTAAAAACTCCCCAAACTTAACAAAATACAAATATATAAAAAAAATTTGTAAACAACCAGATAAACTAAAATTACACAGACCACCAAAACAAAAATAATAAACAACTACACAGAAAAAAAAAATCAGTCACGACTAGGCAGGGGTATCCTTACAAAGGGGAGACAGACTATGGTGTGCCCCCATAGTCACACTACTCGTCCACACTCGATGACGCGACGTCAGTGCAATAATCCACTACAAAACACACACATACACACTCCAAAAAATTACACGCAGGCAACACGAAATACTTAAATACACAAACATGCAATGATTTGGTCCCACCATCAGATAACTCTAGCCGCCCATTAGAACCACCCGCGCCTACCAAATCGATAACAAAAATGAAGAGAAGAAAAACACAACGAATACCATAAGTAAAACCCCAACCAGAGCAAAACAGCAATGCCTATAAAAATCAGCCTCTTAGCCCAGGAGGCTACTCATCACTAATAGTGATGTGGTTATCCGTTACTTTTGAGTAATCGTTACTACCAAGTACTCGGCAGTCCAGTATTCGTTACTTAATACTCATTACCCAATACTCCTTACTACTTGGGTTGGCTATGCATACAATAATGAATGCTGCTACCTATACTGTACCATAGTCCGTAAGCCTACAGCGCTTTGCAGCATCGCATTAGTGTGGGTAATTTGACGCATGATGCTATTGCTGGTTGTAAGAACTGCAATCACAATTGCTTTCCCAAAATTCTGTCTGCACTATCAGAGCAAGTACATAAGACTGATGCGATCGAGTTGCCTAATTCTGTTGGTTAGTCGGTAAATGAAATGGATATCGGTACCATAGTCGGTAGTCATTTAGTTGATGACTGTATCGTTACTCGGTATTTTCAGTTGGATAGTGAAAACGGGTTTATCGAGTGATTACTCAAGATGGCTGGAACCTGGAGGGAAGTCTCAGGCTAGACAGAACCCGCTTGCTAACCCTAGCTCCCCCCTCATCAGCATCACGTTAAGTTCAAGGGAAAATGCTTAGTCACAGACCGCTACATTAACACATTTTGTAGACTTCTGACTCAACTCGAGTGCATCCCGACCGGCTATTTTACCTTTTTGCGTGGGTGGCTGCATAGCCTACGATTGCTGCAGGGACAATGAACTTAAGATGTACGTATATCTTCTGTCGTTATAACGGTGATGGGCAACTACTTACCCCGGCCAGTCAGTGCAGTGACCCAGCCCCCCTCCCATCAGACTCATATGTGAGCCATACAACATGCAGGCAATGAGCGCAGGCTTCAGATAATGGAAACCAGCTGCAACTGCATGCCAGCCATAACTGCTGCAAACAACAGTCAGCATGGTGTGGGCCGATTGGGCGGTTTGATCAGTCATTTCGTTACTGTCAGCAACGAATCCTTGAACGGCTGAATACTCATAACGATTCGTTACAGCCTGGTATTCGTTACTTACTCATTACTAGACTTACTACTCAAATCTACACCACTAATCACTAATGTGCCTGCTCCGGATTCAATGACAACAAAGTCATGGAGCCTCGCTGAGTTAGCAGGGGGATCCAGTACGTGCCACCGGAATAATGGAGGAAGGGCGAAGTCATAAATCCATTCTACAAAACACAAAACTAGTGTAAATAAATGCACACAAACAAGTGACATTACAACAGCACAAGCCACGTGTCTGCACTAGCAGAAAACACAAAGGTAGCGATGAAAGCAACAAAACTAAAGGCTGTGGCTAGAAAACTACACAAAACCACAGAAAAAATAAGCCCAACAGTAAAGAATATAAGACACCACAACACCCTAATTAAAACAACAACCTACCAAACTAAACGAAATCCACGCCAACAGGAGGGAAAGGGGAAGACAGACAAACATCGCCATCAGTCCCAATCGTTCGGCCACGGCTTTTCTCTGCTTAAATAGCAGCTACTAGTTACCGGAGCACCAATCCCACCACCTGACGAAAAACATCAAGACGTCACCATAACGTTTCTCCTCGACCACATATGGACAGTTATGTATGTGACTTGAGCTGATTTAAAGGTGTCCAAGGTGCATTCGATCTGTGGGAATGTTCTTACCTGGTTTGTTAAAAGGTTATTTGGGTATCTAAGACCATTCTGTGTGGCCTGCTCTTGTCCAATACATATGTAGAAGGTTATTGCTTTCCACATCACTACTGTATAAGCATGTACAGTACTATGGGAAAGGTATCAAATTACAGGGAAAAAAAGTTTCATACTTTTTTTATTTTGTAATATGCCACGCAAGATTATCATGACATTAACTGGAAAAAAATCATATATAATAGGCGAGTAGTAGAGAAATCTAATCTGTATGACTGATGTGGGGATATTATATGTGGAAGACTGTGTACAACTATCACCCATTGTGAAGAACCTAGGGAACTGCGGCTAAGGTGAGAAGTCTGAATGTAACAGCTGCGTCCAATGCACTTTGAAGGAGGTCTGAGCACTCAGGTTTAAAGAGATCAGACAGTCTTTCACACTGGAACTTCTGCTTATGCAGAGCTAAGAAAGAGCAATATGAGTCCTGCTAGCTTTGAGAAGTGTTATTAAGGGCTCAATTACCTTTTACTCATTGCACATTCTCATGTGAATCCCCCGGCAGTGAAATGGCTTCTGTCCACCAGTGTGAAGAGTGCTACACATCAGTGACAGAAGGTGGTGTAAGAGTCGTACAGGCAGGTTACAAAGACTTTCCAGGTACAAGGTCTCAATCTTTATTACATAATATGGCAACCTTAAAGATATGGCAAATGGCAAGCTCATTTATGGTGTGTCAAATACCAGCTGGACCTGGTGAGAAAGAGGGGATGCCTAGAATTGG
>JAODKC010000044.1:19060759-19072448 GCA_026777985.1 Mormyrops attenuatus | reverse complement strand
CCCCCCCCCCCCCCCCCCCCCCCCCCCCCCCCCCCCCCCCCCCCCCCCCCCCCCCCCCCCCCCCCCCCGGCCCCCGCGCGTACGGCGAAAAGGTGCGTAAAGTGCGGATAAACAAACAAGGCAAACAAGTATACACTGCAGATAAATAAAAAAAACGTACACGGTACACCAACAGAACATCCTACAATGAATATAAGGAATTAAAGAAAAGTTTAGCCCCTAGTGCAGCGATCTCTGACATGAAAAACACAGGAATGACACCGCATTCGCTGGGCACGATATCGGGTTACAACGTTTATGTTTTTACAATGACTACTTGAAAAATATTATGTTCATGTTATGTTTTTAGCCAAACAAAACGTGCGGGCATTTTGTTGCTGGGAGGTATACTTTTTTTTTTTTTTTTTACCACCTGGCAAAGTCTCTTGTCAATGTGTAAGAATGAAATGCATTTGAAAGGGCTTTTGTTCCATAAAGCCATGGATTACTGCAGCTGTGGGCAGAGCTTCTCAGACGGTGCCATCATGTTTGTCCTTCAGTTTAGGTTGAGTGATTTAAATGTGCGGTGACTGCTGACTCGCGGGGGTCCAGAGTCTAACGAGTACAGACGATGGATGGATGGATGATTGCCGGCAAAATGTGATTTTCACACCGATTATCCTCCACAGCTTGCGCCTTTGCCGGTTTATTCAACTGTATCACCATCAACCCATTAAATATCATCGCAGGAGTGTGGATGGTGTAAGTACTTATTTCTCCTTTATTAAGACACCCAACTCAACAAGCATGATTTAATAATATCCTTTTTATATGTCAGTTGTTCCCACGTGTTTTTTGGTTTCCGTGGACCGCGTTTGCAACGCTCATTCCCCCTGTGCTGCTGCACGCTTCGCTCGTTCACAGGATGAATGCCTTCGTGCTGTTCCTGTGCGAGGCGCCGTTCTGCTGTCAGTTCATCGAATTTGCCGATGTCGTTTCCAGCCGTGTAGAAAAGCTCAGGCCTTGGCAGAAGGGTGCCTTCTATTGCGGGTAAAAGGTCTACTTACGTTTGTAATCTGTAAGGTGCCCAGAAATATCACACCATGCTGCCACTGGCTATGCATTATCAATTTTCTAAGCATTGAATGTGCAGCACTAGAATAAACGGTAACAAGAGTTTACTGTCTGAAAAATCATTAACTTTTTCAGGTTCTTCCTGTTTTAATCCTGTTTTACTTTGTTTCCTGTGTGCCCCCAGAAGCTGATGTTTCGTATTATTATAATTTATTATGGTAACGAGTAAAGATTAAGGTCATTGCTGTGTGGTGATATTTCTTACAAATGTGATTTGTCACTGTTCTAATCTCTTGTGTGTAGAATGGCAGTAGTTCCAGTCCTTATAAGCCTAACCTTCACCACGTTGTTGGGAAATGCGATACCATTTGCGACCGGAGTCCTGTGTGGTCTGGGATCCCTGGGGAAAAAGTGAGGCTGTTTTCCTTGGAGATGTAGTGTACTTTGTTGTGCCATAGATAATTTCTGTGGGTTTTTTCGATGTTTGAACTGCATAAAATGTAAGGAATTACTGAAGTTTATGTCATTCCATTGTTGATGTGGTCTCATCAAATGTTTTCTCTGCCTTTTATTTTTGTGGTATTTCTGCTGGCACAACAAAGTGCAAAGGATGATTAGAATGTAAATGCTAAATTGATTTGTATTATTGCAGTTCTTTAATGGTATCAGACCAGTAACACACTTCGGTAAAAGCTTGATCATAGACGTTAATGCTACCAATCGAATTTTCTTTCCCTCTTTGTCCAACAGGGGGGGCGCTACAACTTACAACACACTGGAGCAGCAGAAACAAGGCAATGAAGAGACAGACACATGTGAGGTGGTTGCTCTGTGACCCCCCCTCCCCCCAAACCTCCTATCAGAAACCTGACCAGGTGATCCAACTCCACAGCTGCTGACCTTTGACACTGTACAGTGTGTGTGGCTGCAGACTCCCCTGTCTTGGTGTGTGTTAGTGTCTTTGACGGTTGCATTTGATTTTGTTTATTGATAAAAGTTGTGTTCATGTTTACGCAACTGTGTACTGGTGCTTGTCACACGTTATGCAGCGTGTGCCATTCTGAAAGCACTACTCAGCGACCTACAAAATGTTTGTAAAGATGACTAGCAAAATGTATCTGTTACATTTTTTCCACGTTCTAATACTTTCCCCAATATATGTAGTATGACATAATAATCAATCAATGTCTTTAACATCGGTAATAACCGCTAAGCTGAAAATACCAGAGTATGTGCATTAAATGAATACATTCTGTTTTGGTTTCACTTTTTTGTATCTCACAGCTGATGTATTTTTTCCCTCCTGAGTGTGTTTGCCACCTGGTGGCCATGGGCAGGAACTAGTGAAGCAATGATACCATCAACCGGCACAATGCGAGAAAAAAGGCATCACCATAGTAACCTGACCAGTGAGACCATACTGGCTTTCTTGTTCATCCTAACACATCAGTAGTACTTGTTTGGATGTTATATGTTCTAGTTCTATACATTCAAAGTGAGGGAAGTATGTCGCTCAAGGGCTTGGGTCTGTGTCGGGACGGTTGTGGGTTCAAATCACTGGTAGCCCCTTGAGCAAGGCCCTCAACCCCAACTCCTCCAGGGATGCTGTCTGACCTGGCTCTCTGACACAAAGCTTTCCTCCTGTGTACATTGCTAAATTGAAAAATGTCAAAGCAAAGTACAGATTTATTTTAAAGTTCACTGAAGCAATTTGGGTTAAGTAGCCCACAGTACCGCAGGGGCACCTATCGTCAGAGAAAAGGGAGCAGACATCTGGTTACAGGTGTACGCCCTTGATCTGGTTTGGAATTTTTCATTATTGTTCCATAAGAATACTGAATAGATGCTGTGACCATGTACTGAAAACTTCCACAGTAACTGAAATAAATGAACACTTTCCAGGGGATAACGTGTTTGTATAAAAATTTTAATTCATTAAATCCTGTGTTTTTTTTCTTCTTTTTTCACCTAGAGTAAGAATTGGAGTTTGAACAAACATTTTTGCAGTAAAACTGCAGATCTGAAGTATGAATGAAATGTGTGTGTGTGTGTGTCTGTGTGTGTTTTTATTTTAAGGCACAATGTATATTCATCATGACTCTGGATAAGGGGTAATTTAGATCAGTGTTTCTCAAATCAGTCCTCAGGGACCCCCAGACAGTCCACGTTTTTGCTCTCTCCCAGTTCCCTTACAGTTGTGAGGGAGAAAAAATATGGAAACACTGATCTAGATTATGGATGGATGGATGGATACGTAGACAGTAGGCCAACACTGCAGCTTGTTTGTGATTTACAGTGGCTCCTTACAGACTCCTGTACCTGGTTGAAGTGGTCTTCGTTGCTGAAACATATATATGAATAAAAAAAAGTTGATCATATTTTTCAATGCTGAATTTGAAGAACTGGAAGTGTGTGGTATGTCAAAAATGATGACATCTTAGTCTAACAACAGCAATTTCACTTTCTCACTTTGAGTAGCCCTTTCTTTATGGTCAGCTGACTGTCACAGCACACAGGCACTGGGTGGGGTATAAGAACAAAAAGCAAATAAGGTAAACTTTATTCATCAAGGGGGGATTTCTTGACATGTATGTATCCATTGTTTGCAGGCAGGTTATGCATGAGACCCTTTCTTGGTCTTTAAATTGTAGGTAATGCAAATCAATAATAATACACTGCATAATAATAATACAGTAATAATAAAAGTAACTACATAGAGTACTGTACTGTACCTTGAGTTGATGAGTGGGTGAAGCCACACAATGTTGTGGTATGTAGGTTCATTATTAAGAATTATTGTATTTAACTGAAATTTTTTATATAATTGGCTTTATGGCAGTTTGCTCAAAAGTATGAGTTCTTAACCTGGGGACTGCCTGTATGTGTATTTACTTTGTAGGATAGGATAGCTATTTTGTTCACGTGTAGATTAGCAGACCTTCCCATAAGTCTGACCTGTATCATTCATCTGTGGCACATTTGTTTGTGTCTTTGTATGGTTGGTTTTACAGGATTTTTTTCCAGCTGCTGTCATCCATTAAATTAATGATGCTTAATTTTCATTTTCCCATGTATCCCATATAAAGTGTAGAAATGCATTACTACTTGTGTTAAAAAGCATGTCCGATTTCACACGTCTTCTGCGGTCTCTTCAAGTGCTGACAATAATTCATAGTTTAAAAATATGTATGCAAGTCATATAGTAATTAGTGGAAAACAAAAATAGATACAGATTCTTGCACCATCTCCTGGTTTTATCATTTACATCTTCTAAACGGGGGAAAAATCAAGCACCCTTTGTAAAAGAAGTATTTAATTGAGGAAGTGGTCAGTTTGTCTTTTTAGGCATTTACAAAGTGCCAGGCAGTTCTGCAAGTCTATGAAGTCAGCAAAATGTTTGGTTAGAAACCTGTCTAAAGAACATCAGTTTTCATTAATGGTAAAAGTGCGTCCAGTGCGAAAATAGTTCTCAATCTCCTCCAGAGTCCGTCCCTTTGTCTCTGGGACGCACAAAGCAGTGAAAAGTATGTTGATCACTGAGACCACTGAAAAAAACGTGAAAGGCACAAAAAGGCCGAAGTTTTCCTACAAGGATAAAGAAGAAAAACAAATGTTATCCTTTAAGGTCAATTCAATTCGCTAACAGAGAGTGACAGAGCTTCAGGGGCAGATTTAAGACTTATCAAGACATACATGCTCAGAGTGTACAGCAAAGACAGAATGGTGATTGTTGTGCCTCCAAGATGTGGGGGCATGATTGAGGCCTGAGGGTAACTCACCACCACATGCATGAAGACCTGGGTCAAGACGAAGGCAGTGACCCAGCTAACTCCAACACACAGGCCAGATGCCTTACCCCGGGCCCCTAGAGGCAGGATTTCTGACATCAGAAGCCACGTGATAGGACCCCATCCCATGGCATAACCTTGAGGGTGAGATGGATACGTCCAAGTAATGTCAGTCCTGCTTAACTTTATATTTTTGAGAAAGCTGCATAGCACGATGTCTGTTCTGAGCCAAAAGACCATATAGCCTCCTCTGAATGAAAACAGATATATCTAATTCAGTGTAGTGGTGCTTGATAGCAACATGGAGAAATATCCATCCATCTTCAAACTGTTTATCATGGGCAGAGTCACAGAAGACCAGGGGCCTCACTTATAAAGGCTTCGTACGAACAAAATAGCCATAATAAACATTCATAGGCATATTTATACAAAGATTTTCAGGTTTCTAAAGGCACAAAAGATGACCATCGTTCTCTGCTGTCGGAAGAGCTTCCCAAACTCCACCTTTCAGTGGCAGCACTCTCTGAAGTACACAGACCTGGGAGTGGCCAGAACTCTGTAGGTGAGTATACCTACTTTTGGTCTGGTCAGTCTGATGATATACTCAGGGAGTAGCTGTTGCTGTAGCGGATCAGCTTCTCCCGATGGTGTCTGATGTCACTCCTTTCAACAAGCGTATTGTGAGACTCAGGCTAAGGCACTCTTTGGCAGTGTATGCTCCGACTGCGGTGAGTGATGTCTCATTGAGGGAGACATTTTATTCACAACTTCGCTCGGTGGATGATGGGTGCCCACGAGGTGACAATCCTCTGTTCATGGGTGACTTCAATGCAACCACTGGCACTGACAGAGCAGGCTATGAGGGTTGTGTCAGTCCCCATTGGTCTGGAGACCAGGGTGAGAGTGGCTCCATGTTCCTTGACTTTGCGAAAGGTCAGAGGCTGCTGGTTGCTGAATCCTGGTTCCAACGCCCTGAGTTGCATCGTTGGCCTTGGTACTCCAATACTGGTGGTGCGGCAAAGGACACTGATCACATCCACATGGGCAGATGCTGGAGGCTCCTGCAAAACTGCAAGGTCTACAGACGTGTCCAGTTTGTGAATTCTGACCACAGACTTCTTGTTGCTACTCTGAAGATTCAGTTTAGATCCAGTAGGCTACCACCTACTAGGAGAACGAGGCTGGACTTAGGCAGACTCCAAGATCAAGCTGTTTCTGATGAGTTTGCATGCAGTTTGTGTGAGGAACTTGCAGACTTGGGTGCAACTGCTGGCTCTAATGTAATGTGGGAGACCTTCCATGATAAGACCCTGAAGGTTGCTGAGGGTTGTGTTGGTGTTGGAGGTGTTCCCAGAAGGAGGTGTTTTGTCTCACAGGGGACCCTGGATATTATTGAGAGGAGTCGCATCACATGATTTGGTGGCAGCTCCAGTCTATACCAGGAACTGAGGAGGACGGCTATGAGGGCTCTGAGGGCAGATAAGCAGGCGTTTGTCAGACGAATCTGTGATATCCGGGGTGAACTTTTCCAGGCTGGTGGTAAGGCTGTCCTCCTGGCATTGTAGGCAACTACAGCGGGATAACACTGATTTCAGTGCCAGGTAAGGTCCTTGCTAGGGTCATCCTTAACAGGATCCGTGATCACTTGCTCGCCTGTAAGCGACCGGACCAGTCTGGATTTACACCTACTGTAAGAAGTCTACCATCGGCCATATCTTGGTACTGATGACTCTAATGGAGCGTAAGCGCAAATATCGGCAGAAGTTCTTTGTAGCCTTTGTCGATTTTTGTAAAGCGTTTGACTCGGTTGATTGAGTTGTTCTGTGGGATATCCTGAGACTCTGCAGGATCCCCCCAAAGTTGCTGGATGTCATGGCCAGCCTATACACTGGTACTGTGAGTGCTATGCAGAGTGGAGGGAGAACCTCTGCATTCTTCCCAGTTGATTCTGGGGTTCATCAGGGGTGTGTTCTTGCTCCTACTCTGTTCAATGTTTGTATGGACTGAGTGTTGGGCAGGGTTGTGGGGTCCGGCAGCTGTGGGGTGTCCACTGGTGAAGAAAACTTTACTGATCTCGACTTTGCCAATGATGCAGTGATCTTAGCGGAGTCAATGGAGGCTCTGATCGGGCCTCTTGAGA
The DNA here is from genome assembly GCA_026777985.1 of Mormyrops attenuatus. Lineage (NCBI taxonomy): Eukaryota > Metazoa > Chordata > Actinopteri > Osteoglossiformes > Mormyridae > Mormyrops > Mormyrops attenuatus. The sequence goes on along the minus strand of JAODKC010000044.1, from coordinate 19,065,467 downwards.
GACTGAGCAAGGAGTCTGAGTGTCTGGGATTGCGGGTGTCCTTGATAAAGACCAAGATGACATGGGCGCTACCCAGTGAGATGAGACGAAGACTGGACTCCTTTGGTACTGTGTCTCTTTGGAAAATCCTTGGGTACCACTGGTTTGACTTTGTGTCAACCAAGTGGTTGATAGAGGAATCCCGAATGAGGCACAATTCCTGCATGGTGAGGGACCATCAGTTACAGCTCTATAGCCATGTGGCGCGTTTCTCTGAGGGTGATCCTGCTTGCAGGATCCTCATTGCTGAGGACTCAAGCGGCTGGACCAGACCATGGGGATACTCATGTAACTCCTGGCTGTGGCAAATGGATGTCCATTCCCGGAGTATGGGACTTGACTATTTGTCTGCCTGGGGGGTCGCCAGCTGGGATCCCAAAAAGTTTTGTTGTGTGGTTGGTGCGGCAACGCGTTGCATCAGCGCATGCTCCCCAACCGGACCTGATACTGTTTGTTAGTGTGAGTAATATTAAAAATCTTGCCTTAGCTACGCTGTGCAACTTCGTTTTGGGAACCAGCCTTACTTTCTTTTTCGCAACCAGCTCCCAATATGTACAGTAATAACTTTGTACATAATTTAGCATAATTTAGATGGTTTGTATATTATATAAAAAGTCTGGATAAGAAATGACAAACTAAATTTATATGTAAATTTAAGAGTACAGTACTGTACTGTTTGTTTAGACTTGGAGTAAATAGGCCTTTTACGGGTTGTGATTGGGGGGGATCAAGTATTATTCATAAATTTTCACATTCGCAGGAATCTTCCGCCCCTAACCCTTGCAAATGTGATACCTCCATTTCACCAACTACATAGAGACAAGGAACGCGGGTTCAACTAATTTTGTTGTTGGGGGGTCAGGTATGCAAAACTTTTACCAACTGACAAAGTCCCATGTCAAAATGTAACAAAAATAAATGCATTTGAAAGGGAGCATTTATATACACGTGCCTGATTTGCTTTGCAATGTGGGAAAATTAGTGCGTCAGAATGGGGTGGTCTCTTAGGCGTATCCACATACGAATGTTTCTAAGATGTGTGGGATTAGTAACTTGTACAACGAGTATCACAGTTTATGCAAGGTTTTATACGAAGGTCGAGTTTTCGTGCGAACATTTCCTCTCTTGAACATTCCCAAGATTTAACGAAAGTTTTTTATAAATGAGGCCCCTGGAATTTGTCCCGGGCAGCATAGGGTTGGGATACACAACGAAGGAAATGCCAGTCACCTGACCAAACATACCAAATATAATGATCATCGTGCTTAACAGTGGGATGATGGTAACTGGGTCAAACTGTGGACTCCGCAGGAAGTCAGGAGATTGCTGAACACTGAGATGAGTAGATGAGGTTGTGATATTCACAAAGGGACAGCTTCCGGTGTGGGTGTACAGACTCATACACTGGCTCGCAAGAAACATCAGGAAGCCTGTTTAAAGGAAAGGCAAAGTCCAATCAGCCTTAGTCTGTAGCTGTTTTTTCATAGATAAGCACTATTAATATATACCAGTAATGTAGAGTTACTGTAATCAGTGCTTCCTCTCCTGGGGGGTATTCCCTGAAAGTAGCTAAAGAAAGTCAGACTTTCCAGAAAAAGTCAGACTCAAACTAGCAACGTCTCTAAACTTAGCCTCATGTCATTCCACTAATGCAGTTCAGCTTATTACACACCTACAATATTTAAGAAGCCCAAATGAATGAATGAACGATCAATCAAATGAGTTGGAAAGCGTGTAAAATGAGAGCGTTGTTTTTTTCCACCGCAAAACAAACACTGTTGATGGAACTGTATGAAGAATACAAAGATGCAATCGGTAAACAGGCAATACTGTGGCCATAAATAAAGCCAGGGAGTTGGCTTGGCAAAGAATTACGACACAATTAAGATACACACTTCCCGACTCATTTGATCGATCGTTCATCCATTCATCTGGGCTTCTTAAATATCTCGGGTGTGCACACTAAGTGAGACTATGCAAGTCTGTTTTGATTAGTTGAACTGCGTTAGTGGAACGACGTGAGGCTAAGTTTAGAGATGGCGTTAGTTTGAGTCTGACTTTTTCGGGAAAGTCTGGCCTTCTTTAGCTACTTTCATGGAAAGCAGGATGAGCTTGCAGATGTCAGCCTGTACCTTTACATACCTGAGGTGAAGAGGAGTCGCTTCCTACCAGCCCTGTCCATTAACGTAGCAGCAGTCATAACAGAAAGGAGGCGCACGGCTCCCACCATAGCAGCATCATATTTGGGCTCCTGTATGAAGAACACACATAAGCAGTAGCAACCTCCTGCCTGTATCTGTAATATAATATGATATCTCTCTGTTTATTAGCTGTGACATAATATTATTACTATAATATCCATATATATTTGTGGGGCAAAATTATAATTAAACTACTGTAAGCGTGTTCGGGTTCTTGGAAAGTGCTGCACAAATTAAATGCACTATTGTTGTTTTTGTTGTTGTTGTAACCCTATTATTTTGTTATTAATAATACTTAATTCCAACACTAATAAAATCTCCAGGGAGTATTCCATGAAACAGGATTAAGGGAAAGTCTGACTTATTTCGACAAGTCCGGCTCATTTAAGTGGGAGTTCCGTTCCATCAGCGTGTCTTAAATGAATCCCCAATGAATTACCATCTTAACTTACGCGAGTGAACAAGTCTGCTCCAAACCAGGGTGTCCCACTTACTTAAGCATTGTCTCAAAGAACGTCTGATGTGTGGGAACAGATTCTCAAAAGATCGTTCCGTCAGACGAAATTCCGCGCTCTCACTACTCATGTCGTGTAATAAAGCTTATAAAAATCACGTCTCAGCAATTCCAAAGTAATTAAAATAAATGTATACCCATATTACAAAGGTCAAACATGAAATGCAATGACTGAATCTGAAAAAAAATCGTTAAAATAATATGAACAGGAAGATATTTTTATATTTTGTTTAGTCACAGTCTACTTTAAAAGTTTATTAGTAAAAAGCAAAGAAAAGATACGGATATTTCTGCCAAACATTTGCGATGCGATTGAAAGTACTTTATGGAGATCAAATAATAAAGAATAACATCCCAGAAGGTTCCCCGTTGGATATGGGGATTAAACCAGGAACTTTCACGGTGTAAGGCAACAGCATAACTGACTGTACCATCATGCTTCTGTACCAGGCATTTGTACCATTTACATAACTTACGCATTTAGTCTGTCTGCATTTCTTTGCCAATCAAACTCCCTAGCTTTATTTATGGCCACAGTATTGCCTTTTTTAGCTATTACATCTTTGTATTCTTCATACAGCTCCATCAGCAGCGTTTGTTCTGCGGCGGAAAAAACACCGCTCTCATTTTACACACTTTCTAACTCATTTGACTGATCTATCGTTCGTCCATTCATTTGGGCTTCTTAAATATTGCGTGTGTGCGCACTAAGTGAGACTATGCAGGTCTGTCTTGTATGAGCCATTATTAGTTACAGCTGAACTGCATTAGTTGAAGGATACGAGGCTAAATTTAGAGATGGTGCTAGTTTGAGTCTGACTTTTTCAGGAAAGTCTGGCTTTCTTTAGCTACTTTCATGGAATACCCCCCAGGGTGCACTCTTGATACTCACCAAGGTGATCCTGGTTCTTAGAAAGATGGGTTCTAGGTAAACCAGGATGGGAGTGATGCCAGTCATTTGTTGGAGGAACCTCATTGTCGTGGAGATCAAGATTGGCTTATAATAGCAAGGCTTGGCCAGGTCTGACCAACTGATCCTACCCTAAAAGTGCAAATTTAAAAACACGTCGTTACATTTACTTTGTGTGTATTACAATGCTTTTTAGATTCTGACTCTGTTATGCATTAAAAGCCTGTGATCCCGCTGGCCAGCAGGTGGAAACTTTACTGCATTGCACAATATCATACCAAGGCCACTTGGAGGCACTGTTTCTACATCATTTGAATTAAATTCTCATCATCACCTTCAAGAAGCTTAACAGGCACTTCTATGAAATTATGGTGTGTATCTTTTCTCTGTAAAGATACTAAACCTAGAAATCTGTAAGGACTATTTAAAGGGCATTAAACCTTTGGCCTACTGCATCTACTCTGAAATTCCTACATAAATTACAGTATAACCAGGGCTGTACCTGTGTAGTAATACTTCTCTCAATTTTGTTGAACTCAGGCATAAAGTCGGAGCCACTGCCCCGAAGCCATAAGAGCGCCTTCTGTGCTTCCTCCTTTCTGCCTTTGGCAATAAGATATCGAGGCGAGTCAGGCATGAAACAGAGCAGCACAAGCATGAAAATGACTGGTACCTCCCCAGCAATGGCCAGCCATCGCCATGGCAACAGAAAACCTAATTAGAGACATGGAAACAACATAGAACACAGAGTGATAATGGGAATGCAAAATCCCTGAAGAACTTGAAGGTTACAGATTTTTTTAAAAAAGGAATCATCTTCACTTAAGTTATATATTGAAATACAATGTTTCTCTTTGTAATGATGAAGTTATGTTTAAACAATGGTGAAGAGAACAAGAGCTGTTTAATTGATCTTACCCAAAATGTAAAGAGTGAGGGACCCAAAAACTGCTGTAATCTGTGGACAGGATCCCAATATTCCCCTCACAGTTGGGCTGGAAATCTCTGACACATAAACCTGAGAAGAAAATCACAATTCCGATC
>JAODKC010000044.1:19033012-19058967 GCA_026777985.1 Mormyrops attenuatus | reverse complement strand
GATGTTCAATAGGTATTAAGGGGACCAAAGTGTGGCAAGAAAATATCCCCTTGTTGATACAAGGTAGGATGGATCCAATCTTTCATGTTATTTACGCCAAATTCTGACCATGAAGACTCATTTGACCAAGCAACATTTTTCCAGTCTTCCATTTTCCGATTTTGGTGAGTCTGTGACCACTGTAGCCTCAGCCTTTATGTATTTTATATACTTAGTCAGTGTATAGGCCTATGTCTATATATATAAATTAAGGATTTAACGATACCGTTTACTCTTAAGTACAATTTGAGGTCGAATTGAAAAATAGTAATATCGGGCATCCCTAACTGCCAGCTTCAAATGTGTCAGCAAAGTTGCTTCCTTCTGATAGTAGTCACTTAAAGTAACAGGTTTGGTCAGGAAACGCTGCGAGTAATCGTATTCGATTACACATGAACTGGCAAACGGGATAAAGCGGAGTACTGTAGTAAGTTCATAATATTGCGGTAAAATGCAACGAACTATGGTTGCTAGGTTGGAAGTGAAACATGGTAATATCTCATAAAAAAGAACACGTGTAGACATATAAACACACTTGATACGGAGAAATAGAGCGACTGTAGATAGCGTAGAAGTAAAGAAACATACGTAAAGGTAAAAATATAAAATTAACGGTAGCGCTGTACCTTGTAGAAGAAGCCGGTCCATTTTTAAGAAGTGCTGTTCTCTCATCCATCATCTCATCTGTGTCCTACTCGCCGTGGTCTGTTAAGCTCTAGTTCAGCAACCAAAAGTGAAAGTATGTAGGAGAAGCAACTTCTCGCAATCTCGGATATTTAGTTTTTGAGCAATGATAGAAGAGCCGACTCTGTCGTTGCTTGTTTGATATCACTTATTCCTCAACTCCATGTGATTCTTATGTAGACCAAGTTCACTGACATGGTTTCCATACCTGTAGCTCTTAACCCGATGTGTTTGAGAATGCTGTACAGTGCAACATTTATTTGAGTGATACTGAGCAAGAGCAAACAAAAGAGACAAACCTAGTTCCCTAAATATAACGTGACATCTCTGCAACTCAGCAAAAAAAAAAATCTTTTCAGTTCATTGTTTATGAAGGGGCAACTCTCGGTCTGTGAAACATTAAGAAACTTCTCTGTAGGAAGACTGTGTATAAATGCCTGTCCACAGCTGACTGTTAAATAATTATTAATACTTATTTATAACTGAGCTTACTGATATTGTTCCCTTCCTGTAACCCTTTGGAAATTTCCCGTCATTGGGTAATTTGTGGATATTACCACTATGTTGACATATTTTTCCGCATCCTACTCAACACTGAGCATGCGCGATGAGTAAATCTCTCCCAGTAAACTTTTGGTTCCGAGTGATCAAAACGCCGAAATAACTTAGATGTTAACTCAGATATTAAAACAATTATGTATTTAATTATATTAATTATCTATAGCCATTGTTTTAATTATAATTTATTGTCAACAATATAAACTATGTCATTGTAATAAAGGACGTTATTATTAGCTCCACGTTACATTTCAGTATAGCTAACTTTTTCTTGTATCGGTGCAAGACGGAATAAGCCTGTGTGTCCGGGTGTTATGTTTGTACAAGTATCAAGTGGGTCTTTATTGTCCTATCATCTATATACAATCCATAACATACAGTAGCACGAAATAACATTACCCAGGACTGCGGTGCAGTATATATACATAAAGTGCAGAGACTGTAAACGAGACAAGGGAAACATATGGGTGTGGGAGGGAACATAATTGCAAATAAATCAAAACAGAGAGTATACCTACACTAGAGTAGAGGTAGGGGTTCCCACACAATATAACACATATGGTGGCGACTGTATAACTAACAAAAACAACATATGTAACAATACACAGATGTTGGCAAGGTATCTAACAAGACAGACAGGTTGGAATGGAGTACACATTGAAAAATGTATCCAATGTGCATTTTGTAAAGTTTATATGAATGTGTGTGACTTTCAACACTAAAGTGATGTTTTGATGTTTGGCTTTTAGTCCAGCCAGCTGGATTAGGTCGTTTCTGGTGAAAACTCTGGGAATGCGCTTATGGAGTAAACGGTGCTGACTAAGCAGGTGATCCGCAGTAATGCCCTTGGGAGAGAACGCCTCATTTGTTTTAGGCTTTATTAAAAAATAAATTTAATAAATTCGTATTTGATGCCTTGGAAATTTCTTTGTACTCCCAAAGGATAAATACTTTTAAAAGCTCACGATAATGACCTGTAGCTACGACTAGCACTGTCTGAGGATTCTTAAGTTCATGGGCACATCTGTGGGCCCAAGTCATCAGGCCTCCTGTTTCCTGGAGCAGTAACATCCAAATGTTCTGAGATATAAGTAGCTCTTCATCTTCTAGAACAGAAGAATAGCAATAGACTCTAGATTAATAAAATGCTTGCTCCTTAGTTTGAGAAAGCCTCTTGAGAATGCTAACAACTTAAATGTTACAGTACAGTGTCACCCAGCTCTTTTGTTCCTCCTTGGATATAGGTCCATAAGTAATTGGGCAGTGATACGATTTTCATAATTTTTGCTCTGTACACCACCATAAAGGATTTGAAACGAAACAATTAAGGTGTGAATAAAATGTAGAGCCTTAATTCAAGGCGTTCAACAAAAATATCATATGAGCTATTTATGAATTACGACGTATGATTTTTTAAAAATATATAACCCCTCCCCCCATTTTCACAGGCTTAAAAGTAATTGGACAAACCAGCAAGCACAAATATAATGTTCTTTTTTTAAAATGATCGTTATGTGTGCATTTTAATTTCTTGTGGTCTCAGATATATTCAGTTATGATGTCCATGCCCATACAAGAACAACTTGCCTGATCTCAGCAAAAGCGAAAGGATTACCATTCTTGCGGAGTTAATAATAAGAAAAACATTGAAGGATTTTAGTGGGACAGAGCAACTATCGTTTTGATTAATTTCTTAGGATTTTTCAGCGGAAAATAAAATCTTTCTCTGTTTTTTTTTTGTTCGGTGTCTGACATTGGATGGCTCCTGTAAGTTTGTCCCAGCATCTGTTTGTCCCATGTCTGTGGACACGGTCACCTATCGCATACTAGCCGGCTGCTTATCTGTAGGCTACTGATTTATCAGACTTCAATCTAACTTGCAAGATGTGAATGACAGATGTTGGTCATACCAGTCATATGGGCTGATGACCTCAAATAAGACACCGTTATATTATATGCTCTGGAGTGGCAGTGCTGATTAATGAGGTAAGGGTCTTTATAGACTCCAAACAAGAGAACAGCCAAGCAATAATGACAGAATGCAAAGTGAGAGTGTACATTTGTGATGGTTTGGCGTGTTGTTCAGGAGAAAGGATCCCTCTGTCAGGCACAGGGGGTCAAATGTGACTTATCGCCATTGGGGTAGATCACCTCTAAGGACTTACAGCACACCATATCTCTGCTTTTGAACTGGGATCTAGTGAACAGACCCAGTGTGAGATATGCCTGGCAGGGTGGTTTGGTCTCTCAGGGTTAGCTTGGAGGACCATAATGAGGACAGTGAAGGTTACAGTGTGCCCTCTGTGTAATTCAGGGAGCTGGCGAAGAAGGCCATGGTGAAAGTGAGTCTGCAGCTGTGTGATGCCTGCCCTAGCATGCTGATGAACATGCTGCCTCTGGGGAATCCGTGAAGCGCCAAAGCTCCAGGGTGTAGCATGTGTTGAATAAAAGCATTTGCACCCCAATCCCATGCAGAATAGAAAGCATGTTGGTCCGGTTATTTGGATCTGCCTGCATGCATTTTGCATGTTTATGTTTATGCCTGTTAGCTAGTTTTAATATGTGCTGACATGCATGCAGCGCCTTCTCTCGTCGCAGGATACAGGACCATGTGTCACAGAGAGGGGGCAGTGAAGCACATGACTTTGGAGGAAAGGTCTCCCGTTCAGTTTGTAGCACATTTGCATGGGGACTGGATCAGCACATCACTCACTATTAGGCACAAAAAATATAGGTGCTGTTTCAGTGAGAGTGAGGTAAAAACTAGGGGGTGGGGGAGGGTAGAGACGGCAAATAGGAGCTGAATTATCACCAGCAGTCATGGTGGTTTGGGATTCTGGTCCAAAGCAGATGGCAGTCATGTCCTCCCTCTTCTCACATCCCATATTCACACAACGTGTGAGCGCATGTGAGTACGTCTCCATCAGTGTATGTGTTAATGCTTATTTTTTACTGAACCTAAAATACCTTCCACTGAACTGAGCAGGAAGATGACAACATCATGGTCTCTAGGGGGGAGGCAGGAGGTCCTGTCTGCAATAAAGTTGTTTCCAGGAAGTCGAGAGATTGCTGCTTCCTGTTGTAGGTGCTCATGTAGGTTTTTAGGAAATAATGAGAAATGACCCCAAGGCTATACAGCTTTCTGTAGCTTTCCATCTCATACGTTCTTTATGCTGGCATGCCGCTGCTTGCCAGGACATGATCTCATCTCAGCGTCTCTTACGGCTGCGGTGCAGTCGGTGGGAGAGTCTCACCCGGAGGCTGGGGTGATGCTGCAGTCTGCGCGTGCTGCTCTGTCGCCTCTCTCTCTGTCCATGGTGAGACACGCCAACAGAGCCGCCATTTCATGAAACCTGGGATCCCCACCTCTGCAGAATTATGCCCATGAAATGTGCCGTTCATGTATAGATGACTGCATAGACCAGTACTGAAGGACTTCAATTACAGAATGTTAATAGGAATCCTAATGATCTGAATGTTGTGACACCTGAAAGGTTAGAAGTAAAGACAAAACAAAGCTACAGCAATGAGGATTTTTGAAGTTATGATGAAAAGAATTTAAAAAAAGTCAATACTTTGTTTTATTTAGTTATGTTTTGTAGAAAGAACAAAATACTTGGAAAAAGTGCCTGACTTCATCAGTGTATGTCTTGTTGAATGGTTTGTTTGAAATATAAAAGCAGGCATTATGATCACATGATACTGACACTTCTCACATGTCCTGCACAGTCATGCTGCACAGTCTCATTTTTCCAAAAATATGTCCCTGAGGGATACTGTTACCCAGAACAATAGGAAAAAGAATACAGTGGACTTAAAAGCAGAATGCAATTCCTTCAGACTTTTGATCTTTGCATTGAAAAGGTCTCAGGTAGTGAAATTACGGATGAAACTACAGACTCTCATGATTTGCCTTTATAAATATATTGACATCACTGATACGTAGTTCCTCAATTTCCCTTTTCCCAGTTGTATAGGCCTTTTGAGACAGGGACATTGAGAACTACCCTGCTCCTCATGCGTGCACTGGGAAAGCATTCACAATGGTGTGATGTCATAAATTATGCCTGTTTCGCCCTTTCCAACCTGGCAAGACGCTCAGGTTTGTTGAGGGGATATCTCAAAAAATTTGGAAAGGATTATATCATCTGGCTTCCATTTGGGGTCCACCTGCTGTCCTTGCTGGAACTCACTTATGCTAATTAATCTTTTCACTTCTGTAAATTTACTTTTTAATCAAGCTTGGCATTTTCTAATCTACATTTATAATACAAACCAAACTATAGTTGCTTTTTTGCTTTTGTGTAATTCATTGTTAATACATTTGTGTGAAACCTATCAGTTCTACTTAACCATATTAAAAATTAATACTCTTATGCCGTGTTTCCCAATTCGGATTTTGGGGACCTGCAGATGGTCCACGTTTTTGCTCCCTGCCAGCTCACTGCCAGACAGTCCACATTTTTTGCTCCCTGCCAGCTCACTGCCAGACAGTCCACATTTTTTGCTCCCTGCCAGCTCACTGCCAGACAGTCCACATTTTTTGCTCCCTCCCAGCTCCTGGTACAGCAAATACGTGGACTGTCTGCAGGTCCCTAAGGACTGGATTGGGAAACACAGCACTAATGAATATTTTGGTATTCCCAGTTAAAGCTGATTTTTATAAAATCGAAAACACATATACAGTATCTGTCATAAGCTGACCTTTTCGGAAGTTACGAGTTTCTGAAATACCTTTGATGATTCACTCAGGGTGCTGTTGACTTGTGATTTCTCCAACTTCCTTTTCCTGGCCGCCTTCAAAGTGCTTATGCACCCTCCTGGAGTAAGTGACCCGGTGCTGGTATGAGAGGCCAGCCACTTCATTTGTGATGATCTCAAGCTCATGACAAATGTGTGCGGCCTTCTGAACGCAATGGCCCATTACGGTCAGTATAATAATGCTCCATCTTAAAAGTTGGGAGTTTCAGTACATGGTAAACAAAAATGATCCATTTCCATTTCCTGAGTATCCGAGCTAAATACTAATAACATGCAAGAAGAGGCTTCATCAAATTAAAGCAAAGTTTGTTGAGCATATGGTGAGTCTTGTTTACCTGAATGCAGCATTATGCAGTCTTTCAAATTAACATTGAAGACATTATCTGTATAGCATCCTATAACAAATGTTCATTTTCTCACAGGAAGTCTGTCTGCTGGTATATTTCGTAGTGTCGTGAATGGTCATCCTAGGTTCATAGTTTGATCAACCAAATAACTGGTGTTAAACTAACTAATTTAGTTTGTTATGGTAAGGAAACAATCTATGGTGTTCATGAGCATTAATTTACCAAGTGCTGATCACATTCATCGTAAATATTTTATTTTTAAATAATTAAAAAAACTAAAACCTTTAATAATAATAAATTAATAATAATAATAATAATAATAAATATTAAAATTTAAATCCACACAAATTGTATTTTGTTTCTCATATTTTCTGTCTATATTTTCACTGTTCCTCAGCTGGTGGGTACCCCCCAGTCGACAACTTTGGGTCTTGTCTTAATGACCAAGGAAAAATATAGGTCTGAAAAGTCCTTTCGAACCACTGAGTTTCACCCAAAAAATTTGTGTGTGGAGTTGCATGTTCTCCTTGGGTCGTCAAGGGGTTTTCTCCTGCTTCTCCAGTTTTCCCCCACAGTCCAAAAACGTACAAAAGTGAATTGCAGCTGCGAAATTGCCTGTAGGCCTGAATGATGTGTGTGCCCTGCTTTGGATTGGCCCCATTACTCCCTGCCTTGTGCCCGCTGCTTCTGGGATAGGCTCTGCCCTCTCTGCCCCCCCCCTCCCCCCGACCATGCAAAGGCAAAAAGGCAAATGGATATAGAAATTGGATGGATAAATAATAATTGAGAAAATTCATGTGCATGATTAAAAAGACAATCTCTGTATACCAATTTGTGTTTAGATTCTTCAGGTGGATATGGATCCTTTTTATCACTGAATATTGGGAAGTTTCACAGTGTTGATTTCTGGATCACAGCTCCATCCTTTGTAACAGCATGCAGAATCTTCTGTAATCTCAGAATACAGTTTGCCATTACCATGCCGACCATTCTTCAATCATATCCACAGTGAAGTCTTATACACCTGCCAAATAAAAAGTTTCCCAGTTTTACATCAGAAAGCAAATGTAAGCTCCTCTTACAAAAAAAAAACTTTAAAAGTTGAATTATTTAGTATTGGGACTGTCACATCTTGTCAAGAATCAAATTTCACAAGTAACCTGGCTTGGACCAAACTCACCTCCACCTCTCCTCCGGAAGGGTCCAATCTGTAATCACCCAAACCTACAGTGAATCTACAATTTTATTTAGACTCTTATCAATGCTTCTTCCTCAGCAGTCAGGTTTGTCATATCTATTTGTAGCTTGGTCTCTTGGACTTGCATTCTGATTTTGCCTCTGATTGTTGTCTCTTGCTTTTTCTAGTTCTGTTCAGTTCTACATTTTGGATTTGTTCTGTCTTTGGCTTATTCTTGGATTTCTGCGTCCTGTTGGCTGACCTTGTAGTTCTGCACCGATGTCTTTCAGTTTACCCATTTCATCTTGGTGCTTAGGTCCTGCTCAGCTACTGGTGCTGCATACCTTTAATTCAGCAGCCACCAGTACTGTCAGTACTGAGTACTGTCAGTACTGAGTACTCAGACGTTCACCAGAATTAGCAGGCAGAAGCCTTTGCCACATGTGTGTGTGCAGGCATGACCTTTTGCCTGCAGCAGTGTACATTAAATTAAAAGTTATATATTATTTACCTTGTTGCTGTGATAAAGGGGATATGTGTATAGGAAAACAGCATTAAATATTTGGAGCTGCGCTATTGCAAAAATGCAGATACAATTTCACATGCAAGAAGGAGTTTTTCAAGGCTCTTTAAATTTAGCTGGAACATTTCAGTGTGCCAGGGGCGTCGGATAAATGGCTGACCCTGTGTTTGGACCCTATGCTTTATACTCTCATCTGTATGTGTGCATATGTCTCAAAGGAAAGCAAGGTGGTATGTGTGAAAAGAAGCATTCCAGAATACCTGTCCTACGAATGGTAAATAATGCATCATGTCATTTTCTTTTTCATACATTTCATAAATTTAAAAAATACTTTTCTATTTAATACTTCTGTTGTGGTTTGACAGATGTGTATAAATTCTTAGGAGTAAAAGTAATAATATATGTAAAAATAATAACAAATGTCAAAAATTAATTTGCAGCCCCCAGTTATTGAATGGTAAATATATGGATGAGTTTTGGTACAGAACAAAACAAGTTAGCTGTTGTCCAGTACATAGGTTAAAAGTTCAAACTCTTTTGAATATGTTGAAATATTAATATTATTATTACTTTATTGTATTTTACTGTCAGTCACGTTATGTTCATCTCCACCGCAGTGTATCTGGCCTATGGAGTGGATTCTAATTCTGGGGCGAAGATAACAAGTGGCTCTTCAACATATTTCCTCAGAAAATACCCTTAACAATTTATCAACGTGCACTCTCCACAAGATGTCACCACTCTCCATATGAACATGCCATTGCGTCGAAACCTCCTTTGCATTCTGACTGTCTCTCCCCCGCGGCAGTGGGACCCTACCCTTAATCTCAAATTAAGACATAGTAAAACAAAACAAGTAAAAAACCTTAAACAAACGAACACCTTTATATTTGCACGAGTTAAACAAAGTGACATTTTTTTACCATTTTCACCCAGCTGACGCTGATGAGTTGTTGAAATTTGCACCCATAGTATTATCCAGTTTTATGTATAATTTCAAAATCAACGGGTCTATTAACAGTGCATCGGCCAAGTCTTCCCAATATCTTATATATTCGCCAAAATGTTAGTTATGACGGTGAATGTGAATTGGCGTGCGGCGAGTGGAGATGCAGGTGGAACGTGCTTTGACGCGGATTGTGCATCACGCTGGTATTTCAGCGAGGTCCTCGCGGTTGTCTCACGCGCTTTCGCTACACCTCGCTCGCACCCAGCACGGGAGCGCGCGGCCGGGAAGCTGTCATTGGGTGACCGCGTCGAGCTCTCAAGAATATGCTGCGGCTACTGGCCATCTTGTAGGAGGTATAATGAGAAGGTCAGCTGTATATCAAAGCTGAGTTGAATGAGAAAACCACGGCTGACAGTATAAGGGTTTTCCCAAAAGAAAGATCATCGTTCTCTTGTTTTTGACGCAACCATTTAAATCGTGGATTATTAGCCAGCTACGAATTGCCTCGGCACCATGAGTTGGGGGACAGAGCTCTGGGTAAGTCGGTCCGCTCTGCTTAAGCAATAGGGGTATGGTAAAATTTATTTTGAAAATCCTCTGCATCTATTTACAAGCGTTGAGCTGTTCAGATTCTCACTTCAGTTTTGGGACGACGGAGGGCTTGCCCTCGCGGGGGACCGAGGTGTCAGCGAGCCGGTGCGCGTGGAGGAGCCCTCGAGGCTCGCTGGCCCCGAACGCGGACTGACAGCGTGTTGCAGTCGGATTCACCGGCAGCATCTCGCTCTCACGTCTTCCCGCTGCTTTGGGGATGTCTTAGTCCAACCCATTTTATTGTAATCTTTAAAAATGTTTTATTTCTAATGTTATTTATTTATTTTCGGCATTGTGTCAATATGAACCACGCCACAGCCGGGCTTTCCTACTCCCGTTGCCAGCTGTCTGGATTATAATAAAAAACGTAATTAAAAATGTCCGTTTTATTCCAGCAGCGTGGCTTCTATGTGTTTTAAACGTGTTTCGTTGTGCATAGTCGTGTAACTAGCTATGTGTGGAAAATATCACTAATTACGTAGCAATTTAACATTCGCAGCAATTTATAAGAATTAATTATCTGACGGAAGCTATTCTTAATGCCAGTTGTACAAACTGTTAAAACGCGTACATATGTAGCTGCGTACATGTTTTCATTTTATTCATATGTTGCAGGCTAACATATAATGAGAGTGGTGATAGTGATTATAGGTATCATTCCGTCACGAAGGATGTGCACTCTGTGCGTCTGCATTTTGTTGTATACGTTATTTCCAAGTCTGCATTTCTTTCCGAGACAATTACTGTCCAGCGTCTTACATTTTTGCGTAAAACACGTAAAAACGCGTTTTTTTAGAACATTGTGAACGTCCGCTTCACCCAAACCGCGCATCAATCGTGACATACGGAGAATAAGGAAGTGGGAGGGTCTGAGATTTTTTATTTTATTTATTGCTTGCTTGAAGTTTCCAGCAAATTATCTCTGCTGAAATCGCATTATGTTTCTGAATCAGTCAAGCTGAATGTATTATCACGTCTGCCAATAGCAATTTAGTGATATATCGTGGACGTTTGCGTAGAGTGTTGTACAACCGTATTCGTCTAGGGATTTCTTCTTAGATGACTGATTAAGGAAAACCGTGTATACGGTATAATAAAATAAAACGTCACTGAAACCATTCTGCTTGCTACAATTATTTTGTATTTGATAAAGTCATTTGTTATTCATTTGGGTGCATGTTCATTCTTAGTTCGCTGAGCGGTGGAGATGGGTGGGTGCGGTAGGTTATTATGGAACCTGCCGGTGTTGCATCTCTGTTATTGCAATGCTTGGTAACGGCACAGTGCTGGGCTACTAACCTTGTCTTTGTAGAATTCCACATCATGCGCTGCAGTAGTTTACTTTTTGGTTTGGGATTTTAAATTAATTAGATGCTGCTGTCAATATGAACAGCACAGACTAATAAAAAAGAATAAAATAATTATTTGTGCTGGAATTTCATTTGGGTAAACTGTGTTTCCCTAGGGTGGAAAAAATTAACAGTTTGTGTGTATATATAACCGATATCACAACTTTTGGTGCTGCATCAAAACCACTTATTATATTTCTTTAACACCTAAAACGTGTCATTGGGGCGTCAAAGTGGTGGATTGGTTAACAGTGTTACCTCACAGTTCTGGGACCTGGGTTTGAGTCTCCGCCCAGGTTCCATGCGTGTGGAGTTTGTTTTCCCCATGTTGTCATGGGGTTTCTTCTGGGTACTCAGGTTTCCCTCCCCAGTCCAAAAACATGCTGAGGCTAATTGGAGTTACCAAATTGCCCATAGGTGTTTATGGTGTGTGAATGTGCCCTACAATGGGTTGATGCCCCATCCTGAGTTGTTCCCCCACCTTGTTCCCTTTTGCCTCTGGACCCCACGCATCCCTGAATAGGACAAGTGGTCCTGGAATGGATGGATGGAAGTTGTAATCCTGGTTATACAGTATATAAACATGTATGTAACACGGTTGACCAGACAGTTTTTCTCTCTTCTTCTTTTTTTCCTCTTTCCATTAAAGAGATACTGTTGCTGTACAATGTGCTTGTTGGTTGGCAGCCACACTGACACCAGGCTAGTCTACAGATCATTTTGGCTCTGAATGATGTGCTGTGCTCCATCTTAAGGCCGTGCTCTGTTTTATTCACCTGCCAGTGTATGATGGGTTTAATGTCATACTGTGCTCTCATTCTAGAGAGCAGTGATATCTGGTATTCATCTGTGTATTTTAAAGCAGTGAACATAACGAAAAGACATTGAGGGAAAGCAGTTTTGCAGATACTTTGCTTTGGAATGTAGAAATAACAGCAATTAGATCACTTTGTGTAAATTCTTTAAAGTGGGCTTGGTTATTGAAAAGTGGAATAGTGGAATATTAGAAAAAATATAGAGTAAGGCTATGACAGCTTTAACTAAGGTAGTTTACAGCATGTGCAGCTGAGTTTATACTGAAGAAACAGGGGTGAGTCGAAGCCCTTCGCTAAGGGTAATAACTCATTGATCGTTACATCCATAGTATAGTTCTGTAAGTGCTGCTGTACTACTTGAGGAAACTCGGTAAGGCATGTGCCGCTCCCCTCCTCTTTCAAGCTTCCTGTGACTCATTGGCTGATGTTGTTCCCTATAAACTTCCAGTTTTTCTGCCCTTGGTCCTTCACACTTTTGGTACTTTTGAGACTGAATGGTACATGTTCAGCCAGGAAGAAAATGAAATTGCGAGGATCCCTCTGTTCAATAACCCATCAAACCATGCAGTTAAAAAGTAGGTTTCTTTGGTGTATACAATGTATCTGGTAGATTTAAAAACCTTGAGTCCCAATATCTTTAGGGGGATGGTGACTGACACACAAATTGTACTGATTATGAGAATACCAAGCCTGGGAATATCTAAATTAATTATAGCGAGATTTTTTTTTTCTATTTGTTTCTTTTGTATCTAAAAATAGGTCTCTGGAGCCCTCTGTGTTTTGTTTTTATCATTCCAAATTTTTAAATATAATTTCACGCAGTTTTATAAACTGAAGTGCTATGATACATGTACCAATTTATGAGACATTTACCTGTTTTATTACAATTTTGTGGCTTCTAAGTTTTCCTTTAATGTAAACAAAGGAAATAATTAGTCAGTACAAATCATTTTCAACTAACACTAGTCGTCATCTCAGGTTTTTTGCATCTCATAATTACTCATAAAATTTTTGATATTTATATTTAGTTTTCCGTTCTATGTGCACGATTGAGCTTTTCCTGTTGCCAAGGCTGCCAGGATACACAAAGATGGTGTGGGTGCATGCATCGATATATTGCTCTGAAAATCCACTTGCCTTGTTCCTCCACACTTCCTCCAGTATATGTCTCTGCCCCGGGGTACCCTGCCCTGTACTTCACAGACAACTGATACCGAAACTCAAGCATTTCTAAGTAGAAAATCATCTTTGCAACATCTCAACCACAGCGCCACGTTGTCCACACACCTGAACTGTGTGTGTGTTTGTGCAAGAAAGAAAACTACAGTTAACTTTGTAATAGTGCAGGGAAATGAGCCTCCCAGCTAATTTCTTAGTTATTGTTCTGCTTTGTTTTTATTGGCTACCCCTGTATGTTTCTTTCTGCTATTTCACTTTACTGTCTCAGTTCTGGGCAGGCACCGTTGCTTTGTTCTTGTTACTGGAATTTCGTAGCCCTTCCTGGAGAATGGAAACATTTCTGCAAAAATAAAACATCAGCCTTTGTATAATTAATTAATCCTGTAAGACTTAACATTGGTTTCTCATGCACAATGTCTAGTTCAGGGTATTGGCCAGTATGTCTGCAGGGTTTTTAAAACTGCACACAAAAACAGATCCCTTTCCTCGTGTGGAGTGTTTGGGGAACCAGCAAGGTTCGTAGTGCAGTGATCCTGCTAATAGAGTGTGCCATTTCCCCTTTCTCTGCATGCCCTCTTTGTCTGCATTCACACGTTCCACTGCATAATATTTTTAGACAGACGGTATGCAAGATCTGGTGTTCTCAGTATGAGGTCAGTGTTCCCGACTCTCCTCAGTCCAAGGTTTACCAACTTCAGTATGCCAGCTGCTTGAGATATATTTAGTCTATAGGGGGTGGAGTGGACAACCATCGCACAGACTGCAATGTTGGTCACTTTTTAAAATATCCTTTACAAGTGTGTGCTGATCGTTTTAGTCTTTGAGGAGTGCTGGCATTGTGTGTGCTATACAGTAAGTGCTATAATTCTGCTTTTGGTGAGGTATGGAGAAAGGAGGGATACATCAGTTATTAGGGATAGCTGTCTTAAGCAGAGATGTTACTGTCTCTCTGTTACAAGTAAGTGTTTCAATTGGGACATAAGTATTAAGTCATTGAGTTTACATACATAATTTTGACTAATTCTTATAGTGTCATTGCCAAGTACATGGGATTCATACATATATCTATATCTCTGTCTTGTTTCTCAAACACAGTGTTTACACTTGGCTTTAAAATGTGTCTTGGATGCAAATGTAAATGACCACCCAGATGATTTGTGATCCTATCACTCAAAGCACCTGCTGAGGTGGTCTGGGACCACATATCCTTTGTAGTGTAAACGCTAATGCCTCCTGTTGCGTGTTTGATACAGACGTCACAATAACTGTGCCCATGGCCATTTGCCCTTCTAGCAGAAATGACGTAGGCAATAACAAAATCTGAACACAAGTGGTGAACTGGACACCTTGGAGACGCTTGATAGACACAGGTGTAAGTGGCAATGTGTCCACTTATGAACTGATCGCCCAAGATGCATTGTAAGACCAAGTGTAAACTGGGCCAGACTTAGGTCCCTGTTTTTTCTTTCATAATCTGAAGCTAGGCAACCATGTATTTCACTGCAGTTGTTATTGTGATGAATAAAACTTTGAAACTTTGAACTTTGAAGTGATATTGCAGAGAATAAAAATGGTAAACAAAAATCTGAAGACATTAACATGCTACAGATGTAGCATTGCTAACATAAATTTTTTTACAGTGCGATTATGATGCATCTTCCATCTTTCCATTCCCCTGCTGCCAGCTGGACAGACAAATGTCTGACAGACAGCATGGAGGTTAATTAATAGTCTGTTGCATGGCCGCCGTCGGTGGCATAGATTGAACATGTCCTTTATTTCCTGCATTCAAGTAATTGGAGTTGCTCCACAGGAGAAGGGAGGCGAGTCCACCCCAGCTGCGGGGTACGCTGTGACCCGTAACATGACTTACGTCGAAAGTCTAATGGAGAAGTACACACCCAGCTCCTAGTCACAGAAGCAGAAATAGTTGAAATCAGGGTGTAAAATAAGAAAAAAAAGCAGTATTGCATAATTTGGTGTATTGGTAGGTCCTTTTTTTGTCTGCATGTTTACTGTGATGTGGGAGTTTTACTTTTTTATGATGTTAAATGGGGTTGAATAAAATCTGCGATGTTCCATTTGTCCAACCGTCTTCCACACCGCTTACCCAGTACATGGCTGAGGTGAACCTGGAGTCCATCCCCAGAAGCACAGGGCACAAGGACTTTAAAATGTTTCTGTGGTGAACGATTCAAAGAGTCAGAGATGCATTATCGGATTTTCAGGGGTCTCGATGAAAATATTGTGTGTAGGGGGAAGATGTGGACATCCTGGGCTGGGCTGGAGTCAGGTGACTTGCCCCCTGCAGTATAAATCCTCTGTTTGTCTCTGGGCCCCCACAGCACTTCCCCAGGCTCAACGTCCGTTTACGTCCCTGTGGTTTTCCTCATGTGTTAAAGCCAAAACAACAGCCTTTTGTTCTCCATTCACCCCGCAGTTCTATAAACCCGTTCCAAAATAAAGTCCCTGTTCCTTCCTCCCATTCCCAGGGCACATGGGTCTGTCCCCCATCCCAAGCAAAACAAGTCTTCACTCCCAATGTCTGCAGTGCACGTGCCTCTGGTGCAGTTTCTCTGGGCATAATGCAGTTTATAACAAGTATAAAAATTACCTTCATCAATTAATTTGTCAGCTGTGTATCACTACACCGTGGGCAGTGGTGACTTAATGGTTAGGGATGTGCACTTGTAATCAAAAGATTGCAGGTTCGAAACCCTGACCTGGCGCCACTGAGATACCCTGAGCAAGGTACCACCCCCAAGCACGGCTCCCCAGGTGCTGAATTAGCTGCCCCCTGCTATGTCACCTTGTCCCATATGGGTTAAATGCAGAGAACACATTTTGTTGTGGTGTGTCAACAATGACAATTAATCACGAAGTTCTTATATATGTATTCTGTAAAGCTTTATCACTGGGCAAGACAGCTTAAGAATCAGTTGCAAAAATGTACCCAGGATCAGAAAATGAGTGCACTTTTCGTTTTGTGAGTAGCAGCTGCTCAGGTTAGAGGTAAGGAGCATGCACTGATTACAGTGTGTTGCCACACACACCACCTCAGGGATGAGAGCCTGAGTCCAGCTATGCAGTAGGTGATACTTCAGCACCACACTAGTCCAAATGGACCAGCGTGAGTTTTTTTTTTTTTTCTGTTGGCTGGAGTGCCGATCCTACCCATCAACCCCAAAGTTTTTCCCTGCAAGTTGTAGGACGTCCTTACAGGGCTGGATGTAGATTAATGTAATACCCAGGACAAAGCAATTGCAGGTTAAGGGCCTTGCTCAAGGGCCCAACAGAGTAGAATCACTCCGGGCATTCACAGGATTTGAACCAGCAACCTTCCAGCAACTCTACCTTGGGTTACCAGTGGAATGGTGAGGAACTGTTAAGGATCAAAATCAGCAATAACAAGGTTACAGGTTCATGTCTCTGGAGAGATTTTGCTTTTATGGCTGTGTGGATGTCAGGAAATATTTTGTTGTACAACGAAAGATAACCAACAGGTTAAAGATGACCTTCAGGCAAATGTCTAATTTAGCTAACTGAAGGAATATAGATGTAATCAGTTGTGCTTTTAGAATTTCCATACATGTATAGCCCACTGTGTTGCTTTAGATTGGTAGGGCCTGGATGTTTGACTGAAGGTGAGCCCCCCACCCCCCATTAATGGTACGGGTCCAAAGCTGTAATCTGTTTTCCTTTGGGGTCTCCCAAGTTGTAACCCTTGGTCTAGACCATGATGGCATACCTACAGTATTTTACATGAAAATTGTTCTCACATGAGAGCTATTGCATAAATATCCATCCCCCAAGCAAAATATATGAAGTGTTAATGGATTTCACATGTAAAAACTACAAAAATGGTTCATGTGTTTAATGGTAGATAAATGATAGGTGATGGTGTTTTAAGTGAGGAAGGCAGCCATGTGTTTCCCTGGTATTAAAATTCAAATATGTCTCTTTTGTCTATTCTGCATAGTCTCACAAATATTCTACAAGGAGAAAATAGCCAGCATTAAATAACAATCTGGCCTTTACTTCTAAGTCTGTGATGTTGGACTAGCTTACCAATACCTGTGCAGTGTTTTCCTCATCAGGACCAGGGCTGCAGTTTGATCATGTCCAGATGGAAGCAGACCTCGTTTCTTTCCCATAAGAAGCACAAATCTCAGGTCACCAGAGACCATGTGTACTTCAATTCACATTTGTGTCAGCAGATAAACAGTGTGTGGTGGGATCTAAACACGAGGCCGTGCAATCCCCACGTGGTTTCGTTTTTTTAGGCATGACAAAAACGTCTGCACTACCAGATCCCTGAGTTCAGTTACCAGTTTGGCATCGGAGGGGTAGAATAAAAGCAACCCTCATCTTGAGATTACATAACCATGCCAAATCAGGTGACGAGTTATAGCAGTTGTCGACCTCATATTTTCCAAAAATATAGAACATTTTGCTGCCATGAGTATAGCGACAGGCAAGCCTGCTGATAAATTCACACGCTGAATGATAATCAGCTAGACCTCCATCCCTTCCATATACAGATGGATACTGACGCAGGTTCTCCTTTCATAAAACGGGGGGATTCAATTTGTATTCTCTTGTAGATTATTCTTTCCAGGGAAGAGTGTTACCAGTTCTGGTAGCAGTGGCTGTGGGGAATTTGCTGAATTTCTGCATGACCATGTATTCCCCTGATTAATTTCCCCTGTGATTAGCAGTTTTGGGAGTTTTTTAAAACTGACACATTTAATAGAAAAGTGTAGTCTGTCCTACACAACATGACATCCATTAACAGAATCAGCTATGAGCTTAATAGAAAGAGATAAAGGACCATTTCATTACTTTGAATCTTTCCTGGGATAGGAAGTAAGTCCATCTGATAGTTTGATAATGGCTTATTCATCATTTTTAAATGTGATATAATTGCCATATAAGGAACACTTCAAAGCATCCTCTGCTTATTTCTACAGTGCTTTGTCTGTGTAAGAAACAGCTGGTGTGAAAGCCTGTGATTAGATTTAAGGCTATAGCAACTTAAGTGCACAGAGCTTTTCTTTTTTTCTTCAAAATATCTGTTGACCAGAAATGGTAAAACTGAGACTGAGGTCTGAGAGGTTATTAGGTGGGTTAGGAATGGTAATGTTTAATATGACCTATGAATTAGGTGGAGCAGTTGGTGGGTATGTGAGACAGAGGGAGCAGGGGTGGAGCCTGTCATCACCAGGCTGCCTGTCACTGCTGGATGCCTGTGACTAAGGTGGAGTCTTGGGGGAAAACCCAGCCTGTCCACTCCCACCACCTATCTGTGGTTTGGTATTTGGGTGTTTCAACTGAAGAAACTTTCAGGCTGAAATATGGCTAATAGACTTTCCTTTTGCATGTTAGTGTGAAGTGAAGTGAGTTTTCCTTCTGGCATGTGCTCAGATACATTTACTTGCAGCTGACAGGTGGGTTATAGGGGTCTCTTCTTTACAGGTTTCATATTATTTTGTTAAATCTCTATTGATCTGTATTCAGGTTAGCACAGTGGTTAGCACTGTGGCTTCATACCCACAGGGCTGTTCTCCTCGTGTCTGTTTGGGTTTTCTTGGGGTTGCCATGGTCTATAAGGGTGGCTTAGGTAAATTGGTGACCCTTAAGTACCCATAGTACTCCCTGTACTATGTCAAATTGTGATGTACTAACACCCAGTTCCCGGCCTTGTGCCCTAAGTTCTAAGTGGTTGATATATATAGTCTAGAATGATTTATCTTTGGAAGTGTATCCTCTAGGCCTCCAGAAGTGTCACATAGAAGCGGAAACATTTGCTCGAAGGGAAGCTGCAGTGGAGGCTTGTGACAAAGCTGTCACTCTGAGAGCTTCATAGGTCAGACCTGACTACAGGTGTCAAAACTAGAGCAAAGGGCATCAACAACCAAAGTCAAAACCATGACAGCTTTGTCCTTGGGTCAAGATGCACCTGTATGCAATGAGTAATCGGCTATAGAGTGGGTATTTGGTACCAAGAGGTGTAGATCTCTTTCGACCAATTGCCTGTCCGACAGATCTAAATATGGTAATCAGGGCAATTATTGAAAGGCACATTTGCAAAATTTGGATTGTTTAGTGATGTCACACAACAATGAAACGTGTCCTCTGCATTTAACCCATATGTGATATAGCAGGGGGCAGCTAATTCAGCACCCAGGAGCAGTGCTTAGGAGTGGTACCTTGCTCAGGGTACTTCAGTGGTACTTTGTTGGTCAGGGATTTGAATCTGCGATCTTTCAATTACAAGTGCGCTTCCCTAACCATTAAGCCCACCACTGCCCACCACTTTTGCACAGTTAACAAAACTTTTAATAGGAACAAACAGCAATGAACTAAAATGAGATCTACCAGGCCTTTTCTCCCCAGGCCAAAGATGGCATTCCTCACAAGCTAATTGTTTGTCAGCAGAATGACTTGTCTGAGAGCGTTGAGCATTTGTTGAAACACTCTTTATTACAGAGCAGCAATGAGGTAGTAAATCTCACTATCTACTAAGGAAGATCAAATATCCTGAGTATGATATGTGCCAGATCACTGCACAGTGCTTCCAAAGAATCTGAAAAAAGCAGAGGTCATCATGTTGATTTTATGTCCTGGTAGTAGTTTATTTTCAATTATTCCCAGATGGTGTCTTTATATGAGTTCAAGGTCCATTTTTAAGTGTATATCAATTTAATGATATAATTAAGTGAGAAAAAGTTGATGTTAGCTGTCAGCATGTTATCTGTTGTTATTAACATGTTATTAAATAAAGTCAGTAGTTTAACATAAATTTGGATTTTAATAATGCTGGTACATGTAATGTCTTACTCTCTACCCTACCATGTCTTTGTTTAGACTTTATACTGTCTCTTAGCTTTGTATTTAGCTTAGCGCTCATCCACAATCCCTCTCCACTAATTTATGGTTTCCCAACCTCCTTCACCGATTCATATCCAGACTGATAAAACGGCCCGGGGGAGCTGGAGGGGGATTAATCAATGATATCATAAGTTTAACATTTTCCATTTTTTGAGATGTGAACAGTAGGTGTGAATGTGAGGGGTTGCAAACTTTTGGAAAATATATAATTTATTTTCTGGAAATTAACCAACCCCTCTGCAAAGCCTACAGTGTTCTGCGAAATACTGGCCATGAACCGGTACTGGCTCATGGACTGAAGGTCGGGACCCCTACTCTAATTGATTATCCCAAGTAAAATGATTGCACAGCATAGCTACCAATGAGGCACTTTTTAGCTTGCAAAGGACAGGAAGACTAACAGTCTCTGTGGCTGGCAAAGTACTGTCTGCTTGGATAGGTGCCATCCAAATCTCCTACAGTCGTCCCCACAGGACTCAACTGCCGCATCACACTCAGCACACTGGTTCTGAAAAGGAGCGACTTGACATCATACCTTGCTTTGTGCTGTAGTGCTAGCCCTAGGGAGCAGATCTGGCTTTCAAAATGGTACTCAGTCAGCTTTCTGGATGAAATATCAGTGTTCATGAAGACTCATTGTCCTGGATTTACTGCGCTCTTTTTGTTGCTGCAGTCTGCCTAAGGTTTTTTTTTTCCTTTTTTTTAGTACATAGAAGCAGCGTGAGACAACCAACAGCCCATTTTCCAAGCCTGCATGAGAAATCCATCATTATTGCTCTTATTTTCTTTCTTGGCTTACATTGCAGTCCAGAGCAATTCACAATTTTAATCCCTTTGGGTTTTTTTTTACCAGAACAATGAAGGTTAGATATCTTACACAATGGTTTAACAGTTAGATTTGAACCAGTAAGCTTCATGTCATACGTGTCCTTATGAGTCCTTATTCTTCCCCCTACCAGCTGGAGAAATATTTTGCAATGTGTTTTTTGCTCAGGGTTTCGGACTGTGCCTCATGACCTTGTTAGTCTTCGGTGTCTTGTGCTGTACTTTGGGACACTTGAGACTTTATTCTTTTTCCTTAGTGACATTATAGCAGTAAAATAAGCAAGGAAAACCATCCGACTGTGAGATGCCCAGACTTGACATCAGAAACATTCCGAAGCAGGTGGACCCATAACACATCTTCTTCCTGTGCTTTTTATAATGCCTTTGGGTGTTTGCTAACTGGCATTTTACAAGACCATGATCAAAGCACAGGAGCACTTTCAATTTCCTAATTCCAATAAAGGTCATGGTCATAGTCATATCTGCTTTTCATTCAAAAATATCCCATAGTCATAAATCCAGTCACACAGTTACATGGTTGAGAACTGACGAATATAGATAACATTGTCAGAATATTGACTGCAAGCACTCTTTGGTTATTTTAAAGGCAGAGGAAGACTTACAGTTCTTAAAATGATGAGGACCCATTATAAATTAGATGCATGTGAGATGTGTTGATACTTGTTTTGTAATTCCGTGTGTTGTTCGGAATGTGCTATGGTTTCCAGCGCTCTGCTCTCGGTACGTTAAGGCAGGCAAAATGAAACTGTGTTTGTTTGTTCAGTGTTTCACTGAGGCAAATGTCGACTGCAGATCTGTGTTTATAATATACTCCCAAGAGTTAACAAGTTAAGACTTCTCGTGTGCTGGAAACTGAGATTATGCAGTTTTTCTTACTGAAATGGCTTTTAAATGAAAGTTGTGTTAAAATGGGGTCTACCTGTTAAGGTTTTTGGTTGAGAGCAAAAGAGTTCAAATGGGGACCAAATGGGGAGCCCCTCCAGTACCATGGGATAGCGACGTATGTGTCTGCTTTGATCTCCATGACCCTTTGGCCCGGGACCCTATCTGAGACACTTTGAGCATGCAGTAAACGGAGAAGGCCAGCTCTCATTCCTTTTACATGCCAGAGAGACTTAATTTATAAACTTGCTCCCCTCAAAGGTGTATGGGCTGGCAGGTCCACATAATCATTTGAGGTTCAGCTGCTTCATTCTGCCGGTGGCAAAAGACAAGTGGGCGGCCTGTGGTTAGAAGAGCAGCCTTTAGATGTAGCACCACCATGCTGGATTCCCCCTCAGTCTTCTAATGTTTGTCATGACGGTCGTTCCAGCACAATGCTAAACATGATTCATTTTATTGAGTGCTGTTTTTAGGGTAAGTTTCAAAACTTCCAGTCCTGGGAAATTTTAACCAAAGAGAAAAGTACCTTTTCTCCCCTTCAGAGGTCATACCGTTATAATATCATTATAATATACCACACCTTAGTGAAACAGTACCTTGAGTGTTTGCATAAAAAAGTGGTTCAGTCTATTGTACCAAAGGATTGCAGGTTACATTAAAGTACTTTCTATTGAGTTTTTAAATTTAATCTGTAATTCATGAGTCAATATCCAGATGCATCAATGATTGAAATTAATGAAATGAATTGATAAAGCATCAATTTGATAAAGCTTTTGATAAAGCATCAACTAAACCTAAATATAATAAAAGTTTTTTTTATTTGTTTTTAGAACATGTACCACACATATAGGCTGTACTTCAGAGGTGAATGAACCCACTGTAAACATAGCACAAATCAGTCTGCTCATTCAGTGGTTCTTGAACTTAGGTTTCTGCTGGAAGTGATATTTGTCTTATTTTGCCAATAACTAAAGACTGAAACCTCCAATCAGGCACCACTTTTCCTCACTCTATAAGGCTCATCACTGAATCATAACCCTGCACGTGCCTGAGATCACCATTTTTCCAGCAAACAGCGTCTGACCTACTGTTATTGACACCCAAAGGTCAGGGAGTTCAAACACTCAATTTGTGATTAATGTGCCAAAGTTGCATGATCTTTAAAAGTGGGAAATTGTTTCCTTTCTGGATAAATATCAAAAATTTGAAGAAATATGATTCTGTGTTCAAGTGAGATGTGAAAGTGTGTCTTCTTGTATTTTCTCATTATCGTTTAACAAGCTTAAATGAGTTGGCTGTGATTGATTCTTTTAAGAAGTCAGAGGGCTCCATTATGAATGGAAGAGAAGAGTAGTGGTCCGTATTGCATGCTGCAAATGAGGGAATCCTTTAATGTTTTTAACTTTTTTAATTTCAGAAAGCATGATCTCAGGATGGACTCCCTGAAATGCAGAATTGCATCTAATCATTCACAGATGTAAATTTGCCTTTTTATTTGCACTTCATGCCGTGAAGATGTTAACCCAATGGGACCACCCTTTCGTCATAGACTGGGCTTCTTTACATACATCAGAGATGCTGGTTAATGCTTAATCGGTTGATGTAACTAGGAATGGTCTTAGTATTTCAGAGCTTTTCCTTGCTTGGCAGCAGGATGTTGGTCCTTTCCTGAACTCCTGCTTGTGGTGTTTTATGACAGCAATGTTGCTCGCTCAGCCCCTCTGCTGCCCATGGGCCAATATTATGAAGGTGTGTTTGTGAAGAAGCGCATGGCCCAGTTTTTGCAGTCAGGGTGTTTTTAAGTATGTCGTACGTGGGACTGTTGTGAAAGAAAACTGACAGATGGGCTGGTGATGACCCAGTGAGGCAGCCTGCGACGGTAGGTATCTTGCTTACTCCCTGATTTTATCATTTCTGGGGTTCCCTTTAACAGTCTCAATCTCACACTCGATGTTCTCACTGTCTTCTAGTCATGCATCATTGGGATATACTGTTTATATGAAGGAGTAAATTTTTTTTGTATTGAGTGCAGTGGCAGTAAATCATTTCAGATACAGAGAATCCCATGAATGTCTGTGTACATTTGCCAGTTTCCTCCTCATTCCATGGGTTTTGTGAATAATATGGTGTCACCCTGGAAAAAATGGTTGCTTGCACCCAAAAAATAATTTCCCCAATGATATCGGGCAGTTGTTTTTGTGACTTGGCACATGTCTTTAACTGAATTGGGGTCTTTCAGCTATTATAGCCGATTGTGGAGACATTTCAGTTAAATACACAGCTTATGCAGCAATGTGATTTGCCTGGTGCTCTGGGCTGTCTCTGGACAGAGACAGCACATCTAAAGTGCATGTTGGGATTGAGCCAAGGGCAACCCAGAAACAAGCACGTCGTCTGAAACGAAAAACATCGGGAAACACTCTCAGCAGAGCTATGCCTGGCTCAGAATGATTTGGCTCACTTAGCTCTCGCAGACCACAGTGATAACACAGAGGGAGGAGCCAACTGTGTCAGGCAGATGATAAAGAAAGGGGATGGGGGACTAGGGATGTTGATGAAGTGGTTGTGCTTTTCTTTCCTCTGGCCAGTGTTTCCTGGTGTCACACTGGGGTGGAGAAATACGGACATGTGGTGGACTGATGTGCAGTAATTGTTGCAGAAGACCTTGGTGCTTTAAGAGTTTGAAACTAACAGCGTTGTCATGGTGACTTTTGTGATTGCATTTCACAAAACAGTACCAAACGCAGGGCACATCTTCTCTTTCTTTAGTGTGACATCAGTCTTTTTTCACCAGGACTTTACAGGAGTCTTCGTCTATGTTCAGCGCCCAAATGTACTAACAAAGCAGCTGTGAGATTAAGAAACACTATTTGCCAGTATCATGATTCTCCACTTAACACTGCTGTGTTAAACTGCAGTAATTTGTAGCTTGTACATTTTTCATTGTATAATACATAACAAATATGAGTAAAGTGAACAATATTTCACCTCTGACAGATGTGACTATTCAATGAGGGGACATGCTGATGAAACTGATGTTGTGAATGTAGAAATGGGGCAAAGTTGACATCTTAGTTGTGGCCACATCCAGCACCTCTGCATCTTCTCCTGAGTCCCTATGCTAGGCACTGGATGAGACATGCTCTTTTTCTCTGGGGCTGGATTAATGTTTAGTTCGTAGACTCCAGTGACCACAGTATCCAGGGTAATAAGCAGCTAATCACTTGGCCATCGACTATTGCCTGTCTTGGTAGCAGCGGTGTGGTGAGCACAAAGACTGCTAATGTCCCCAACCAGAGCTAGATATGAACTGTGCCGTAAATGCCATTACGGCAATGACAAAATAGCCATCATACTTCCCCACTTACAGTCATTATGACCCCATTATCAAGAGAATGCTGTAATGTTTTATGCTGACTGAATATACTCACACCTGAAAGAATACGACGTCAAATACCACGTAGCAGCACTTTGACTTTCTCCTTATAATTGACTATGAGGGTGTCACATGTATCTTGGGTGTATTTGTCACACTCCTGTTTATTGGTTCAGTTACTGTTCCTGTGTGATGAAGTGTATCAGTGAGCTTAGGCTTTTACGGCAGCCACCAATAGCTTTGCTAACATGAGTAAAGTTTCAGTTTGCAAAAAATTAAACGCTTATGTCTGCTGACCTTTAGTTCTTATCACGGGATGCTGGATGTTTTACCCTGAAGCACAGGCTATTTACCAAACTTTTCAGAATTTTAATAATTCGTTCTTTTTTTTTTTTTTTTTAAATGGCTTATTGCTGAGTGGAACCTGAGGTTGTTCTTTTTCAAAGCAACAGCTGCTGAGAAGTTAAAACCTTGTGCAGCTGGGAACAGTGGCATCAATCAGTATTAGCTTACTTTAAAAGGGACGGGTAGCACTGCGAGATGATGACAGTGATATAAATAGCACAGCGTATTTACTTTTGTCCCCAGGGCATAATAGGTGTCTGTGCCTTTAATGGGCCGGGGATGGCTCCCTTCACATGGCTTTGTGGGGGCAGCTACAGGGCTAGGGGCTGGGGGGTTGGGGAGAGTGAGCAGCAGTGCCCTAGAGCTGCTAGTTGTCTTGCAGTCGGCCCCGTGCCTGTCGGGGCTTTGAGCGGGGTCAGGCTGTTCGGGCGCAGCTTTCACGAGGGTGACGTCCCAAGGGGCCGCCCCCATCCTCTGCACCCCAGGCGGCTCAGCGAAATCGCAGATCCCGGCTCAGGCAGCGACAACACAGCAAGGGGGCCGCCCCAGGCCAAAAAACAGGAAAACATGCTGCGAATGGGGAGCAAGGTAAACGCCCATATTGTATGGGGGGGGGGGGGGCAGTGGGGGGGCGGGGTATGGG
>JAODKC010000044.1:19005004-19028027 GCA_026777985.1 Mormyrops attenuatus | reverse complement strand
ATCACTGTGTTCGTCTGCTATATGATATATTTAACTGAAATTGCTGATCCAAACAACCAGTGATTCATAAAGGAAAATCATGAAAATTATCAGGGGTGCCCAAACTTTTTCATACCATTGTACTAATTATTAATATCGATTAGGTATCTGAGAATCGATTTTTTGACAACCTCAGTGTCTCATTATTTTCATCTCCAGCGTCAACTATATCTTCCATTTCTGATCTTTCACGGTACATTTTTGTGGTGCAGCAGTGAAAAAGGTCCCCCCTTAAACAGTTTCCAGCTGTGCCACTTTCCGAATGTTATGTAGGCTATTTTAACCGGTATTGCGGTATAAGAAAAATTCATATCATAATAATAAAAAATGGTTTTCGGTATGAACCGGTATACCGCCCAACACTACTTAGCTGGATAACATGTCAGATTTAAGGTGGTCTGGGCTAAATGTAACTGAATGAAGATATAGTCAATTTAAATTGGGGTTCCTTAAATCTAGTTAATTTAGTTAAGTTGTGTCATGGGCACGGGAACTGGCAATCTGAATA
Source organism: Mormyrops attenuatus (assembly GCA_026777985.1). Classification (NCBI taxonomy): domain Eukaryota; kingdom Metazoa; phylum Chordata; class Actinopteri; order Osteoglossiformes; family Mormyridae; genus Mormyrops; species Mormyrops attenuatus. The sequence goes on along the minus strand of JAODKC010000044.1, from coordinate 19,027,480 downwards.
GATCCAGGGCTGCTGCAGTCACATTCACACTGATCTTTTTCCCATTGTCTTACAGGATCAGTTTGACAACTTGGAAAAGCACACGCACTGGGGAATTGAGTTCGTGGAGCGGTACACCAAATTTGTAAAGGAGAGATCTGAGATTGAAGTCAATTACGCAAAACAGATTAGGTAAGTATCCAAAAGCTGTGCCTTACATGCTCAAGTCCAGCGATTCACTTTGAGGCCCTTATACCAAGACTTTAGCATTGCCATCTGTTCAGGTCTCTTCCTTTGGCCCATTGATGTGTGGTTTCCTTTTATTTATAAAACCGTTACAGTCCTGCAAAGAACAAAGCTGAGTGTAGTAGCAGAGGTGTCTGGTGTACCTGTGAAGTCCATTGCTTCATGTTTGCATATCCCTAAGTTCCTGCTTGTTTATTTTTCACACTGTTGTCCTTCAGCTACTGACATGTGACAAACTGACATAGCGGAGTTGCTGCCACATGCTAGTCAGTGTTTGACAAAGTAGAGCTGAAAGCAAACATAACCAAGGTCCTGCTTCCTGGCTTCTATTCTCACCTGAACGCGTGGGGATTTATATCTGCATCGTGTTGGTTTTGTAGAAGCAGAAAAGTAGCACTAATAAAATACTTGTAAAATAAGAAAAAGAGGATATTCAGTGGTGTAGGAATTGGGGTGGGGTGTACCCCCCAATATTTGTTTTTGGTTGCACCCCCAACAATAGGTAAATATTTATACCCGTGTCTGTCAGCTTTTTTTCTGAAGAGGCTGAATGCGGTCAGGTGGACACAAATCCCACAGGTACTGTGAGGCGAAAGCAGCCCTACGTCACAGGAAATGAGCCTGACAGAGGCAGAGTGGGTTGCCATGGCAACACGGTTCCACCGTTGCAGGCAACCCTGACCCATATTTTACAGTTCTGCCTCCAGAGATGGGATGGGGTGGGGGTGGGGGGGGTGGAAGAGTAAATAGACAGTGGTAATTCCTGGCAGACTGGGGGGGGACGTGGCCCTGGCCATGTATCACTCTGCCAACAAGTGTCCTGCAGCAACATCGTTTCTCCAAATTCACCCATCCCCAGTTCTTTTTGGACCTCCAGAGTCGTTTTATTTCTCCTTATTCAAAACAATGTCTGTTGTAGTTCAAATTACCTTGCTCTCTGTAGGCTTTTTTTTGTAGAAATATAACTATTAATAGCTGCCATAATATTAGGACTACCCGCTTACTTATTTCCATAAATATTATAGGGCCCCTGTTGTGCAGTTCACAGCTGACACCGTGCCGTTTTTATACATTTCACGAGTGAATTAAAATATGGTGATCTATCAGCATCTCTCCTTTACTGTCATCGACATTTACTCACACATTATTATAATTATGGGCAAACGATTAATACAGAAATATCTATGCTTTTACCGAAATGCATAAAAAGTATTGTTAATTATTTTATCAGAAAATCCAGATGCCTTTGACGTTTTCTTGCTTGACCCTCTAGACCATAAGATCTAATCTTTCCCGGATTTTGGAGTTTTGCAGTGAAGCACTTACAATCAACACAGATATCATGGCATACTAGTCATACAATGTAGCCACTTAATTCCACTAATCGCCAGCTAATTCCAGCCATCAGTGTGCCTCGCCGCTTAAATCCTGGCTAAACTCCACTGTGATATTGTGCTGTAAACAGACAGGCACAGCAGGAGAATAATCTGCCTAGCAACCGAGCAGACTCCAGGGGTGCAGCTAGAGAGATGAAACATGACAGCTACTGAGGAATTTTTAATCTGTATGTACAGTACAGTATGTGTGTCTTTATACACCAGTGAAAAAACTAAGAGATCACAGCACAGTTTTTTGTTTCACTCATTTCTCAATTTATGGGTGTGCGTCTGTGTAATACATATTTTTTGCGAAACTATAGCATGGTTCTTTTCTGTTTCTCATTATCAAAGGCTTATTTCTTGATTTATGGAACTTCAGTTCTGCTTTAGGAGCCTGATACGAACTGTCCTAGCAGTGCACTTCACAACTGCACTTAATGTTTCCCATTCCTTTTGAAGGTCACTTGATATCATCCTACTATTCATGACAAACTGTCAGATAAGTTAACAGTCATCTGTCACATTAGAAAGTTGCTTCCGCTCTTTTCATGGCTGGTTTCTGGTTGTTTCCTGTGTCTCATGCTTCACCTTATTTTTGTGTACTGCTGTCTTAGAAATTTTGAACCTGGAAGCAACCTGCTTCTCAGCGTATCCTTCTGCCAGCAGAGCCACAACTAAACCAGGATTTACAAATGCAGAATATACAATGGTCTATTCATTTTTTCCAAGCCTATATGTACTTTATATACATACATATATACATACATGCATACATAGGTGTGTACAGTATCTATAATTGGAATGGCGAGATGACTAAAGCTAAATAATTAATAACCTTATTTATGGTCATTTATTTACTTACTTACTTACTTGACAAATATTTTCCTGTCCAATATCTTTCAAAATGCAGATGAGTTTTGTTACTCTAAGCGTTGAGTGATAATTAGGTCAGTCAGGAGAATTTTCTCCAGTACTTTAATGTTAATTTAACACCTCTTATCAAATGTCTTATTGGCTATTTATTTCTTTTGCCAGGTAAATGCTGATAGGTACTTTTGGATGAACTCTTGGCTGGTCTAAATAAAACATAATGAATGTATTATATTATGCAAGGTGAGAATAGGCCAGCAACATCACTGTGAGTGTTTTCTGCCAAGCCTGTTTTTTCACCATTTAAGTTTTTTTAAAGAGACCGATTCACACATACCTTTGGGGTTCTTTGGACTAGATTGAACCTTATGAGATTTAATTAAGTGAGGCCTTTCCCTGGTTGCTATGATGTTAATGCCATTGCAGTGACACCTGCAATATTTTATTCTAAATTAGTCCTAAGTAGTGAATTTGCTAAAATAGCCATATTGGCCTGTTATTGGCAAGTCTCCATGTGGAAATTACAATGTGAAAATGCAGTAGTATTTGCTAGTATTTCCCCTGGTTAAGCAGATTACATTTTTCTAAATCCTGCTCGCTTTAGCAGAATCATATTTTCCAGGCCTGTCTTCAGGATGCAGTATTGAAAGTGTTTTTTTTCTTTAATTCTGTACTATGAAGTGGTTTATGGAGCTTCCTCCTGGATTATATTGAAGAATGTTGTAAAAAAAATGGTAAAAAAGCCAGATCGTAGGCAGAAAATCTGGTCTGCATTGAGTGAAAACAATGTCCACTGCTACAAACAGACCATTAAGAAGGCATCAAAAAAACCTTGTGCATCGCAGTTGAATGTCCTCATAAATACATGCACGTGTCAATCATTCAGTGTCATGTGTGTACTCTCATGGGGCATTCATGTTTTATAAAAGGTCCTCACTTTCCTATGTTCTCCTGCTTCAAGCTTAGCAGCACCCTTGATGCTCTTGTGTCCTTTATTCCACAGGAATCTTTCAAAGAAATATCAGCCCAAGAAAAACTCCAAAGAAGAAGAAGAGAATAAGTGAGTTATGCTTGCCTCTTGCTAAAGAAAGGTCGATTCACAGGATGCATGTGAATGTGGTGCTGAATTCAGTTATCTCATAAATAAAAAGCTTGATTTTTACTAACACCAAATTATTCAGTGGCTCAGTACCCGACAGTTTTCCTGTAGTACATGACAGAAAACAAAAGCAGTAGGACTGAATATTATTATATGAAGGAATCTTTTTCGCTGAATTTCATCCTCTATATGTGGAGTTGTCCAGTGAAATAATGCAGTTCCTGTTACAGGTACTCATCATGCCGGGCCTTCCTGACGACACTGAATGAGTTGAATGACTATGCTGGGCAGCATGAGGTCATAGCAGAGAACCTCACCTCGCAGATAATTTCTGAGCTGACACGCTTTGTCCAGGAGCTCAAGGCAGAGAGGAAATCGGTAAAGCTGTGTTTCCTGTTCACTGTTCACATCCTGAGTGCCTGGTCCCCTAAGGATAGTGCGCACCCAAGCAGACCACATTCGCATCAGTTTCCTGATGCTATTTTGGTTCTTACTACATGTATCTCCAAAGGTTCAACCTGTATGCTTTAGTGATGCAGTATATTACATGAATAATATGTGTACAAGTTACATTGTTCAACTGCTATGACAATTAATAGGTGATTTTTAATCTTGTTTTTGATATTCAAGCTAATTTTCACATTTTGTAATGTGAACTCAGACCTAGAATTATTTGTTATTTTTAAGTTTCCATGGTGACAGTGTGAGTGCTTTGCTGTACTGTGTCTTTCATAAAGGACAGGGAGATACTTTGCCTGAACAAAATTAGTTACCTTTTATCAACCTAGAACTTAAGTCTTTCTTGCAGCTTGCCAAGCTGAAGAGGAATTACCGATACAGCAATATAAATACATCTGGGGTCCTTTTGGATCAAAGACACCCTGAACCATGAATGCCAGTCCTATATGGGACTGTGTTGCAAACGAATTATTATGATTTTATTCCTCCTGTTTAGAAATAAGGGATTTCTTTCGTAAATAATCCTTAAGTGAAAATCAGGTCAGATGGATTACACTTAACCATTCTCATTGTGGGTCGTGGCTGCCATTTTGTTTTTAGGCACATTTTAGACCTTTGGTTTTTGTTTTATTAATATTGATAATAAAATACATCCCATTCATCTCCATATGTAGTACAGGCTTGTGGGGGGATTTTTGTGCCCACCGCAGGCAACCTCAGTCAATATCTAAAATGTTCCTATGCACACTGTTTACAAGTGCCCATAATCTCATGATACTGTTTGCATTCATTTCATACTATCAAAATTGTCGGTATATTTCTCATATCTCTTGCACATTGCGCTTATATTGCACAGCGCAATCACTTTTACTTTTACACAATATTGATTTACAGCTGAATATATTTCATAAGTTGTATATTTTATATTGTTATTTTTATGCATTTTATTATTCTCTTATGCACAGTTGCTCGGAGTGACCAAGGTTACATTTCGCTACATGTTGTATGTGTACAACTGTGTACGTGACGAAAACCTCTTGAATCTTGAATCTAGCATGAGGAACACAATGGGTAGGGTGGCAGCTCATTGTAGCCCATACCACCCATATTGTGGTCCTTAAAAGTAAATATGTAACTGGCTTTTGTAATTCGTATTTGAATTGTAATGTGTCTTTTTCAGCTACTGCTGAAATTGTAAGTCCCTCTCACACTAAGGGCATTCAGTGAATAAATACACACTAATTAACATTTGCTTAATAGCAAGAAAGAGGCATTTGCGCAGCAAGGGGTAGTAGTTTATCCTTATCAGTAGTATTAAATGGTCTTTTTAGGAAAACAGGATCATGGAAGAATCGTATTATTCCTGTGATTATACTAGGATTGGTTTAAAGACAGACTGAGGATGTATGGATTCAGACATAAGGATACAGCTGTAGACCATCTGCTGAATGAAGCTTCTCCGTAATGCTTATCTCTCACAGTGACCTTATATAGGTTTATGTCTAAAACTGGAGGACAAGCAACTCGAGCAGCATGATCTGCCACTGCTTGAGTTTAGTGTAGTGTGATGTCCGTGTTTGGTCTCCACCTCCAGGGTTGTGGCTTTGACTCTTGCCCACAAACTTTGCATGTTCTTTCTATTTGTGCATTTCAGCCCATGTGTTCTAAAACATGCAGTTAGGTGGATTGGTATTAATAAATTGCGTAAATGAGTGTGATGGGCTGGCATCCCGTCCAGGGTGTCCCCTGCCTTATGCCCTATGCTTTCTGGGATAGGTTCCAGGAACCACAACCCTATACCGAATGAGCAGTTATGGGAGATGGATGGATGTCAGAGTTTACATTACAGCTTATAAGTAGTTCTGCACTTAAACATAGCATCTTATGACAACCTTTGCAGAAGCATTTTGTATATGATTTCTGAATTAGCAGGCATTCATTTTCAGGTTAAGACGGCTTCCAGCTATGGGTTTATTTCACAACGCAATTAGCTGGTAACAGCATGTTCTCAGGATATAATTTGTGAAACTCAGTAAGAATCTTTCCAGTCCAAGGGCGTGACCGCTTGGGCAGGAGGGGGGACGCCTTGTTTGGTCTCTGTGCGCTGGGAGCCTTTTTGAGGGGTTGCCTGCCCAACCCTTGCCGTTTCCTGTTAATTGTGAACCAAGCTTTGACCTTATTGTGTTTAACTTGTATTTAATTTGTGTTTTCCAGAAGGGCATGCAGAGTGAGATTTTTGTTTCAAGCTGTTTACTCTGCATATGACAAATAAACTGTGGAATCTTGTATCATCGGTATGTTAATGTAAAGTGCGTATATACCCCTATGACGGGTTTGCACTGTGTTATTCTCATGGCATAACCCATCTCACAGCATACAAAGTGACCTGCACAGTGTCTGTGCAGTTGGCTGCTCAGTGATTTTGTTCACCGTTTAGTCTGTGATCTTTATAGTTTTGACTGTGTACATAAATAGCAGAGGGATCATGATCATTTGATGAGGACGTTAAAGGTAGAAGCATTGGAGTATTTCCGAGGGGGGGTGGGGGGTGCTATGTTTGTCTGGGGAAAAGGCTGTGATACAGTGGCTGGTTTTTCTCCTCTCCCTCCATGGCCACTGGCTGAGATCCACCCTGCACCTCCCTGTGCCAGTTTGGCCTATTTCCCAGGGGGCTTCAGCATGGGGCAGGATGGTGTGCCGTCTCCGAGGCGATGCTGACCGCCTGGCCATCCCCACCTGGTTGCTGGCTACTTTCCCTTGTGAATGGTGGCCCCGATGAATGCATGGCTTCCGGAGTACAAGGAAGCCCTGCTGTATCTTTAAATGTCCTGTGTTGTGTCCTGGGAACATTCTGACAAAGCCTTAGAGCATGGCTGACCTTTCCCCAGCCTTGTCTCGTGATGGCTTGCTGTTGTCCTCGCCTGCCCTTAGGGAATTCACCTGACCTTCTTGGTGAGGTTTAATGGCCCTTTCCTTAGCTGGAAAACACATTCCCAAGTCAGTGACCTTAGACACAGATAATCTCGAATCTACTCACCAAGAGGACATAAACAGCCCACTGCGCACAAGCTGGGTTATTCTCGATCTTCATTTTGGGTTGACAGAAGATATTGAGGTCATGATGGGTTAGTTTATAGTAAAAATTACTGAAATTATTGTTTGAAATTGTAAAAACAGTGTAACACTGTGAAATTGTAAAGAGACTGTGACTCAGTGAAGTAGTAAAGGCACTGTAACAAAGTGAAATAATAAAAACTGTGTAATGGAAATAGTAAAAACACTATGAAATAGACAAAACAGTGTGAAACAATGTAACAAAATGAAATAGTAAAAATAGTGTTACTTAGCGAAACATTAAAAAGAGTGTTACACAGTAAAATAGTAAAAACAGCATAAAAATAGTAAAACAATGTAACACAATGAAATAGTAAAAACAGTGCAGCACAGCAAAATAGGACACTGTAAAGACGGTGTGAAATAGTAAAGACATTGTAACATAGTTAAGAAACTGTGACATGGTGAAATTGACATTGGTGGGATTAGGTTTCGGGGGGAGGCCATGAAGCCTCTGGGAGGGCTCTGCTAGTCCATCCCCCAATCTGGGGTTATGCTGGGCTGCAAAGGACACTCCATGTCAAGCACAGGCACAGACTGAGGCAGCTTTGTTGCTCTTTAATAACTCGAATGGTGCCCTGGGAGCAGTGGGAGGACAGGAATGTGGAGGGAGTCGGGAGAACAGGGATGTGAGCACGCAGCCCCCCCAACCCCCCCCCCCCCCAGCAGGCGCCTTCATGCCAGAATAAATGATATTGCTGCTGGATGTTGTGTGCCTCTTTATTTGGCTGGGCCACATGTGACCCCCTCCACCCTACCTACACAGCTGCCCACACAGTGCAGACGGACACACGCAGTAAGCTCCGGGACTTGCGGGGCCTTTGTTGATTGAGCTTGTGAGGCTGTCGTTGTCTTGCCCCCATATACAGAATGTGCCCCATTGTGCATCGGGTAGACAGAGTGCAGTGTGGTCTTTTCTCCGTCGCCACACTGCTCCACTATTGGTGTTATCCTTGGCTTCATGTGCAAACAACATCTCCCAATAGTGTGCCTATGGCTCTGCTCTAGAATTGCCGTTGTTATCATACACATTGGCTGTTTGTTTTTCATGTAAAAAAGCAATTTGTTCGAAATATATGTCTTGTCATTATTTGCAGTCATTGGAAATCAAAAGCTATCACTCAGTCGCACAATGCTGAATTAATGACCCGGCTCCGTGAGACGCCGAGCAGTTCCCCTTGTTGAAGCTCAGCTTGCGTATGAATTGTAAAAGTTCTTGTTGGGTTGACCTCGTTAACTCTGCAGGGTCATTTGACAGCTAGGCCATGTGAGCAGAGCTCTCGAGGTTGTCAGTGTCTCACGGTCATGGGTTCTAGTGTTGAGTTTCTGAACGAGGGTGAGATACTGTAAGGACCCTGTAAAAGCCCCCCCCCCCACCCATGCAACCATTTATAAGACATACTGTATATGGTTCAGAGACCATCTGTGGATACATGATACTGAATCTTGTGCCCTGCCAGGAAAGTAAGAATCCTTATCATCTCCAGTAACTTCCTCTGCATTGGCCCGGTTTATCCAAGGAGAAAATTATTATTCCATGCTGGCTGAACCAGGAAACGAGCCTGAGGAATGCGTAGTGTCAGTGACACCTGTTTTGTCTGGACTGTCTGCACTGCAAACCAGAATTGCTTCTCTATTTTTGGGCTGAATGGCCCAGATACATTGCCATGTCTGCCTACTGTGCTGCAGCTAGGCTAAAGGGCATTCTCCGCTGCTGTGATATTAGGATCAGCAGAAGGTCCTATTTGATTACTTGGTGTATAGCTGAACATCCCTGGTAGTTTCATGGAGATCCCTGCCAGACATTTACCCTATGAAGACATGAAGTGATTTTTCTGCTCTTTTATTTGACTGAATCTCATATAGTCAGTTCAGTACTATTACAGAAGTGAAAAATACCTGGGTTAAGTGTTGCAGCTCTGCATATATTAATCATTGGGACCACACCTACTAAACCTGGTTGTTGAATAAGATTGAGCAGGGAAATCTGCAAACTGTGTTGGATTCTAGCTATCCAGGACTGGAATTGGGGAATCCTGGAGTAGAGGGTGAGTCAGTGCCCCTGGAGCAGTTGGGGTTAAAGGCCTTGCTCAAGGGGCCAACAGCAATATGATTACTCCATCGTGGGTTTTGAAGCCACAACCTTCCATACATGGGCACGGATCCTTAATCTGTTGAGCTGCACTCTAGCCTCTCCTGAGTACTGTGCGGACACTCCTGTGATGGAGGCCACATTCCTACAGATCTCATGCTCAGCCTGTTAATGGTTGTGAATCTGCTTTTTTGTGTCTGCTCACATAAAGCAGTTATGTAGGGCAGTGCTTGGCCAGCTTGGGGTCTTGTTGGACAGCAGCCTCCCCTCCTCCCCTGGAGTCCAGGCCGGCTTTTAGGATCTGCTTTGGTTCAATCCAGGCTTCACAGCCTGGCACTCTAGGGATGCCATTTTGGACGGTGTCCAACTCTAAGAGCTTTAAAGGCTCCAGTTTGACCTGTCTGAGCCAATACTTTTCTCCCTCCTGTTCCTTATGGTTATGTATAAGAAAGCTATTCGCTTTAATATCCCTGATTATTTGTTTGTGATTAATCATAAACACAGCTCAGCCTATATATATAATATATAAACAATTCTAGGGAAAAAAAATTCAATTACAAAAATAAAAAAATACACCCACACACTCAAAATATTTGCCGCCATTGTACCACTGAGGGAAGCAGATCCTTAATGTTGGGGTTTAGGGTTCAGACTCTGAGTGGCAGTTTAACAGGCAGTTGCAGCGCAGTGGGCTTCAGGACGCCCAGGGCAACTTCTGGAGGCTTTAGGTAATCATCCTCTTTGCTGTGCCACTTCAACTCCTGCTGGAGATGAGAAGCACAGGAATCCAAGCCGCACTGCAGAGCCCACAGCATTATATTGCAGTGCGCTTTTATTCAGTATTTACGGCAGTGTCTCTCTGCCCTTTACCGTACAGGACAAAAAAGGCTGAACTGCACTCTCCACGCTCTGTGGGTAGCAGGGTTGTTATCTGTACTTGCAGAGTGCCCCCCCCCCCCCAAGCTTATGGGGACAGGGTGAAGCTGGGAAGGGGGCCGGTAGGGCTGCAGATGTACGTACTGTTGAACTACATTGGGCTTCCCTGATTTGAGAGAAGGTTGTTAAAGCATGCCACTGCCTCCCGATAGCTCTCTGCAGGCACCTCAGTGTCCCAGAGAGAGAGGGTACACCAGGCAGGCTGTCCTATTAATAGAGCCCCACCCCACCCCCAGTGACAGCAAGCAGGAAATCTGAGGGGAGGATTTAAGCAAGAGATAGTTCCGGATAATTAAATCCACAGTGCGGGATCACAGCCAAGTGGATCCCAGCTGTTGAGGAGAGAGACACTGAGTGGTAAACAGTCAGATAAGCTGAGAGGGGAGCGTGGGCCTGCTCCCGTCCTGCTTCGGGTCTCTGCACCATGCTAATTTTCCCCATTTCATTTTCCTCATCTTTGATTGGATACATCCTCTCTTTCTTTCATTGAATGGCCTTCAGGCTGCATGATATTTAACTACCAATTATAAATCTGACAGCTTCCACAGTGTGTCTTTGTTCACATCCTGGTCGCGGCCTTTCGTCTCCCGCTGAAGTCATTTAGCCAACATTTCCCCCTCCTGACCACTTGGGGACGCAGTCAGATTTTACTGCAAGTTAATCTTTACTATTTGTGTACACTGTTGTTCTGTATACCACATGTGGCTGAATGAGTAGGCATTCGTATGCACTTTCTGTATGTGGCCAATAAAACATCTTGAATCTTGTGCCTGTTACCATTTAAGTTTATTGGATTACCTACTTGATGAAAAATCCAGCGAAACAGTTATCATACTTAATGACCTTATAAAGTAAATATCATGCCATGAACCATCTAAGAAACCAAATAAGACTGTAATTTATTACAGGCTTTTGAAGTGGAAGCCATTGAGTCATGATTAAAGTGCTGAACATGTGATAGATATGATCTAGCCATGCTAGTAGTTTTGAGAGGACAAAATAATTACTTATAGTTACTTATAATTAAGTATAGTTACTTATAATTAAGTATAGTTACTTACAATTCTCTCAAATTTTGTCTGGCAGATTGCGAACGTGCTTTCATTAACTACTTTAAATGCCAAAGGCCCGATGTCATGACTTCACTAATTATCTGAGGGGTCTGTTCAGACGCTTTACTGTGTGTCTCATTGGTGTTTTACCTTGACACCTGGCGATGGCTGAGCCCGTGCTGCTCTGAGTGAGTTCCTGTGCTCGGCTCCCTAGGCTAACATCAGTATTCCTCCACACGGCACAGGTCACTGCAGGCAGTTAATGTGACAGAAAATGCATGTAATCTATAGTTATATCACGTCTTCTGGCCTACTGCTGGGTTTCCTCTCATACTGTAGCTTTTCTTTTCTTACGGTTCTTTATCAGACGTCTTTCACCATGCCACAGTGTATGTTTATTACAGCTCCATTCACTTCCGATGAATCCAGAAATGGTTTCCCGCTGACCTCCTGGCGGGATGCTCGTATTTGTCCGGCCACCAGAGATGGACATTGTATTTATTTCACAATTTTTATTGAGGGAGCACGCTGTGAGTCTTTAAAGGCCGCTTGCCCGTTTGCCGTCTGTGTCTCAACATGCATCAGTGTGAGCCGTTACTGTCAGCTGCTATTGTTTTTGCAAAACTCTGGGTGACTGTAGAAGTAGCAGTGGCTGTTTGTTATTTTGTGTCACAAGCTGAATTGTTGTGAAATCAAAAAAGATATGCAAATGATGCATGTTAAAAAACAACATATACAGAGCCTGCATCAGTAGAAGGCTTTAATATTTACCTTAGCCGTTTTGCAGTAATTGCAGCCTTTAGTGCTATGTTGTTACCAGCCTCTTGGACTTTAAAGGGTTAATTTTTTTCCATGCAGTCTTCTTCACAAATCGTAAAATGTTACTTCAGGATGGGCAAAAAACTTTATCTTCAGCCGGTTTGGTGTTTTTACCATTGTCCTGTTGAATGATGGATCACTGTTCCATAATTCCCGGTTTGTCCGAGGAGGGCCCCCATTCCGACAACCAAAAAAAGTAAACAATGAACTTCCACTTCACTACATTATGCCACCTCTGTTGCTTCAGCATGCAGATATTGTTGTCTGAGTGATGAGAACATGTTTTGCATGAAGGCCAGATAGTTGCAGCTTTAGTCCATTACACCAGAACATCCCACGTTGCACAGCATCTGAGAGTTTCCACGTACTGAAGACAGGCCTCCATGTCAATCTTCTTCAAACATGGTTTCCCTCTCACCATACTTGCCAGATCCGTGCATATTTTTAACCCACACAGCATATGTGTGATGATACGTGTGAGCCAAAGCACTGCCCATCTCTCTTTTCATCATCTCAGTGCCAAGATAACACCGAAGATGAATTTGCATGGAAATGGTAGTTGTGGCCATTGAAGGTGATTTCACTGGCTAAACAGATGTTCATGTACATTGTGTAGTAACAGTAAATCTGTGTCTCCCTGCTTCCTGACGATAGCAAAATGTCCCTATAGATTTTTTTTTAATGCTAATGTCACCTTTTCACCTGTCTTAATGGTTGAACCAGTTTAATTGCGCAGCACCAGGACTCATTAATCATTATTTTTTTCTGATTCTTCCTCCAGCATTTTCACGATGGTCGCAAGGCACAGCAACACATTGAGAACTCCTGGAAACAGCTTGAAATGGTGGGTGCTACCATCCAGAAAACATCAGCTGAGGCATGAGATTGCAGAGCAATGAGAATGAATGAGAATGATGTAGTCTTTACGGTCATTTACTGTAAATGTTTTATAGAGTTTTTTTCTATGTTTCAGAGGTATTACTTTTGCATTAAACATGTCAATTATTGTTGTAAACCTTTATTTAATCAGTGTGTTAGAGGCAGTAAAACCATCCCGTGTTTCAATTTCTTCCAATTTTTTAGCCAACTATAAAAAATAATATTCATAATATTATTAATAATAATAATTTAAATATTAGTAGTGATATATGGACATGGGTGCTTTGTGATTTGGGTTATACCCCTATGCACCATTAAGACATCGTTCTCATTTTCAAGAGAAATATTAAATGCTGTTATTATCTGAGGAGGAGGAAGATGGATGACAGACTGAAGGGTGTTTTGTTGATGCAGTCTCTCATTTTGCTATCTCATTATTATTATCTCAGTTTTTACAGTATGTAAAAAAAGTCCTGTAGTCAGTGTTACTCAATAACAGCTGTTGAATTAAGGCTTCATATGCCACATATCCGACTGATACCGGATCGTTTTTGTTCAGTTTACCACTATGACTCTCTGTCACTTTGGTACATTCACCTGTCCTGCTCTCATTCCCCCAGAGTAAACGGAGGTTCGAGAGAGATTGTAAGGAGGCTGACAGGGCCCAGCAATACTTTGAGAAGATGGATGCAGACATCAATGTAACAAAGGCGGACGTGGAGAAGGTGAGCAGCTGGTATTTCAGCTAAGGCCAGAAGTTGCCTTGTCCTGTTGACAGCCTCAGTCTTATACGTGCACACAGCTTTCACTTCCTAGTTTCTGTACCCGCAAACTAGAATTGCACTGAACTTATTTAATTTCTTCACTTTTCATTTGCCCATATCAGTTTGGGTGAAAATAGAGTCCAGGTGACTTTCTCAGCTAGAACAATATTACGTCACTGTGACCTGCTTCCTGGGCCTGTATCGTTCTGGTTTTAAGCAGGAATCGAGCACACCAAGATATATGTGCTGCATCTCTGAAACAATTTACAGTGAGTGTATTTTCTCTGAAAATGGCTAAGCAACAAAGTAAGACACAAGGGAGCTTATGTTGTTTTAATAGTTTATCAGGCTTGGTTTTCTTTTGTACTTGTGTTTGTCAACAGACACAGTGTTTCCTCTGAGCTGGGCTTACAGTTCTAGTCTGTTCCGCCTTTCAGTTTGGTCGAATAAGCCAGCCCTTGCCTCTGCTACCTTGCTTTGAAGTGGCGTGCAGTAATAGTGCATCTGTTTGGAGACTAATGGCGCCTAAGTACTGTTGTCTTTTACATATAATAGCATTATATCTGGATTTGATTTCATTGTCGGCAGCATGGAAATACATCTTTGTCCCACAGTTCTCTGACTAGCATTAACACAAGTGCACATTGAAATTATACAAGGAATACAGTGTCAAATGGGCTGCTCAGTAAAAGACTAAGTTTGAGTCATGCATTAATTATGTGTTCTGACGCCCCTTTAAAAGTTATTATATTAACTGTGTGGAGAGTGGATGACTTTTGTCATTACTATAGAAAACATCTGGAAGGGTCGCTCAAAATGTATATTAAAGTTAAAATGAAGAATTTTTCCAAGCACATCTTTACTTGGAAAGGGGGCATATGTAGATCTTTGGTGCATTCCATTAATAGGCACCCTAAGATTAGCCAGGCAGAGGTCAGAAGCCAGGGCGCCGTATCATTTCTCCTTTTGTATAATAAACCCGTTTGTGTGTGCGCTCAGCACCCACCCCTCCATATGCCTTCACCCTGAGCCAGCCTAGCAAGCACGTGCTCCTAGAATTGCTAAAAACACCACGAGGCTGCACAATCGGATGCTTATCATTTTAGCAGTACCCTGAGAGCAGTTCTGACATGTTAAAGAGAACTATTGAGAGGTCATAATAGCATGTTTGTACAACATGAGTGCGAGTGCATAAGTGTTCTCCTGTGAGAAGAAAAGCAGCGTTTATGTGGCTGCGGAGAAGGATAACAAAAGCAGCCAGCATTTCCATGTAACGTTAACCACTGAAAGCTATTAGTCCTTTGAAGCATTTTCCCGGTAAAATTGGCCACGTTCTCCCTGGGGACGCTCTCGTCACTCTGTGCCTCGTTGATGAGGAAAGCAACATCG
Source organism: Mormyrops attenuatus (assembly GCA_026777985.1). Classification (NCBI taxonomy): domain Eukaryota; kingdom Metazoa; phylum Chordata; class Actinopteri; order Osteoglossiformes; family Mormyridae; genus Mormyrops; species Mormyrops attenuatus. Next base: position 19,012,403 of record JAODKC010000044.1, on the reverse strand, counting down.
GCGCCTCATTATCGCATTTTCATAGTTATAAATGTAGCTGTAGTATTCTCGACAGGTCTTTGCTTTTCGTGGCATGCAGACTTTGAAATGGCATACATGCAAACCTTGACTGGGTTTTGCTGTCGTGATGTGCTTTTCACTTCGTGCTGATGACTTTTTAATTTCCAAACTAGCTGTTACCTTGGATGAATGGCAAGGCCAGATGCTTCTTCCATGTAACCTCGTCAGAATAACACGGTATTCAAATCATTTATCCTTAATTTGCATCTTTTCTGTTATCATTATGAATACTTTCAACAGGCCTGTAAAATCATCAGCTTTTTTATGATATGGGTGTGAAAATTCAGTAGCTATCTTGTAAAGACCCCTGCTGATTTTATTAGCTTCTTGGATTTATAATTGCACCTATTGAAAATAGCGAAGAGAACGCAGTATTAGTTATTTCAAGCCAGTAACTGACATGCAGATCCTGAGCGCTTATATATGGCAAAGTCTGTCCAATGTGCACTTTGACTTCGTCATTGCAAGAGTTCCCTGTGGTCGTTAACTAAAGAGCCATGTGGTAGAGTGATTGTCTCGGGCCTGGCGGACTGCCATGCTGTCGAGCCACCATACCGTCGAGCCTCTGGGGGAAAGCCCGGGGTGTATGCCATACTTCGATTCCCTGTCCCAGCTAATAAGGTGAGGTTTATGGGCTATGAAAGCATCCAATGTGAGTCTTATCGCTGACTTGGTTCTTAGATTTGCTGCTCATAATTAATGAGAATAACCTGCTGACGATGAAATTCTTAAACCAAGTGTGTTATCTAAGTAAGCTGGGAGGCCTTGATTGTTGTGTACCCCGGGGTGGGGGTGGTAGGGGGGCGTATTTAATCTGCAGACTGGCAGATGACTCAAGATAAGAGAGCATGACTCCACTGCTAATCACTTAATTACTGAGGATACCAAACCCAGGTGTAGCAGCCTGGTCTCAACAGTTAGTGCAGATAACGCAATATTATTAGCTATACTGCTTTTATGTAGAAAGAGCAGTATAGGTAATATATAGGTAATAGTAGTGGCCTATTATCAGAACCTGGTAGTAATCCGGGTTCTTGAATCTACCAGACAAATAAATGGCACATGACAGACTTGTGGGTCATCTTCACCTCTATGCTCTGCTTATGGGAATTTTACTTACACAGAAATGCTCTGAGGGCAGAATGAAAAATTGGTTCAAAGAGATAACCAATCAGATTGTAGAGGAGGTGGGACCAAGCAACTAGAGGCAGAACCAACCAATTAGATGTCTTGGTCCCACATCCTCTACAGTCTCTGAACCAGTCATTTTTCCGTTCTGCCCTCAGAACCTTTTTGTGTAAGTAAAACTCCGATGAGCTTCTACTCTTCACTATAGTTTGTTTACTTTCTCGTGGCTCTTTCCTCAGTTCCCATATTACCGGACCACCTGCTTAGCCCTGTTCGTTTCTCATACTCACACAGTCTGCTGTGGGGTATTGGCATCTCGTGACCAGTGAATGAGTCCCTATGAAAAATTGGGTAGAGAATGTAGATTATTGAGCCTTGTAATCAGAACAACAGTAGAGAATCAGTATGCAGGTATCAGTCAGTTGTGTTGCTTGTTAAATAGCTTTAAGTTATGTTTGCACAGAGCATGTTTGTAGGCAAATCGGTTTTCAGCACACATAGTCCACAAGAGGGTCAGAGACTGATGTGTAGGGTATGATTAGTGTAGTTTAAGGATGTCCCTCATCGGGGCACTGAAGCTAACTGCTCCCTCTGTTTGTTTTCTAACATGCTTTGAAGCGAAGTTCCCTCAAGGTAGGTTCCACAAGTGTCTGTATGTTTGTGGGGACCCGTTTCTCTGTTCAACGTGCACCCATAGTCACGCCAAAGCCAGTTTGCTACCTAGTCCAGCCATCTGTTTCAGCAGAACACGTTCCAGCAGGGCTCTCTTTCTGTTAAAGCACGCCCAGGGTCTATCGCAGTGCATTTTTTCCCTCCTTTTCATTCGTCCATTGTGTCTTCTCTGACTCATTACTAAAGCATGGATACTTGTGTTGTCCAAATCACATTTTATCAGGATACATTTCTTCTTATCAATGGTTTTAATAAATATTCCCCTTATCTATTTTGTATCGTATCTTTCAAAAATGGAAGAAGTTAAAAATGTTCCAGTGGTCTTTTATGAGCTGAAGGGCCTGAGTGCGTGCTAAATGTGTATTAACTCCCCAAAAGTGCTGTGATTCATCTTCAACATGAATCTCCACGTGTCAGACAGGAAGCTTCCTGTCTTGTAGCGAGGTATTCGTCTGCTGTCTGCTGTCTCCACCTTCCTGTGCTCGCCTTGCATGCTGGCAGAATCACAGCACTAACCGTCTACGTTGGCCTGACAGCTTGAAACCTCATGTTTACTTTGCCCTTAATTCACATCTCTATCGGTTTGGGTTGTTTTTATATATTTTTTTCGTTTCGTCTTTACGATTTCTCAAAACGTCACTAGAGTAGAACATCACTTTTTGCTTTGCAGCTACTCCCACTCGTCAGAACTTTGTTTAGCTTCACCATGAAATTCGTTATAGATGCTTGGTTAAATGTTAAAATTAGGCCTTAGTCCTAAGATACACTGGAAAGGTTTCTGTTGGTTTCTGTTCTTTTCCTTGGAGTTTGTCTTTCTCCATTCCCAATCTCAAAGCGTCCCAATGCATGATTGAAAAATATTCTGCTTTTTTGTGGCTGGATGAGAAGTAGGTCATATTTCATCAGTGATTCTTTTTTTACAATGTATAGCAATGAAAAAAGTGATTAATGTATTTAGCTGCCTTTCGTTTTCACATTTTAACAGATTGTGTCTCTGTGACGTACATTTTAAGAAGAACTGTCTGACTTTCCTAATGAGGGTAGCTAACGAGTTTTCCCTAATAATTATCTGTGATGAACGGCTAACCAACTCACTTCTTTCAAAAACAAGGCCGTGACTTGTGGGCAACAATGTTGTCTTGATTGCCAGATTAGCATACTGTGGGAAGACCAAGTCAACTTTAGGACAGAGTCATGTGACACCAGGGAATAAGGAGGAAGGATCTGAGGGGTGTGATTTCAGGGCGAACAAAAAGAGGCGCAACAGGACAGGGGACCCCATCCTGCAACAAAAACCTCCTTTCTTCCTTTGCTTTTCTGTCCTGTCTGGCTCCCAGATTACAAAGACAGGCATTGATATAAATACGGACTGGAAACAAGGATCAGGTGGGATAACTGACACCCAACACTGTGAGTCACCTGAGTCACTCCACAGAGACACATGATAGCCCCAGCACCCCACTTCCTCCACATGCTTTCTCAGAAAGCGATGTGTGGCAACACTTCCTTGGTTACCTCTGTAGTTTTGTGATTTTGTCAGAAACAGGAAATAGAATGCTCTAGGTGCAGAGCGTGCATATTGCCTTGTGGTCTGATCGGCTGCACAGAGCCAGTTTAAGCTCATCTGGCAATATTCCTGTAGTTTTAATCAGTGAAACATGGTGTATATTTATAAACATCTTTTTCTAAATCATGCGGTTTGTAGTGCTTGCTGCAGGACAGTAAAGTTTTAAAGAGCGTGTCAGTCCTCGGTGTGCCCTCTCTCTGATTGTATCAGAGCACATTCCAGCACTTGCCATCTTCACTTCCTGTATACGTTGTTTCACTGTCTGTTTCTTTAACTGCCCTCTCTGTACCGACATAATCTGTCAGTGAGAGAGGAGCATGATTGTGCTTTGGTGGGTAGGTGGGGGGGGGAGTGGTTTTCTCATTTCCCTTCCCTTTTTCCCCAGAAAAGGCAAGGGATTGCTGTCCACCCAAATAACACATTGATTGGATATGGGAATTCTGTAAATATAGGATAAATACTGTGTGTTTAGTCCATTCTCCCTGAAACCTGATTTACCACTAATAAAAGGACCGTAAAAGAGACTGTCCATCCTCTAGTTTCGAGGATCTAAGGTCAATGCAGCCCTGCCTTGTTCGAAAATCCGGTCTGTAAATCCTTTATGGACTGTCTCTCTGCAACATGATAAATCTGGGACTGGACTGGGGTGTGAAGTATTGATGACAACAGTCTTTCCTTCATGGGAGGAGAGGCGGGGCGTCGATGGCAGTGCTGTGTCTCCCTGCCCATCCTGCCAACTCCACCTGCTGCCGGACGCCTCTCTGAGCAATCAGACCCACAAAACAGGCTGTGCTCCTCCCAGGGTTCCTGGCAGAGATGCGAGGGGAGGGGACAAGCATGGTGAAGTCACACTGATGGCTTTGGCCTGCTTATAAATGTGCTCACGCGCCAGCATCTTCTTGTGTCTTGCTAGTCTGGTGCAGATGGCCATTTACTCCCTCTCATACTCCTGCAGGTGGCTTCTCTGCATTGACTTTATGTTTTATTTAACCTCGGTATACTTAACTTGTCTTTGGTCAGGAGTCCCTAAAATATACTCCATGACTTCCATCCTGTAGTGTTACATTTGTGTCGCATAAAACCATCCTGTAAATCTGTAAACTTGTCATTGGATTTGTGTGAATGGATTTAAGGCTTAGTATTCAAAAATAGCATTTTGCTTTATTTCTGCTTGATTTAATTCTGCATGATTTATTGCACCAAATGATGCAGCTCCTCTTAGTTGTGGTCAAGCTTATTTCAGGCAGTCAGGGTGATGCACAGGCACATGAACAGCTTCCTGTGATTTTTAATATAACATGCATTTTGTTGCTGAAGGATTTGCATACCATGGGAGGAGCTGAATGCCCATGTGCCTGAGCGGCTGTTGTTACGCATGCAGCTGGTGGGTTTCACCAGAAGGGAGTGGAGTGTGTTCTGCGGGTCTGTCGCTCACGCGTGACCAGTGCTGCAGCGCTCCGTGTTGGACTGATGTGGTTATGAGCATGCTCAGTGCGCAGAGGCTGACTCCCTCAAGGTGACTCCCGTCACGCCCTGATCTACTCCAACCACAGAAAACACCTTTCACCCATATTTTATCATTTTGGTTTTTTTTTTTCAACGGAAGGAAAGAACCAGGAGTGTCACTGAAGATTTATGAAAGGAGGGTGGGAGGGAGAGATTTTATGGAAAACAAATGAGAACCCACTATTTAAACTAATTAGTGTACATTTAATTGGGGGGGTTGACCCCCAAACCAGCCCTGGCAACATCTCGGCAAAGAACAAAGCTGGTATGTCCGAACTGGAACTGAAATGCTTCATCCTGCCCAACCATTCTGACATTTCATTGTGAGCTAAATGACTGGAAGGTAAGTCATATGCAAGTCAGCAAACCCGTGACCTGGAACAGTGGGTTAATCATTGAGCCCCCTGCTGTGTCTAGCACAGATACTCAGCTGGGTAGCTGGTAGTGCTTTGCGGGACTTGACTTCTGATCTTGGCAGTATCCAGCAGGTTTTTTGCATGAGCAAGGCTTAAAGAATGTTCTAATAGCAGAGACCTGGACCGGGAGCAGCTACGAGCCATGGACGGCTTCACGCCAACGTGGGTGTGGATCAAAAAGCAGGACTGGCTCTGTGACTCTGGCACTTTGATGTGGTTGGTTGGGATCGTCCAAGGTCCTAGCACATGCTATACAGCAGTGTAACAGCGGCCTTGATGGGTGGGAAACAGTTGCACAATAATTTAGTAATTTAGCAAATTTTAATTGATACAGATTACAGTTAATTTTTCTCTAATATTACTGGGTACTGAGAAAGTACATTAAATAATCACAGATAACCAGCTAGCGTGTGCTGCTGGTAATGTTTAATGATGGGGGAGGGGGGTTCCAGTGGTGATCCTTGCCAAGCAGAATGACATCACCTTGTTTTTTTAATCTGTGGAAAACAGAATATTTATCTGCAGGCAAGACTTAATAATGAGTTATAAACATGCCTTGAGCCAGTACTTTGAGACCTTTTGTAATTGGTGAGTCAGCAGATGAAATACCTTGTCCTCCACTATGGAAAATGATCATTCATTGCAGTCATCACCATTTTTGTAGTAGTTATGTCTTTAGCTCTGTTGCTGCTAACTTTGAGTATTGACTGAAATCTAAATATCGGCTGGGAATAGTAGGGAAATGTAGACAAATGATTTTTATGGCTATTCATTTAAAGTAAAAGTGGTTAAGATGACACATTTATGGGAGACCATGCCTGTCGAGTGACACCAGGATAATTTTGCATATGTGTCAATAAAGGTTTGATGGAGTCGTCATGTATGGTGTCCAGGTCTACTCAGTTGTGAGATTGTCTCTGTTACTGACAATATGGGAGTGCATGCACTTTTCCTGAGTCAGTAAGCCCTGAGTCACTAAGTGAGGAGTCTGTGCATGGCACATGTTTCCATTCTGTACCAGGGATCTGTTTGGGCGGGCTGGAAAGCTTTGTACCAGCTTGAAAACTGTGAACTCATTATTTTTGTCTTCTCTGGGGTGACATCTCAGATTGGAAGTATTACTCTTATAAATAACATGTTCATGACCATTTTTAAAAGTTGGTCCATCTAGTCAACTCCCTTTTCCGAAGCAAGTTCAGGTGATCAGGCTGTGGTGTGATCAGTTACAGCCACTGGTAAATGATTTTTGACATGAGGTTACTTAGGTCATCTCTTACAGACCTGCAGGTTGTCACTTACCATCAATGGGAGCAGTGAGCTTCATTGCTCTTTTAGCTAGTGCTCCCTGTTCTGCAGTGCTTTCAGACACCTTATTAAAAAATATAATCTGCGAAAAATGGAAAGAAAACCATACACCAGATTGTACCAGACCTGTATGCATTATAAAATAGTACTGAACAGTTGTTGGGGAATTACAGAAAATAAGAAGGTGGAATATCCACTTTATTGTCTGTACATACAAAACTGGAATAAATTGTTCATTCGAAAACTAGGCTTTAATATGCAGAATAGGAAAGCTTAAACAAAACATAAATCTTAATATCCACAGCTTAACTAGAACTATATTGTTTTGAGGTTTGTAATTACATGTGTTTATGATTCCTGGTATTCCTGCAATGGCCTGGTACCAAAACAGATCTTTATAGTGTCTAAATTACAGTCTGCCCTTGGAAGTCAGCCACTTCACGAAGAATGCTGTAATGTCACCTTGTTTGGAGAGCACACGCTTCTGAGTTTCCCCTTCCTCTGTCGTTCGTCAAATGTTCATTTCACTTGTCTTACCGGGGAATGCTCGTACCAAATCCGTTTGGAGTTTCCTGCGCTTCCCACCCAGCCCGGTACCCAGTGATGTGTGTGTCACGTCTGGGTGTCTTCAGTAGGGCCCCCGGAGGGCGGTGGGGGGGGGGGGGGGCCCCCCCCCGGCGGGGGGGGGGGGGGGGGGGGGGGGGGGGGGCGGGGGGGGGGGGGGCGGGCGGCCCCCGCCGCGGGC